>OX246744.1:34839128-34949128 GCA_945910005.1 Isoperla grammatica
CTGATATAACAGGGTTAAGACGAGACTCGGCTGTCGGAACACGTGCAAACCCCACCCTAGAACATAAAACAAACTTTTGTGGCAAATGACCATGCACTGTTACTTTTATGTCAGTCGCGTTTCAGCTTCCGTTTCGTAGATATGGGTAGGAAAAAAGAATATGTATTCCGTAACTTTTTAAATGTAACGCAACCACAAATGAGTCGTCGTGCTAGATACAGGACTGCAACCATGAAGGTAAGAGATTCGATAATACAGTATTTAAAAAAAAAATAGTGATCTTTTGTATGCTATTTCTTCACTTTTAAAATGTCGAATACGAACATTGCTGAACCGGTTCGAACCGGTCTAAACCGGTTCGAACCGAACCGTTATTTTTTATTTGCTCGAACCGAACCGAAATTATTCTCCCGAACCAAAAACCGAACTGAAATTAAAATATTTTTCGGTTCGATCCCCTGAAGCTTACCTTTATGTACTGGCAACTAGTGAGAGGGATGAGCTTGACACGTGTAACACACAAGCTGGGAATGTCAGGCTGTATTGTTGACAGTTTAAGGCGCATGTCGTCTTCGGACGACATATTAAAACCTATTTGTTTTTAAGATATTGCTGATCGTACTTCCTTATTACCTTTTTCTTTGAAGAACAATGTTTTTAACTGTCGCACTCTGATACAGAAACCGTTTTTAAATGTGGATCTGTTGTTTCACTACTGTCATCATCAACCGTTTTGCGTTTCACTGAGCCACTCTTTAATCACGAATCCATGGCACACAAGCACAACTACCTCAAAGAACAGTTGATAAAGAACTGCCCACCTATTCTAAACACTCTTCTGAAATTCTTGGTAATTATACAGAAACCGTTGAAATTTGACACGATAGGAGGCCAGGCGCCAACTCTTGTTGACAAAGACTTGGGTAGTCAAAAATTTCTTTCTGCGTACCATGTCAGGTGTCCAAAATGTCCCATCAATGAATCAACATTAAACGAACCATAAGCAAAGCTTATTCCAGAAACCAATGTTGGTCATTGTATTGAACCCTATTCATTGTATTCATAGTTGAATGAAATGGGTAAGCTCATCTGTCTACAGTCCATTATGCGTGCATGCACAAGTGTGTAGGCCTATTGTTACTGTCAGGTGGATGAACGGAAAGGTTGACCAAGCAAAATAAAAACTTTTTATATATTCATGTCGTGGAACGACGCATTAAAAAATGTTTTGATGCAAAATGGGTATGTTCGGTGATATAATTAAAAATAATAAACAATGTCGTCTACGTCTCCCGGACCACCTAGCTACCCTCCACGGACCAACAGTGGTCCGCGGACCGCAGTTTGGGAACCACTGATCTAGCGGACTGGGTTCGGACTGACTTCAACTGGCAGGCAGTGAGTTCGGAACCTGCTTAGCAAGCATACTTCAATCCGCACTCCTATTAAACCCTATGCCTAGTTCTATCAAACCAGACTAGATTGGCTTCTTAACGGAACTGATTTAAGCTCGAGCTGACGTCTTTGTCAGTTAAACTTGGCGCGCACTAAACTCGGCTTGCACCGCCAAGTGCGAGCCCAGTCCGCTTGATGAACGTATTGATAGACTTGAAAGTATAAAGACGAATGCTAGGCCTCGATAGGGCCTAGCCCACGGTCTGACAATATTCTTCCTTGCTCAGATCTGGCACTCCGGCACACTCGTTTCCATCCGCCCCGCGCTTGACGTCGGCCTCATACATGATCGCTGTAGGGCTGGCGCTTCGTGCGTGTTGCAATGCTAGGCTAGTCACCTGGTTCTACATTTATTGGCCAAATTAACATTGCATTTAGATTTTGTTCTTAGACAATGCGAAACAATGCATGATATTAGTAGACAGACAGCACCATTCGACAGTAGTGGTGTGGTCCATATATTAGCCGTGTTTTGGTAACAATGCAGTTATTTATTTACATACAATACGAATCTTTGCGTGATTTACCGTATAGTATGAATGAATGTAATAAAATCTCTACATTGATATTAAACAAGCCACACGCATTATCTAGATGATTAGGTCTTCTTATCAATCAGTAATATAACTATGTTGGTAACCAATCAGCCAGCGTACGCCAGCTTTGTGTACACGTAATTTGTGATATAATATTGTCATAGTTGTATTTTATGAGGCCGTCATACTGGGTGGTATGACACATCTAGTTTATTATCCACCTATTCAGGTACAAGAAGTAACTTTCAGTGGGGGGCATAATTGCATTTAATGTGCTTTGTTGCAATGCATGTATATTACTAGCTATGTATGGGTCACTGCACTCAGTCTCCCAGCTATTAATACACACCGTATTATATAACTCAACATTAAGATCATACACAAAGGGCGCTGGCATCACGACTCCATTAGTTCGCAATTCGCATTACTACCGCATGAGTGTGTATTGCAACTTGTAACCTCGAATACAGTTGTTATCAGTGGCGTAGCGGAAGAAGCGGGGGGCCCCCGATGATATAGATCGTATATTATGAAAATTTCAAATAAGACAAAAAATCAATTAAAATGTATTTTAAATCAAATTACAAAATTCGCGCCCTTCCCCCCCCCCCCCCCCCCCCCAAAAAAAAAAAAAAAATACGGAAAATGTTGTATCAGCCAGGAAATCAGTCACAGGTCTCAAGAATATTCACACAACTGTCAATTTGAATATCATATTCATTATAAAGAAGACAAGACACCATTGAATTCTCTAGACAACCAATAATTCCTTTTTTGACAGCGAAATATTTAGACCCTATAGCGAGCCAAGTCATAAACGGATGGCTGCAGCTAAAAGGGTGATTGTGAGGGGATCGGTAGTGGGCCGCCATTTGGCATTTGGTCTATGTTGGTTTGTATGCAAAATACGTGCTTATGAATAAAATTAATATTTAGTTCCAACATGTTGAATGGGCTGTCTTTAACCACTACGGGCGGTGTGCTCCCTAAATTACACGATGCAATAAATATGACAGCAATGACTGTAAACTGTAAACATTCGAGGACGAGACGGGGCCAGTCTTGCTCTCAAATTCTAAATTTTTGGGATCGTTCACGATTTTATACCGGATATATGGGTTAGCGAAATGCACTTGTGTTGTAAAACTAACAGTCTGATGTCAACGACAATGCCAATGAACCTTAAATTTTACCCTTACCCCCACCAACAATAAACTTTGTTTTGTAGCTAGTTTCCACCCTTTACACAAAATTATTTCAGAGGTCAGTTTTCTCTCGGACTCCCTCACTGATAGAGGCATATCTCAGCGTGGGAGTGAGACTGTAGGTGATACGATTAATAAAGTGGATAGGATGTGTTGATAACAGTGCGCAAAGTTTACATTCTTATTGTGAATTGAGTGAAATCGTAGTAGTTTTGTGAATATGTGTTGAATGTTCTCTTCTGTGTGGAGTCACGAAGTGTTATGTTAGGTGTTTCTATTTTATTATTCTGTTACTATGTTATTTGTAAATAAATATATTATTTACAATGAGTGGTAGAACTTATAAAAGTGCCCGTGACTGCAGCGGGTGCCGAAAGATCTTTTTCTAAATTAAAAATTAATTAAAAACTATTTGCGAAGCTCAATGAGTGAGAATCGACTCAGTGGTTTGGCATTGCTCAGTATCGAGGGTGAAAGAACACGAAAGTTAAACATAGGCCTAGATACATTGTTCGACGAGTTCGCGGACGCTAACGCACGACGAAAAGCTCGACTTGCCAGACAATAATACACTAAAAGCCTAAACGGCTAGGAAACGTTCCAGAATTGCAGTTGGAGGATCAAAACGTAGGTTATTTGATTTATCAATACTTAAAATTTATCATAATTGTTGTTGTTGATGATGATATAATAATATGTTATTATGGTTTTAGTAGATGAATGTATACATTATTATTACGTCGCGTGGAAGTGGTGGATATGGGGGGGGGGGGGGGGGGTTGAAAATAAGATCAAACGTTAGTATGTTGCCATGTATGCTGTGAATTGTAACTCGACATGACGACAAAACAAATTGACGCACACAAACTACATTGTTTCGGTATTACATTCAGCCCACAACTTTCCTAAAACGCACCAAATGCACTCTAAAAACGTGCTTTCAAAATTTTTCACCTGCGGCGCTTTTCATGGGCTCCGCCCCCCATACCCCCGTGCTTGATCCTACCATGTCCAATGGCCAATGTCGCGGGGGGGCCCCCGACTTCTGCGCTACGCCACTGGTTGTTATAGAGTTACAATAATTTGTAATAATAATATGTTCATAGAGAAATCTATGGGACCCCTTTCTTTACTATTTCTGTTAACACCTTCACACAAAACACGGTTTAAATAATTGGTAATGGGCTGAAATGATATTGTGAGTTGGACGCTATGCAGTTTCGAGATTGTTAACATTTTACCAACACGGAGACCGGCACTAATACAAATACCACTCAAAGCCAGCCGTCGTCTTGATTAATCCGTTAAACAGCGAAGTTGTATTATTATTGGTACTGATGTTTTGTTGGACGTCTATTTCCTAAGACCGGTGGGAAACTCCTCCGCACTGGCTCGCAAATACGCGGCCCCCTGAATCCCACCCGTTGGCAACGAGACTAACTCAGGACATCCGACAACAATAATGTCTGTCGTTGCGGGGTTACTGCTGCTGTGGGGTCATAGTGTGTATTGTTAATTAATTAGTAGTGTATGCTTGGATGGAGAGGCCAATGTTGCTGAGTTAATCACCAGAACGAATTTACCTTGTTAATAAATTATATATGTATTGTTGACTTTACGTTTGATGGTCACGCCTATTGGCATAAAATGCTGTAGTTGTCTATTTGCTAATAAATAAATAGAACACATGTTTTAACAAAGACAAATACTGCTTGAATTCACACATGTTTAGATATTTACTAATTAATAATAATGAATATCAATTAAAGTTGTATTTTCCAGTAAGCCATGTTTTGTAACCTCTTGATGTTTAAAGGTTTATATTGTTACGTAGTTTTCTTGTATAAAATGATGCTAGTGAAATATTATATTCTCTTGTGTATTTTGAGTAAAAAATAATAATAATAATAATAATAATAATAATAATTATAATAATAATAATAATTATAATAATAATAATAATTATAATAATAATAATAATAGCGTTTATTTAAGTTTAATTTATTTAAATTTATTTAAAATTTATTTTAAGTTTAAGTCTATTAAATGAAACGTTTCGCGTAACATTGATTACAGTGAAATCCCGATGTATCGTTTTTCGGTAATCTGTGCCCCAAAAAAACTGATGAATACGTACGTGATAACAGTGAAAGCGATAATATGCATGTCAAAAAAAAAAAAAAAAAAGTTGGCCTATTGGTATATTAGCCTATACTATTTGCATTGAAGTGGGCAAGGAAATACAATATTTTGTTGCCATAATGAATGTAATATGAATGGTCTGAATGGTGGTGGATGAGTATACTTGCCCATTATTGACCAATGGACACACAGGATCTGTTTTGATTGACTTGTATTGTTGTTGCAGATAGTTGTCTTCCGAGATATACCCTTGTATCAGCAGATCCCGCTAGGAAGTCTGAGACGAGGTATGTAGGGCCTACAGGTCCAAGACAATCTACTAACCTTCTCTTGCATTCATTGTGATCAGTTAAGTGTAAACTCGCCCCAAGACTACCTTACACATGCTTTCGTCTCGGGCGAGCAGCTCGTAGACAACCAGCGAACCGCCCGAGACAAGCCCACGCAAATACCGATCACTGATCGACTACGAGTGGGGGCGGATTCCTCGCCTGTGATAAATGCATGAGAAAGGTTGCTGTACAGCCACCAGAGTGGAATTGATTTAAATCGTCAAGATTTAAATCAGATTTAAATCAAATGATTCTTTTAATAAAAATCATTGATTTAAATCGACAAAAAAACTTACCAGCATAACTAGGCATATATCTCATTTTCAATTTCCCTCAAAGACCATAATCCCATATTATATGAAAAATCAAAACTTATTTCTTTATTTCCTGTCAATTAGTATTGTTTGTTGACAATTGCAATTTACCAGTTGATTCTTCCTTTTGTGAAACACTTCTTATTGTTGATTTAAAACAATTAAAATCTGATTTAAATCGAAAAAAATAAAAAAAATCTGATTAAAATCAAGAAACCGATTTAAATCAAGAAAATCTGGATTAAATAAAAAAATCATGATTTTTTATTTTTTTAATAAAAATAAAAAAAATCATCCACCCTGACAGCCACGTTATATGTCGTACGCCATGGCTAGTTCATCACGGAAAAGAAAGCTTCTCATTATTTGAGATAATTACAGGTCCTGATTTTTGCGGAGATTACCGTCCAAGAAACTGGGTTGCCTCAATAGATAATTATACCTACCATGATTGTGCTGGATGCAGATAGGTTACGTGCATTCCAGCTTCATTATAATTTAACACAGCGCAAGCAACTACGCCGTTCACGCGTGTGTAACTGCTGTGAATACAATTCCAATTGATGGGGAGGCGTAACAAGTGCACAGAGTGCGTTGCGACCTTGCGAGCGATCCGGCCAACGGTCACTGAATATTGCATACACACAACTTTCAACAACGCAAATTTCTAAGTTGTTTGAAACGCTACCTGACTTCTTTGGAATCAATGGACATTTTCCCAATAATAATTAGTGCATTGGCTTCTAGAGAGGTTTTCGGTTAATTCTAGCAGCCAAACCTCAGTGGCCGAAATGCTCGAAGCGCTGCAGTGTAGTTGCTTGATGTACCATTATACCCCCCCCCCCTCCCCCCCCCCCCCCCTCGTGTGGGAATACTTACATTGGGACTAGTATAGGTCTACTTTACTATGAGGGGCGTGGCTGAGATCGGTATGCAAATACTTACATTGGGGCTAGTAAAGGTCTACTTTACTATAAGAAGCCGTAAGTAAGATCGATATGAGAATACTTACATTGTGGCTAGTATAGGTCTACTTTACGATAAGGAGCCGTAGCTGAGATCGGTATGCAAATACTTACATTGGGGCTAATATATGTCAACTTTACTATAAGGGGCCGTAGCTGAGATCGGTAAGGGAATACTTACATTGGGGCTAGTATAGGTCTACTTCACTATAAGGGGCCGTAGCTGAGATCGGTATGGGAATACTTACATTGTGGCTAGTATAGGTCTACTTTACGATAAGGAGCCGTAGCTGAGATCGGTATGCAAATACTTACATTGGGGCTAGTATATGTCTACTTTACTATAAGGGGCCGTAGCTGAGATCGTGTTGGGAATACTTACATTGGGGCTAGTATAGGTCTACTTTACTATAAGGAGCCGTAGCTGAGATCGTGTTGGGAATACTTACATAGGGAATACTTACATTGGGGCTAGTATAGGTCTACTTAACTATAAGGGGCCGTAGCTGAGATCGTGTTGGGAATACTGACATTGGGGCTAGTATAGGTCTACTTTACTATAAGGAGCCGTAGCTGAGATCGTGTTGGGAATACTTACATTGGGGCTAGTATAGGTCTACTTTACTATAAGGAGCGGTAGCTGAGATCGTGTTGGGAATACTTACATTGGGGCTAGTATAGGTCTACTTTACTATAAAGGGCCGTAGCTGAGATCGCTATGACAATACTTACATTGGGGCTAGTATAGGTCTACTTTACTATAAGGGGCCGTAGCTGAGATCGGTATGGGAATACTTATATTGGGGCTAGTATAGGTCTACTTTACTATAAGGGGCCATAGCTGAGATCGCTATGGGAATACTTACATTGGGGCTAGTAAAGGACTACTTTACTATAAGGGGGCGTAGCTGAGATCGCTATGGAGTGACTTACATGTGGGCTAGTATAGGTCTACTTTACTATAAGGGGCCGTAGCTGAGATCGCTATGGGAATACTTACATTGGGGCTAGTATAGGACTACTTTACTATAAGGGGGCGTAGCTGAGATCGCTATGGAGATGCTTACATAGATGCTAGTATAGGTCTACTTTACTATAAGGGGGCGTAGCTGAGATCGCTATGGGAATACTTACATTGGGGCTAGTATAGGACTACTTAACTATAAGGGGGCGTAGCTGAGATCGCTATGGAGATGCTTACAAAGAGGCTAGTGTAGGTCTACTTTACTATGAGAGGCCGTAGCTGAGATCGCTATGGGAATACTTACATTGGGGCTAGTATAGGACTACTTTACTATAAGGGGGCGTAGCTGAGATCGCTATGGAGATGCTTACATAGAGGCTAGTATAGGACTACTTTACTATAAGGGGGCGTAGCTGAGATCGCTATGGGAATACTTACATTGGGGCTAGTATAGGTCTACTTTACTATAAGGGGCCGTAGCTGAGATCGCTATGGGAATACTTACATTGGGGCTAGTATAGGTCTACTTTACTATAAGGGGCCGTAGCTGAGATCGCTATGGAAATACTTACATTGGGGCTAGTGAAGGTCTACTTTACTATAAGGGGGCGTAGCTGAGATCGCTATGGGAATACTAACATTGGGGCTAGTATAGGACTACTTAACTATAAGGGGGCGTAGCTGAGATCGCTATGGGAATACTTACATTGGGGCTAGTGTAGGTCTACTTATCTATGAGAAGCCGTAGCTGAGATCGGTATGGGAATACTTACTTTGGGGCTAGAATAGGTCTACTTTACTATAAGGGGCCGTAGCTGAGATCGGTATGGGAAAACTTACATTGGGGCTAGTATAGGACTACTTTACTATAAGGGGCCGTAGCTGAAATCGGTATGGGAATACTTACATTGGGGCTAGTATAGGACTACTTTACTATAAGGGGCCGTAGCTGAGATTGGTATGGGAATACTTACTTTCGGGCTAGTATAGGTCTACTTTACTATAAGGGGCCGTAGCTGAGATTGCTATGAGATTACTTACATTGGGGCTAGTAAAGGACGTCTTTACTATAAGGGGCCGTAGCTGAGATTGGTATGGGAATACTTACTTTGGGGCTAGTATAGGTCTACTTTACTATAAGGGGCCGTAGCTGAGATCGCTATGACAATACTTACATTGAGGCTAGTATAAGTCTACTTTGCTATAAGGGGCCGTAGCTGAGATCGCTATGGGAATACTTACATTGGGGCTAGTATAGGTCTACTTTACTATAAGGGGCCGTAGCTGAGATCGCTATGGGAATACTTACATTGGGGCAAGTATAGGTCTACTTTACTGTAAGGGGCCGTAGGTGAGATAGCTATGGGAATACTTACATTGGGGCTAGTATAGGACTACTTTACTATAAGGGGCCGTAGCTGAGATCGCTTTGACAATACTTACATTGGGGCTAGTATAGATCTACTTTACTATAAGGAGCCGTAGCTGAGATCGGTATGGGAATACTTACATTGGGGCTAGTATAGGTCTACTTTACTATAAGGAGCCTTAGCTGAGATCGCTATGGGAATACTTACATTGGGGCTAGTATAGGTCTACTTTACTATAAGGGGTCGTAGCTGAGATCGCTATGGGAATACTTACATTGGGGCAAGTATAAAACTTCTTTACTATAAGGGGCCGTAGCTGAGATCGCTATGGAAATACTTACTTTGGGGCTAGTATAGGTCTACTTTACTGTAAGGGGCCGTAGCTGAGATAGCTATGGGAATACTTACATTGGGGCGAGTATTTGTCTACTTTACTATAAGGGGCCGTAGCTGAGATCGCTATGACAATACTTACATTGGGGCTAGTATATGTCTACTTTACTATAAGGGGCCGTAGCTGAGATCGGTATGGGAATACTTACATAGGGGCTAGTATAGGTCTACTTTACTATAAGGGGTCGTAGCTGAGATCGCTATGGGAATACTTACATTGGGGCAAGTATAAAACTTCTTTACTATAAGGGGCCGTAGCTGAGATCGCTATGGGAATACTTAAATTCGGGGTAGTATAGGACTACTTTACTATAAGGGGCCGTAGCTGAGATCGGTATGGGAATACTTACATTGGGGCTAGTATAGGTCTACTTTACTATAAGGGGCCGTAGCTGAGATCAGTATGTGAATACTTACATTGTGGCTAGTATAGGTCTACTTTACTATAAGGGTCCGTAGCTGAGATCAGTATGGGAATACTTACATTGGGGCTAGTATAGGTCTACTTTACTATAAGGGTCCGTAGCTGAGATAAGTATGGGAATACTTACATGGGGGCTTGTATAGGTCTACTTTACTATAAGGGGCTCTAGCTGAGATCGTTATGGGAATACTTACATTGGGGCTAGTATAGGTCTACTTTACTATAAGGGGCTGTAGCTGAGATCAGTATGGGAATACTTACATTGGGGCTAGTATAGGTCTTCTTTACTATAAGGGGCTGTAGCTGAGATCAGTATGGGAATACTTACTATTGGGGGTAGTATAGGTCTACTTTACTATAAGGGGCCGTAGCTGAGATCGGTATGGAAATACGTGTTTACTTTGCGGCTAGTATAGGCCTACTTTACTATAAAGGGCTGTAGCTGAGATTGGTATCGGAATACCTACATTTTAGCCAGAATAGGTCTACTTTAATTTGCGTACTTAAATTTTATAATGACTTTCGGTATTGAATTCTGTGGAAATGCATCAAAGGTCGAAAACATGTTTTAGTTCAAAACAGAACAATACGAGCAATTTCCCTTGTAAAATTCAGCAACTATTGTAAACATATTTTTGGAAAACTACATATTATACTAACTCATGACTTTCATTATATTTTCATATTCTTGTCAATATACTTCTTATTATTTTTTATACTTTAGTTGTTATGTGGGGACAAGAAAAACAATTAATAACAATTAGAATAATAATTAGTGTTTGGTTCCTATCAATCAAAAATAACATACAACACTTTAAAAAGAAACAAAATTGATAGTCACAAATGTAAATTCATAACAAAAGAAATGAATATAAAACCATCCCAAATCAATTCGCACCATAAACAATTATCATTTTTTAACCACTTACCAATGAAAGTAAAAGATTGCTCAGATTGCAATATTGTGAAGATTGCTTCTTCAGTCGGACTCTGCAAGAGAAAAATTATACAAATTTAATTAGCAATACTTTCTACAGCATAGCCATAGAGGAATACCTTAATGACCTTCTCTGTCCAGATTAAATTGGGTCTTATTATAATTTCTGTATTCCCCAAATGGTGTGTTGGAAATAGATATATTTTATTTCTAATCATGAATCAAAATGTTAATTTAAATGTAAATTGGTATATAAATAAATAAAGATTCTGAGATTTTTTATTTATCTGGGAACCATCGGGGGGATGGTTCCCTAACTGGTTTCCTGGATGGTTTCCTCTAACTCAAGTCCCCTTCTGTGTCCAACATCTCGTTTGGTTGCAGGATGGCTGAGAACGATGACGCTCGGTTCGTTATAACCAAGCCTGGTGTCCATGTGTTGGGTGGAGGCCTGCCTGCTGGATCGAGCATTGTGTCGTTCTCCCAAGATGAGACCGTCGTTCAGGTGTCTAGCGGTGATGACCACTCTGCAGTTGTCTGCGAGTCTGGCCGCGTCTACACCTTCTCTGTAACACGAGACACAGGACGGATGAAGAACGAAGGCTCGGTCGCTGAGCCGAGGCTTGTTGACACTCTCAGCACTGTTAGTGTAACCCAGGCTGCTTGTGGATATCTATACACCGTGTTCCTCACTGACAAGGGTGAGGTGTATTCGTGTGGGCGGAATATCTGTGGTCAGCTTGGCCTCGGTCACACCCGTCACACCCCCACACCCGTCCTGGTTGCCGGTCTGCCGCCCATCAAGAAGGTTGCTGCTGGGTGGTACCACACGGTGATTCTTGCAACAGGCGGTGATGTCTGGGTGTGTGGATGCAACAACAAGGGCAAACTAGGACTCGGTCATACAAACCAGCTAACTTCATTCATTCGCGTGCCCAACCTCCCCGAGGCCATCGTTGACATATCGTGTGGCGCGGCCCATACAGCTCTTGTCTCGGCCTCTGGGGTCCTCTTGATGGCTGGGTCTATTCTCAGTGGTCAACTTGGGCTTGGTGAAGTGAATAGCGTGTCCAGCTTCACACGAGTATCGGTGCCGTCAACAGTCGTGGCTGCCGTGTCCTGCGGCTCACACCACACTGTGGCCCTCGGAGTCGATGGGACGACCTGGGCTTGGGGTTATAATGATGAAGGTCAGTTGGGTACCGGAGAAAAAACCAAGAGATCCGCCCCCACTAGAATGATTGGCCTCGAGAGCCAGACTGTCTCCCAGGTTATCGCTGGATGTAACCACACTGCGGTGTTGACACGGGCAGGGGACGTGTTTGTGTGTGGCCAAGGAACAAGTGGTGAACTGGTTCAGGGGAAGAATAACCTCTCGGTGGCGACTCTGTTGCCGAAGTCACCGGGGCTGGTGGTTCAACAGGTGGCTTTTGCTGAAACTTATTCACTACTGGGTTTGTCCATGAGAAAGTGTCCTTGGGAGGCAAAACTTAAAAATCTCTCAAATTTAAAGTTTCACATGTCAGATTATTCACAAAAGTCTAAAGAATTTGAATTTGGATCATATTTTGTGATGTAACATGTGTATATATCTGTAATACAGCTTGCAATATGGCCATTAGAGAAATGTGTGACAGCGATGGCAATATATTCCAGTTTCATTAAATAATTTTAAATATTCCTAAATGACTTATCTGAAAGGTGTTCACACTGTTATCTGCAGTAGAGTGTCTATTTTTAGAAAACATAATTTATATTTGTGTACAATTTAAATAGCATTTATTTTTAATAATAGTCATAAATGTTTGTCGCGGTTGTCACAAGAGGTAACATAAACCTGTTAAAAGTTGTGGTAAAAGTGAACTACTGCAGTTATCATCTTCAAACTTGGCAAGATTGTAGTTAAAGGTATTGCTGTTAGATAGCACTAGTGGTCAGAAGCTAAAGAATGATGCCACAGGTGTTACACAGCCCTCTAATGTTGTCACAAGAGGTAACTGTCACAAGACCTAACAGGAAATAGTATTCTTACACTTGCTTACCACATGGCAAAGCTGTTGCTGTTGATCCTGAAGAAGAACATTGAAGTGCAGGACTAAACAATATGTAAGTATAAAATATATTGAATTTCCTTTTTTTAAGCCCCTAAGCCTACTTCATGGCTTATCAAGCAGGGATATTAAATAAATGTAACCTTAAGAAATTTCAAATAAATGGATAATCAGATGCACATGGTGTTAATGTTGCCTCTATCTATCTCAGGCCAGTAGGGCAATTACTGGGTAATTTTCTACAAGAGTAGGCCTAATTGATATGCTAGAATGTGAAGCATTACTAATAGAATGTTTATTTCATTGCAGACTTCCAGTACTAGGCCTACACTTGACCATGGCCAAAACTAATTCACAGCGTCAAAGTGCTTGGAAAGCCAAACACAAAAATGACCCTAGTTATAAAGAATTGAGGAAAAAAATTAATAAAGCCTACTATAAGAAAGTAAGTGATAATCAAACTTCCGCTGAAAAGTTATTGCGGCAGAAAGAGGCTCGTCTGCGAAAACAAAAATCGCGCGCTGCTGCACGCAGCAAACGTCTCCAAGACCAGCTACTGGAAACACCAAAAAAAATATCGCCATCTGCTCTTGGTAAGGCTGTCAAGAGGGCATTGCACAAGGGTCTACCCAAATCTCCTCGAACACGACGAGTAGTTTTGTCAAAGATTTCAGAGATGGAGGGCATTGAACTGGCAAAGAAGTCTCCTCAGATTCTGCGTAATAGACTGAGCGACGATACCACTGCTAAGGTGATAAAATTTTATGAAAGTGAAGAAATAAGCAGAGTGGATCCAGGTTTTAAAACTGCGACAGTAACAAGACAGCGTACCATTGCGGCTAGGCGTAACTTGCTATTTACCATCAGCGAGGTGTTTTCAATGTTTAAAACCGAGTATCCAGAAGTTCTAGACATTGGAAGGAGTAAGTTCGCCTCATTACGGCCAAAACACGTGAAGCCATATCGCGATTTGCCACACAATGTTTGTGTGTGTAGATATCACGAGAACTTCTCAACTCTTCACCAGTCGCTGTCAGAAGAGGTCGAGGGCTTGGGTTCTTCAGTCCATGAACTTGTTTCTAAAGTTTGTGACAAACATAGCTCTAAATGTATGTATTCCGAATGTTTAACTTGCAGTGACATTTTCAAAGACATTTTCAGTGTGGAATTGCAAGACCCAGATGAAAAAATTACGTACAAACAATGGAAACAAGTTGAGAAGCGTATTGAACACGTCGTGGAGGTGAAGAGCGTGACCGACGCATTAGACGAAATGGTTCAGCAATTCAAGCCATTCCTTGCCCATTCCTTTAATGCGAGCATGTCTCAATCCCATTTCAATTCTTCTCGAAACTCGGCTACAAGAGAGAACGTAATTCTGCAGGTAGACTTTGCTGAAAATTATAGTTGCTCTTATCAAGACGAGATTCAGTCGGCCCATTGGAACAACCCTCAAGTTGCTTTGTTTACAGCTGTTGTTTGGTTTGGACCGACTGACGAGGATATTCAAAGTTATGTAATTACATCAGACAACATTACCCATGACAGATATTGTGTCAACATATTCCTACGAGAAGTAATCACAGAACACAAGAACAAAAACCCCGATATGAGAAACTTGCATGTATTCTCTGATGGTAGTGCTTGCCAATTTAAACAAAAATATAACTTTGCCAACATAACCCTTTTAAAGGAAGACTTTGAGCTTGACAATTTGACATGGACTTTCTTCGCCACCTCACACGGTAAAGGTGCTGTTGATGGTGTTGGGGCGGTGGTAAAGAGACGAGTGTGGAACGCAGTTCGAGCGAAGAAAGCTGTTGTGCGAAATGCATTATCTTTTACAGAACTTTGCTCTGCCAGCGATTCCAAAGTTACCGTTCGGCATGTACCCGCCGAGCTCATTGAAGTTTCAAAACTAGAACTGGATAGCATTTGGGATAGTGTTGAAACTGTCAAGGGGACCCAAAAAGTTCATCACGTGATTGCGCATTCCTGTTACGAGATAGAATGGAAGTTGTACCCACAACAAGAAAATGGTAACCGGGTCTTCTTGAAGTCCAAGATTAACGAAAATGAGGACCAGCAACAGCCAGCCAATGACGATTTAGAAGAATTGCAAGACTTGGTTGGCTTGGTTCCTCAAAGGTCTGCCGATGAAGTAGGCCAACCTGTTCAAGGACAATGGGTTGCTGTGGCCTATGACCAGCAATGGCTTCCAGGATTTATAGAATCATTTGATGGGCTCCAGTGCACCATTAAATTTATGAAATCAATCGGGCCAAACCGCTTTGTCTGGCCAGATAAACCTGATTACGGCACTGTGAACTACAAATCGATTCTTGCCGTTATGCAAGCTCATCCTGACCTTATTTCATACACGGGACGTTCAATTCACACACTTCCAGCAGCAGAATACCTGCGTCTAATTGAACTTTACATAAAGTTGTGAACCAAAAGTTCTAACATACCTGACTGGATTATATTTACACATTTTAATATTAAGACAATCTGTCACAAGACTAACGTCACAAGACCTAACGCAATTTCAATTTCAATTTTGATAATTTACTTATATTTAACTACACATAACAGTATTTTCATGCTTCTGTGAATTGATTATGTCTTGTACTATTAAGCTATGCATTAAACTAGTCTGCAGAAGATACACATTTGCTAGAATGTCAATGAATGTTAAGTACCCAAAATGTCCTGTGTTTTCCTAGTCACAAGACCTAACGCCCTGTTTATATTTTTTTTAATACTTCTATTTACAATATGAGTGTTTTTTTTGATTTGCATATAAAGTTAAGAATTATATCTAAATAATTGTAAAATTTGAATGACTTGTGAACAACTATGTGCAAGCAATGATCAATCACATGCATAATTTTCTTCCAAACGGTCACAAGACTAACCATGGACACACCCACTGTTGGTCACGTCAATCGTCACACCTTCAGCGCAGCGCGGGATAGGATTTGATGATAAGGTGAGGGAAGACATAACGAACTGGGAGCAGAGCATAATGCGAACCCTGGAGTGTCCCGTGTGCTTCAAGGTCATGTGCGCACCGATACATCAGTGCACCGCGGGACACAGCCTTTGTAACGCTTGCCGGTCTGACGACAGTATCACAGTTTGCCCGCTGTGTCGTGGACAGTTCTCCGCCGTGAGAAATCTTCTTGCTGAGGGTCTGAGTGCCGACATCTGGCTACCGTGCACGGAATGCCTGCTGCGCATGCCCGCGTGCGAGCTGGGGGGACACGGTGTGGTCTGTCCCCGCCGCATCTACGACTGTCCCCTGGCGTGCGGCGGTTGGAGGGGCCGGCCCGAAGCGATGCTGGGCCACGCCCTCTCGGCCCACGCGGACCGGACGTGGCCCGACCTGCCACGCACGTTTGTTCAGCGGCGTGGACTCTTGCTCACGGACGTGCTCGCGGCGTACGGCAGAGTGTTCACGCTACATCGCGGGTACGACGGGGAGGGGCGCACGTTCCGGGCGGCCGTCAGGTACATGGGCGCGCCCGAGGACAGGCACGCGTTCAGGTTCAAACTCACACTTCTCACCGAAGACATGAGTAATACTTACCGCAGGAAGGTTTGTTCCGACATCGAGAGCGTCGAAGACATGTTCAGTTCTTCCAACTGTGTGAGCGTGAAGGGGGAATGTCTTGATGCTTTCCTCCAAAACGGCGATCTTACGTGTCGGGCGGCCATCTTGAAAGTGTGATCCGGGCGGTTGGGTTTCAACATGTATACCGTTACACCACGTTGCACTCGACGAGTGCAGAGAAAATACTAAACCCAGCTATGCCCAACACTACCTTACACATGCTTTCGTCACAGGCAACGGGTTCCTAGCCAATCAGCGATCGGTACTTGCGCAGTTGAGTCTCGGGCGGTTCGCTGGTTGGCTATGAGTGTCTCGCCTGTGATGAAAGCATATGAAAGGTTCTTGGGCCAAGTATACAAGTTAGTGTTCAGTTACGTTCTTGGCTCTGTTTTTTGTGTCCCAACTGAGGTGGGTGTTCATCAGTTAGGCAGCCTGACAAGCTGCCCACTAATATCTTTGTTGAACATTGCTCGCATTGAACAACTATTTACTACCTTCAAGTTATCAACTCTATTGTTTGTATATATTGTTATAATCATTCATCTAGAATAAATGTAAACTGGAGTCTGTGTTGTCAAGGTATGCGTGCATGTATTGCACAGTTGCATTGTTCTCTCATTAAGTATGTGAAATGTTAATTTAGTTTATTTACCATATTTCTTCATCTTGACAACAGATATTGAATGCATTCAGTTGTAATCATTCTGCTAGATTCAATTTATTCTTGAGACCATTGACCACGAGTGCACGTATTGCATTATTCTCATTGTATTTGCGTTAGCTTAAGTGATATGTTGTCCTCTTTTGTGTATAACTATGGTAATTTTCTTTACTTAACAAGTTATATTTAAAGCTTTCAATGCTTTTTTAAAAATATATGATATTTTCTTTTAACTGTGTTTACAAAGTGTGTGTGCATTGTGTTATTAATTATTTCTGTGTAGATGGTAGATTTTACAACTAAGCTAACTGAGTTGGGCCCAATATTGAATGTTTTCAATGCTTGTTGATTTATATTTTATATTCATAATTTTGATACCTTAAATCTTACCTTAAAATAATGTTTTGAGCAAGTAAAGTGTACATGACACGAATGACATTGTTGCATTCTCCTTCACACCACCTGTTTCATAAAGAATCCCGCTGTCATACCGTTAACATGCTCTTGAAACATACTGGCATACATGGGCAAAATACTCAAAAAAATTGTATTTGAAATACAAAATACAGATACTCCAATGTCGGGTATTTGAAATACATAATACAAGATACATTCATTTCATGTATTTAAAACACAAAATACAAATGTATTTTCCAAAATACCTTTGAAAATACAAAATATATTTGCAAACTTGCATGATTAGTTGAATTTTACAAAAGTGTAGGGCCAAGACTGATGTGCAAATTTTGAAATGACTGAAATCAGAAAGGTTACTGCATTATCAATCAATAGGTTATAATAATAAATGTTTGAAGTGAAAGGTGTAGGTCTTATTATTATTGTTTGTCTAACAACACAAATCTAACATAGACAAAAATCAACATTTTACATAGAATTGGCCTAGGGCCAGCCAATACTGATTGGTATAAGGAATAGTAGGACTGTAGGACTCAAGTAAAAGTAAACGTTGGTATATAAAATAGTAGGTAGGCTATGCCTAGATTTTAATGTATAAAGGTTTTAGTAGCCTACTACTTTAATGTGTTTACATAACATACAATACATACATCATTTGCTTTAAACAAAACTAGTTACCAAACATTGAATGTGATAGCAAGGGTGTTTGAAGATTGTTTATCACACAATTACAAAAGAAAAGCCTTTCTCAACAAAAAAAATTCCACGTTTAGTAATGGTAGGCAGGAGGCCCTACGTGTTTACATAACACTTGCCTTAAACAAAAATAGTTACCAAACATTGAAAGTGATAGCAAGTGTATTTGAAGATTGTTTATCACACAATTACTTAAGAAAAGCCTTTTCAAACAAATAAAAACACTTTAAGTAATGATGGCCTAGTAGTAGTAATTAATACTTTAAGTAATGGTGGTACTATGAGTGGAGAGACTTTAACTAACCTCGTCATAACTCTATGCGTTGTATAGTGTAGAGTGTGTAGCCCTGGAGTGAGCGTAAATTATCTCCATTGTTTGTATAAATACTGCTTCCAACAACTGAGGCGACAGAGGTCATGTTTGTATAAATACTGCTTCCAACAACTGAGGCGACAGAGGTTATGTTTGTATAAATACTACTTCCAACAACTGAGGCGACAGAGGTCATGTTTGTATAAATACTACTTCCAACAACTGAGGCGACAGAGGTTATGTTTGTTTAAATACTACTTCCAACAACTGAGGCGACAGAGGTTATGTTTGTATAAATACTACTTCCAACAACTGAGGCGACAGAGGTTATGTTTGTATAAATACTGCTTCCAACAACTGAGTCGACAGAGGTTAATACTACTTCCAACAACTGAGGCGACAGAGGTTATGTTTGTTCAATTTATTAGCGAACAACGGAAATGTTCTTGAAATAATTATTACTACGTAATTACAACTCATCTTGTTGGAAACTATTTTATGTTTGCTTTGCGGTTGTATCTGCAGTAAAAAACATACGTGTTTACATAACATAACATAACTACGTTTTTACATAACACTTGCCTTAAACAATACTAGTTTCGTGATAGCAAGGGTCTTTGAAGATTGTTATTCACACTTACAAAAGAAACCCCTTTTTTAATGAAAAAAAAAACAACACACTTTTTGTAATGGTTGGCCCAATGTGTTAACACATAGTTTTTCAAACATCGAATATGATTGTATTTTATTTTGTATTTTAAGTATTTTGTAAATTATAAAAATACTGGAATATAGAGTATTTGAAATACAAAATACAGATACATTTGGTGTGGGTATTTCAAATACATGTATTTCGATACTGCCCATGTCTGCATACTGGTTAATTTTGTTAATTATTACCATCGACCTCTTCTAAACGATTTATTGGAGAAGGGGGCGGGGCAGATGAAGCCCAATTGAAGACAGATGAAGTATGTTTTTAGTAGAAGTAAATTGAAAGTACATAAAATTTTCTGTGTGTCACAAAAGTAAGTGACAAGAGAGCTGAAACAAAGCAGAGAAGGGACAGGCTTATCTAAACTCCGCCACTTCTCAACATGTCAGCAAGGAATAAGGTACTTTGCTTTCAAATTTCTTGTAAATATATTTTTTTTAATAGTATTTTTATTAGTATTTTTTCTATCAGAACATTTGACAGTGTATTCGTATAAGTGGTCATATGGTAGAGGTGGTTATGTAAATTGCCCCCCCACCACAAATATCATATTTGATACAGTATTACATATATATACAGTACAGTCATATTTGAACAGGCGCGGTCAAGCGGGAGCTCGTAACGAGCACAAAATAACGTTTTTGTCGTCGTTTCGTTTTAAAACGTAAGTAACGTAAGACAAGATGATAAAATGCTTACCTCCTATTGTTATAAATACAACATGCGCCATTGTATTTAAATATAGTACGCACTTTAACCGTATTTCTATTGAAAACCGAAAGATCTAAGAACTGACCATGCAAATTACACACTAACAATGATTGTTCTGTATTTTATTAGTTGTGGTTCTGTTATCATAGTCAAGTGTCATGATAAGTAAAACAATCAACGCAAATAATAAGTAGGCGTACAGTTATATTAAGTTAGTCAATTACTCAATTAGGTAATGTACAGTATATTTTACACAATAGCATACGAGTAAATATACCAATAATATAAAGTTACCAAACAATATTGAATGTTCAAATAGTATCAATATGTTTACAAGAAAATTAAAGTGATGATACATACAAAAATGATAACTTTCTCAAAATAATATTTATTATGTTTGTAGTCTAATCATGTACTGTTTTTTCTTGTTTTGTTGTTTTTTTGGCCCTCCTTTTAAAGATCGTTCCTTACAGCCAAGCGCACAACACACCACGACCAGATTGCTCAGTCAAATACCTTACTAGCAACACTAGCAAGGTATTTGACTCTCTGCTCTAAGATTTGACTCAGCCGCTGCATTACTGCACTCGTACGCGCAAGCGCACACGTCACGACCACAGCTCTGCCATTCTCTCAGCCCGGCAGAGTCACGTGACACTGGTCAGGCGGCAGCGGAGATGTTGTGGACGGGTGTAGTGACGTCATGCGCCCTCTACCTCATCTCTGCTCTAAGAGGTCAATAGGTAAGTATCGTCAAACTAGCTATAGTAATTAAATATTACTTGTGGGTACTCTAAAGACGTACAATTTAAATTGCAATTACAATTACGAATAATAATATTATGTCGTAATCGTAAGAGAATATAATTATCATATAACATAAACTATTTAAGTTAATTACCGTACTGAATTTCTATCAAATGTCCTTAGCAATCAGGGACTTCTTGAATGGGTGTGCTACTGAAAGAAAATTCATTTTTAGAAAAGAGCATGACCATGTTCAGGTACGTGATATGATAGTATGGTATGCTATCTACTTTAGCAGTCACTGTCGAGTCGTCAAATTAATCAAAACTAAAGACAAAATCAATCATAATTAAAGTAGTCAGATTAATCACCATCATCCTTCTGACACACTGGAATATTTGCCGCCATATTTGTACAATCGTTCAGCATACAAGAGTGGGTACACTTCAGTTGATGGGCTAAACACTCACAGGCGGCATCTTGCAAACACGGTAACAGTTACAGAATAGGAGATCCATAACGGTCAGAGGTGCTGGAGTTCCAACCATCCGCTCGATGCTTGGATCTTGTTCTGCCGTGGTTTTCCATCCATCAAGTCACGTGGATCAGGAACATCAGGGTGAAACGGGGTGTGAAACAACCCAGAAGAAAATATCAATCTGTTCCCAAGATAGAGATGTTCTAGTGAGACAAAAGGTTCCAGAAGGTTGACAGCTTACCTGAGAAAGAGAATCGGTCGCTTTGAGGAACATATAGATGAGAAGACAAATAAATAAACTGAGACGTTTCGGCCAACTAGTGGTCTTGATCACTCAGCGTGAGTAGAAAACATAAACTTAACTTAAAACTAGGGTAGGGTATTATTTATTCATTTGTCTTCTCATCTATATGTTTCTCAATGCGACCTATCTACTTTCTCAGGTAAGCTGTCGTCCTTCTGTACCTTTTCCGTCACTAGAACATGTTGATCTTGTTCTGAGTTCCAATGAACTCAATTAATTAATTAACTAAATTCAAGTATACACTATTATCTACTAAAAATGTTGTTTAAATCGCTCAAACACCAACAACGATAGTGAAATGGAACGACATACATAATTAATTATTATCTTTGTGAAACGACGTATTAGCTCTAAGGACGTAAGCCATTGTGTTTGATTTATTTTCATCAAAACCATCTATCTCCTTATTAACAGACAATGTGATGTTAAATAATATTTAACTAAGGCATTTTTTTCAGTTACGAAAAAATGTAGGCCTACTGTTCTATCAACCAATTTGCATTGGGGGGGGGGGGGGGGGGGGGGGGGGGTACTTACGAAAACTAATACCGCAATTTACTTACATAAGTAGGGTAATTCATTATTTACTTTTAATATGCACGCGTTTTTATTTGTCAAAGTAGGTAGGAACTATTGTTCTGAAAGAAACTAATAAAGTGAATTAATTTATTTATTTAATGTCTATCCTATTCAGTTATAAAAACTGATTTACAAAGGAGGACCTTTTATAAAACTAAGCTATGCAAACTATTAATAATGGGATATCAATTTGAATTAATATTCCATGCGCTTTAATTCTCCGTTTTAAAATAACCGCGAGGGAGCGATGTCCACGTAGTACGTAGATTGCCGCTACAGCGTGGTAGTAGTTGTATTGGCTGAGCGACCGATGCCGGTCGATCAGTAGTACCTCCGCCTTCCACTAGATGTCACTGCTATCAGCGAGCTTAACCCCATCTAGCGGAAGGCGGAGGAGTCTGACCAGCAGGATATTGTTGTTGTTGTTGTTGTTGTTGTTGTTGTTCGCTCATCTCACAGTTGGCTGGTTGCCGGTGGTGAGGGACTCTTATCTTCCTTTCTACCTCCTGTCCCCTCCTTCGCAGGTTCCCTCCTTCCTCCAACCTCCTCTTGCTGCTTCATCCCATTCTTGTCCTTTTTCCTCGTTTCACTCCCTTCCGTATCACCTCTTGACCTCTTCCCGCTTCCTTCACCTTCTCCATTGCCTTTTTCCTTTCCCTTGCCCTTGGGTTCCGGTTTTGGCCTCAGCCTGTCGACAAACGCCTTCACCTTTCCTAACCCCACGACTTCCCCCTCCAACTGGTTCCATTCCACGGTCGCCCTTCCTAGGAATGAGAACTTGCCTATGTCCGTTCTCCAAGTCCTTCTTTCTATTTTCCACTGGTGGTCCCCCCTGCCCATGTAGTTGGCTCCTTCCACTGCCCTACTTAATTCCCCCCACCCTTCATGCTTCCTTACCACCCTGTACATTTTCCCTAGCCTGTCCCTCCGTCTCCTGTCCTCGAGAGTTTCCCAACCCAGTTCCTTGACCAATTTCGTTACGCTCTCGTACTCTCTTCTCTTCCTTCCTTCCCCCATGTCTATTTCCACCCATCTATTAGCCCTCCTGAGTACCCTTCTCGCCGCCCTCTTTTGGACCCCCTCCAGTGCCTCTCTCCCCTTACTGTCATGAGGATCCCATACCGCCCCTGCATATTCCAGGCCTGGCCTAACCAGAGCTCTATATGCATGCTCCCTTATTTCCCCACTTGCTCCCCTCAGCACCCTCATTACAAAGTTTAGGTTTCTTACGCCCTTCCCAACCATCCTGCTTATCTGCTCTCCCCATTCCAGCGTATCCGCCATCCACACTCCTAGGTACCTAATCACCTCCACTCTCTCCAGCACTTGTCCCTGAATCTCATACGTCGGTCCCACCCTCCTCCCCTGTCTCCTTCTTGTAAACCTTATCCACTTGCACTTTGCCGCATTCAGACTCATCATATTAATCCTCACCCAATCCCCCAGCTTTTTCATGTCGTCTCCCAATAACTCCTCATCCCCCCTGTCCTTGATCTCCCTGTATATGACGCAGTCATCAGCAAAAAGTCTCACCCTTGCCCCCATCCCCTCCGCTATGTCGTTAATATAGATCGCGAACATCAGAGGCCCGAGCACACTCCCTTGGGGCACCCCAGAGGTCACCTTCACCTCTGATGAGAGAACATCTCCCACCCTCACCCTCTGACTTCTCCCTTCCAAGAAATCGCCCATCCATCTTACTACCCAACCGTCTTCTATCACTTCCCCTATCTTCCCCAATAGCCTCTGATGTGGAACCTTGTCAAAAGCCTTCTCAAAATCTATAAAGACCGCATCCACCTCTCCCCCCTTATCCAGTACTCCTGCAATGTCCTCTGTCATCCCCAGCAGTTGCGTCTCACAGGAATATCCCTTCCTGAATCCATGTTGCCCTTCCGACATCCACCCCATCTTTTTTATTTCTGCCTTAACGTAGTCCCCCACCACCCTTTCCATAATTTTCGATCCAATAGATGTTAAAGAGATGGGCCTATAGTTTTTCATCTTCCCCTTCTCCTCGCCTTTGTGGATGGGGATAACCACCGCTTCCTTCCAATCATCCGGCACGACCCCTTCCTTTAGCGAGGCGATCATCACTACTACCATAAATCTTGCCGTTTCCCCGACCGCCAGCTTCAGGAAATCCCCTACCAGTCCATCCCTGCCCGGAGCCTTCCCGTTCTTTAGTCCAGCTATTACCCTTGCTACCTTATCTATATTAATATCAATCGGGTTATTTCCCCGTCCCTCTTTACTCCAGTCTCCCCTCTTTTCCGCCACTTGGAAGACCCCAGAGTAGTACTTGTTTAGTTCCTCCGCCTTCTCCATGTTCTCCACTAGCAGCTTCCCATCCAGTCCCTCCAGGACTGGTAAGTCTCCCTTTGCCCCCTTTTTTCCCCTCACATATCTAAACATTCTGCTCCAACTCCCCTGTCTGTCACCTTCTATCAACATCCCTTTCATATACTCCTCCCATCTCCTCTTTTTTTGCCCATTCAGTTCCCTCTCAATCCCCTTCGCTGCCTCTTTGTCCAGTATGTCACCCGTTAATTTATACTTGCGGTATGCTTTCCTCCCCTTCCCCTTTAGTTTCCTTATTTCCTTGGTATAATAATGTGGGTCCGCATTTCTACCTTCCAGTTTGCAGGGAACCCATCTCTCCCTGGCCTCATTACATATCTCTACAAATCCCTTCCACAGCTGGTTAGTACCTCCTCCTTTATCCCTCCATTCTCTGAATTTATTGCTAAGGTCCTCCCTTATCCTTTCCCCGGGCGCCCTACTGTACATCCACCTCTTTCTACCTTTTTTCCCTCCTTCTTCCTCTTTCTCCACCCCCCTTCCCCTACCCTCTAGTGTGGCTAATACGACGTCATGATCACTTATACCATCCTCCACCCTGCATTCCCACCACTCCTCATCTCCCCTAACTAACACTACATCCAGAAGATTTCCCTTATCCCCCTGCCTTCTAGTATGTCCCCTAACAATCTGTATCATCCCCTCATTTAGTACGTCATTTACAAGTTGTTGCCTTATCCCTCCTCTCCCACCTCCTATTCCCTCCCAACATACCCCTGGCAGGTTTAGGTCGCCCCCTACAATTATTCTCCCCTCCCCCTCCACTCTATGCCTTAACCTCTTCATAATCTCCATCTCCTGGTTATCTGTAGGTCTATAGGCCCCAATTACCTCTGCGCTGTCTCCGCCCATCATGATCCGAACTCCCATCATTTCACAGTCCTCCTCCTTCCAAATCAGCCTCCCCTTGAGTTCCCTTTTACAACATATCATTACTCCCCCCCCCCTTCTTCCCCTGTCTCTCCTGAAAATGTTATAGTCTGGGTGGCTTATTTCCTCATCCGTAACCCCCTCATCCAACCATGTTTCTGTAGCAATGATGATGTCTGGTTCCTGTAGTTCCACTAATGTCCAGAAGGGAACAATCTTAGCTCTGATACTCCTACAGTTGGCCAGCAGGACTCTCAGCATGCCCCTCGTCCGGACCCCCCCGTTCCTGGTCCACTTTTTTATATTCCCGATTTGGTCCCCGCCCTCCATCCCCCTCATCCTCTCCCCTCTTCCCACCGTTACCTCCTTTTGCCCCTTTCCTCTGCCCCATCCACCACTACTCCTGCCTGTCTCCTCCTCTTCCTTTCCTTTGCCCCTCCACTCCCCTTCGTTTATCGCTCCCTTCGCCCGACCTCTATCATCCCTGCATTCCACCCTGTTTAACCCCTCTTTCCTCCCTTCCATTCTACATCCCCCTGCTATCCTCCTTTCCACCCCTACGCTCCCCACTCCTCCTCACTTCCTTTGTCCCCACTCTCCCTCCATCCTCTCTACCCTCCTGACCTCCCTGATGATAAGCTCCCCTAGCTTCATCTCCCCCTCCCTTGACAGATGTAATCCGTCCCTCGCCAAGTCCTCTGTTCCTATATACTCCCTGGTGTCGACGTACCTTGCCCCGCCTGCCCGACATGCCTCCTCTATCCCCCTATTTATTTCCTCGACCACCCACCTCTTCGTGTCACTCCTGTTCAAAACCCCCAGTACCACTAACTCCGCCCTATTACCAGTCACCCCTCCCAACTCCCCTAGTAGCCTTGTCATATCCACTCCAGCCTCTTCCCGATATCTTCCCTGCTTCACCCTCCTTATGTCGTTTGTTCCAACCATCGCAACAATCGTTCTCGCACCCGACCTCTTCCCGCTCATGATTGAGGCCAGGGTCCTTGTTGTCACCCCTGGGTAAGCCCACACTTCGACATCCCTCCTCTCACAATATTCCAATGCCCCCCTCACCATCGAGTCCCCTACTACTAGGGATCTCCCCTTCTCTCCACCAAGCCCCCTCCCTTCTCCTTCCCTGACCCTCCCGAAGTTCCCCATTTGCCCGCTCTCACTTCCCGGTCCCCTGGCGCTCCCTGCCCCAACTCCACTCTGCACCCTTGTTGCTTGCGTCCTATTTCCCGCTGCCCCCAGCTCCCTTCCTGCTCCTCCCACAACAGACCAGTTGTCACCCTTCCCACTCCATGTCTCCCTACCACTCTCTGACCTGCCCCCATGCCAACTGCCTCCACTTGCACCTAGTCCCCTCCCTGCACCCAGGTCCCGGCCTGCGTCCCTCTCAACCCTTGGTCTCGGGGAGAGACCTTGCCCCTGCACCGACATCCAGGCCCTCCCTCCTATTCCTATTCCCTGACTGCCCCAACGCCCTTCACTGTGCGTCTCCCTGGCCCTTCCCCTCCCTCTAACAACACCCCCACCCCTAGCGGCCCTGGTCCAGTTTAGCCCCCCGATTCCCCCCAGCCATCCTGGGCCCTCCCTCCCCCTCGTTTCTCCTCCTTTGTCCTGTGATCCGGGTCCTTCACGCGTATCTCGCCCCCCTCCTGTCATCCAACCTATATCTCTCTCGTTCAACGCACCCCCCACCCTTTTTTCACGTGTGGGGCCCCTGTACGTTGATGAGCCAGACGTCTTTTCCCCCTCAGACGTCATTCCATCTCCATCCTCATCCCCATCCGTAGACTCCAGCTCTCCCTCCTCCCTTTTCTCGCCCCCCCCAGCCCCCTGCGTCCTCGCTCCTTCGTACGTGTCTCCCTTTCCTTCCCTCCCTCGTACCTGCCTGTCGCGACCTTCCACTCCCTCTTTCACCTCCTCCTCCCTCTCTTTGTTCTCGGCTTGTCCTTTCCCACCGTTTCCTCCTTCCCCCCCCTCTTTCTCCTCCGGATGCTTTTTCTCGTTCGACTCATTCCCTTTCCTGTTTCCCCTTTCCATCTCCTCCTTATCCATCATATCCCTCCTGGCCTTCCCATCCTGCCTATCCCCAACTTCATCCCCATCCTTTACCTCCACTTCCTTGTCCATTATTGCCTTCGCCGCCCGGCCATGTCCCACCCCTTCACCCCTATTTCCACCATTATTCCCCATGCACTGCTCATCCTGACCTAACCCTTTCACTCCCACTGCCTCCATCCCCCCGATAACCGCCATCCCCTTCCCGACCTCCCCCTCCTCCAGAAGTTTCAATGCCATCAGGCTCACCCTCAGCTCCTCCTCCAGTTTTTTCCGCATTTGACTTTTAACCCGCACCTCCTCATTAAGCTTTTCTTTAATTTCCCTCTTCCAGTCTTCCTCCGCCCGTCCCTTACCCCCTTCCCCATTATCCTTTCCCGATCCAGTTCCCTTCATCTCCCTAGCCTCCTTGTTTTCCCTCTCCTCTCTATCCCCTTGTTTTTTCCCTCTGTTCTCCTCTCCTTCACCTGATCCTCCCTTACCCTCAACACGACTCCCTCCCAGTTCCTCTTTCTCCGTCCTCTTTGCTTCCCTCCCTGCCCTGCCACAACACCCTTTGCACCTCCACGATCTCTGCTTGTCCTTCTTTAGGTCTATGTATTGGACCTCGGTGAGTCCGGCACAGCTCGGGTGGAACCACCCCCCACACTCATCACATGCTACACCCCTATATACAACCCTCCTGGTGCAATGCCTGCACGACATCTCCCTGTTATTGAAAGTAGGAGTAGTAATTTATTTACTCACTCGTTTGAGGCTACTCACGAATTTATTTTGATAATATTGCGAAGAGCCTCAGCTGTTGACCTTCCCCCTAGGGCGGAAAGGTAGGCCGGCCCTAAACTCAGGACTCCGTTTTCTTCCCACTTCACAGCTCTTCCCTACTCCACCGCACAACCGTTCTTACACACCCTATCCCCGCTTGCAACACCTGTCCTCCTTCCGCCACAGTGATCCTCTTCACGCCTTTCCTCGTGCCACGCTTCCACGTCGGTCCTAACCTCAAAAACACCTCTTGCTTCCCAGCTCCGCAGCTCTTCCCCGCTCCACCGTACAACCGTTCTCACACACCCTATCCACGCTTACAACACCTGTCCTCCTTTCGCCCCAGTGTTCCTCTTCGCGCCTTTCCTCGTGCCACGCTTCCACTTCGGTCCTAACCTCAAAAAAGACCGCTTGCTTCCCAACTCCGCGGCGCTTCCCCACTCCACCGCACAGCCACTCTACCGCTCTCACACACTCCGCAGCTCTTCCCTACTCCACCGTACAACCGTTCTCACACACCCTATCCCCGCTTACAACACCTGTCCTCCTTTCGCCCCAGTGTTCCTCTTCACGCCTTTCCTCGTGCCACGCTTCCACGTCGGTCCTAACCTCAAAAACGACCGCTTGCTTCCCAACTCCGCGGCGCTTCCCCACTCCACCGCACAGCCACTCTACCTCTCTCACACACACTATCCCTTTCACGATAACTCAGTCCTTCTTCCTCCTTAATTCCTCTTACTCATTCTCCCTACCACTTTCGAAGCCACAACACCAGTCCACTTTCAGAGCCACAATGTTCTCTTGTCACGCTTCCACGCCGGCCCTAACCTCAAAACTTCCACTTCCACTTTCGAAGCCACAACACCAGTCCACTTTCAGAGCCACAATGTTCTCTTGTCACGCTTCCACGCCGGCCCTAACCTCAAAACTTCCACACAACGTTCCACTTGCTAGGCCTACGCTTCCTACGTTGGGCTACCGCACAGCCACGCTACCTTCCTTGCGCGTCTTCGCAGTTTTTTCGATCCACCGATCCTTCCCTCTCCTTAATTGTTAACACAAACAACTCCCGATCACTTTGGATACCCAATTGCACCCTAAAATCTCGTGATCACACTGATTTCTTCCGATATCGTCAACGCAAAGTAGCAGCAGTCGATTTGGCGTCCGTTAGCTAGGCCCGATTTGGCGTCCGTTAGCTAGGCTACAGGGAGGGCTCTCGTTTTGA
Source organism: Isoperla grammatica (assembly GCA_945910005.1). Lineage (NCBI taxonomy): Eukaryota > Metazoa > Arthropoda > Insecta > Plecoptera > Perlodidae > Isoperla > Isoperla grammatica. The sequence goes on from OX246744.1 coordinate 34,868,745, forward strand.
CAGCAATCGATAGGTTGAAATAAATTTGTATCGATCGATATGTAACAATAACATTCGTTTCGTCACTTCCGAAAACTCTTGCGTTTCCTGGCTTCCGCTCGATGTTCTTGTTTATCAATTAATTCCTAATTTAATTGCTTGTCTGGATCAAGGTTAACTGGGCAGTAAGTTTCTTTCGGAATCGGCCAATAGGCCTAATAACACCTTAAAACTATTGCCATCTAGGTAGGCCTAGATTAATTACGCTTAATTGTCTTTGTCAATCGTGGTTTCACAGAGGCAGGCCTAGGAGCCAAGCTGAACGTCAGACAAACAAGGATTAAAGGTAAAAGGGACTCTTGTAACCTTGCCCTAGGCCTAGGCTAGCAACATGATGGACGTACAAAAGCTTAGGGCTAGGCGTACCTACCCTAGCTAGGCATGGACTCGAAACATCAAAGGCTAGGCCTAGGTCTACTAGGGTCTGGCCTACTAGGCCTAGCCTAGCCATAAGATAAATTGACGTACAAAGATGTAGGGCTAGGACTAGGCCTAGCCTTCACCTAGCTCTTGCCACAAACTTGGAAGGCCTAGGCTACTAGGGTCTAGCCCACTAGGCCCTAGCCTAGCCATAGGATTGATTGACATACAAAGACGTAGGGCTAGGCCTAGCCTTTGCCTAGCTCTTGCTAGCCTTGCTACATACTTGAAAGGGCTAGGCCTACTAGGGTCTGGTCTAGCCTACTAGCCTAGCCATATGGGATTGATAGACGTACAAAGACGTAGGGCTAGGCCTAGCCTTGCGTAGCTGTTACTAGCCTTGCCACAAACTTGGAAGGGCTAGACCTACTAGGGTCTGGCCTACTAGTCTTGTCACAGACACTGAAGTGCACAGGGCTAGGCATAGCTTACTAGCCTAGCCATACACTAGGTTTATCTAGCGGACTGGGTTCGGACTGACTTCAACTGGTACGCAGTGAGTTCGAATTCGGAACCCGCTTAGCAAGCATACTTCACTCCGGACTCCTATTAAGCCCTAGGCCTATCCCTAGTTCTATTAAACCGGACTAGATCGGCTTCTTAACAGAACCGAAATAATCTCGAGCTGAGGAGTTTATCAGTCGAGCTCGGTACGCACTAAACTCGGCTCGCACCGCCAAGTGCAAGCCCAGTCCGCTTGATAAACGTAGTGATGGACTTAACGTAAAGTACAATGAAGACGAATGCTAGGCCTTGATAGGGCCTAGCCCACGGCCTGACAATATTCTTCCTTGCTCAGATCTGGCACTCCGGCACACTCGTTTCCGTCCGCCCCGCGCTTGACGTCGGCCTCATACATGATTGCTGTAGGGCTGGCGCTTCGTGCGTGTTGCAATGCTAGGCTAGTCACCTGGTTCTACATTTATTGGCCAAATTTTCATTGCATTTGAATTTTGTGTTTAGACAATTAGAAATGATGCATGATATTAGTAGACAGACAGCACCATTCGACAGTAGTAAATGTGGTCTAAATATTAGCTGTGTTTTGGTAACATCGCAGTGATTTGTTTACACACACAATACAAATCTTTGTGTGATTTACATAGCCTATAATATGAATGAATGTAATAATAACTCTACAACGATATTAAACAAGTCATATGCATTATCTAAATGATAAGGCCTACTTAACAGTAATATAACCTCGTTCGTAATTAATCAGCCAGCGTTCGCCAGCTTTGTGTGCACACGTAATTTGTGACGTAAGCCTAGTATTGTCACATTTGTATTTTATGTGGCCGTCATACTGGGTGGTATGACAGATTTTGTTTACTATCCACCCATTCAGGTACAAAAAGTAACTTTCAGTGGGGGACATAATTGCATTTAGTGTGCTTTGTTGCAATGCATGTATGGGTCACTGCACTCAGTCTCCCAGCTATTAATACACACCGTATTATATAACTCAACCTTAAAATCATACACAAGGGCGCTGGCAACACGAATCCATTAGTTCGCATTACTACCGCATGAGTGTGTAACTGTGTATTGCAACTTTTAACCTCGAATACAGATGTTATAGAGTTACAATAATTTGTAATAATAATCTGTTTATATAGAAATCTATGAGACCTTTTCTTTACTATTTCTGTTTTCACCTTCACACAAAACACGGTTTAAATAATTCATAACGCGTTGAAACGATATCGCGAGTTGGCCGCTATGCAGTTTCAAGATTGTAACATTTTACAAACACGAAGACCGGCACTAATACAATTACCACTCAAGACCAGCCGTCGTCTTGATTAATCCGTTAAACAGCGGTGTTGTGTTATTCTCGGCATCGATGTTTTGTTGAGCGTCTATTTCCTAAGACCGGTGGGAAACTCCTCCGCACTGGCTCGCAAACACGCGGCCCCCTGAATCCCACCCGTTGGCAACGAGACTAACTCGGGACATTCTACAACAATAATGTCAGTATTGCAGGGTTACTGCTGCTCTGGGGTCATAGTGTGTATTGTTGATTAATTAGTAGTGTATACTTAGATGGAGAGGCCAATGTGGCTGAGTTAATCCCCAGAACATGTTCACCTTGTAAATTAATTATATATTGTTGATTTTATGTTTAGATGGTCACGGCTATTGGCATAAATTGCTGTAGTGTCCATTGGCTAATAAATAAATAGAGCACATGTTTTAACAAGAGGCAAATACGGCTTGGCCTCACATATGTTTAAATATTTACTCATTATTAATAGTGAATATCAATTTTAGTTCTATTTTCCAGTAGGCCAACCTAGTCATGTTTTGTTATCTCTTGATGTTTTAAATGTTTATATTTTCAGTTTTCTTGTATCAAATTATGCTAGTGACATATTATTTTCTCTTGTGTAGTAAGAGTTTATAATAATAGCATTTATTTGAGTTTCGAAGTCTCTTACATGAAACGTTTTGCGTGATATCTATTACAGTAAAATCCCGATGTATCGTTTTTCTGGAATCTGTGCCAAAAAAAAAACTGATAAATACGTGTACACATGAAAACAGTGAAAGCGATAATGTGCATGTCCAAACTAAAAAAAATTAAGTACCGGTAGGCCTATACAATTTGCATTGAAGTGGGCAGGGAAATACAATATTTTGATGCCATAATGAATGGATTATGAATAGACTGATCACTGAGTAGAGGTGTGTGAATAGCCTATGTACTTGCTTATTATTGAGCAAAGGACACACAGGATCTGTTTTGATTGACTTGTATTGTTGTTGCAGATAGTTGTGTTCCGAGATATATCCTTGTCACAGCAGATCCCGCTAGGAAGCCCGAGACGAGGTATGTAGGGCCTACAGGTCCAAGACAATCTACTAACCTTCTCTTGCATTAATTGTGATCAGTTAAGTGTAAACTCCCCCCAAGACTATCTTACACATGCTTTCGTCTCGGGCGAGCAGCTCGTAGACAACCAGCGAACCGCCCGAGACAAGCCCACGCAAATACCGATCACTGATCGACTACGAGTGGGGGCGGATTCCTCGCCTGTGACGAAAGCATGAGGAAAGTTGCTGTATGGCCACGTTATAAGTCGTAAGCCATGGCTAGTTCATCACGGAAAAGAGAAGCTCTCACTATTTGAGAAAATTACAGGTCCTGATTTTTGCGGAGACTACCGTCCAAGAAACTGGGTTTCCTCAATAGATAATTAGGCCTACCATGAATGGGCTGGATGCAGATAGGTTCATTGATTTCCAACTTTATTATAATTTAACACAGCGCAAACAACTACGCCGTTCACGCGTGTGTAACTGCTGCGAATATAATTCCCCCCCCCCCCCCCCCCCCCTTGGACATTATCTAGATACAAATATATAATATAAATAATCATCTAGATAACTATTCATGATCATCTTTATTAACAAACCACTGTTGTCTATTATATAAGATGATATTTCTGCTTATCTATTATGTTGGTTGATTCCCACATAGATATAAACATGAGCTTGGTTCTGTTTAAAACCCATAAGGAAACTCGGTACAGATTATGGTAACCAGAAGTTGCCGTTTCAGACTGTATCTTCATATCTAACTGTTTTTTTAATGAAATGTAAATCTGGAGTGAATTTATAATATATTTTGTCCATCTTAGTTGTTTAAGATGGTAATTATTGATAACCATTTATCCAAATAAGATTATTATTTTTAAGTCGGGTCAGTGTCCTTAACGTTCTAACAAGGTTTTGCAATTAGTCATTACTAATTACACATTAGTGGCAATGTTAATTAATTAATAAATCAAATTAGGCTTCTTGGTACTTGTATATCGGATCAGTAGGCACATATATTAGCTTAATACAGACCAATGGAAATGAGGTAAGGTTACATTTTCAACTACTGGCGAACTAGTGTATGTTAAATACATGTTCATGAAAAAGTATGCCTAACTTCTTAACTCAAGTGATAATATAATACATTCACTTCGTAGCAGCCGATGACATGATTATTGCTCATAGCCTATTAATATTAAATAGGCCTACATTGAAACTAATCCATTATGTTCACAACACTTTGATCAATGCAATTACTCTATAGTGATCTGGTTATCTGAAATCATCTAGATAATTTTCTATTTCATTGATAGTATTATCTTTATTTAGGTGACTCTTTCATGTGATTATCTTATCGTTATTGTTATGTCCGGGACAAGGTACAGTGAAGGTAGGCCTACAGTGATAACTCGGAGGTATATTGTTATAATCAGTCTTTAATAGACCCTAGCAACAGACTACATGTTCTCAGAGCAACCACCATTAATAACCTCCCGGTCCCCACATCCGGTTCCTGTTCACCGCCCACTCCACATGCTACTCAGCTATGGACACTACAGAAGGCAGTGCAGGCCTAATACATAACAACTTCTCCCCCTTTAGATTAACACAATTAACTTGATTATGATAGTACCGTTGAGTGAGAAATATAGGGAAGAGGCCCGACGGCATAGGAGATCTGTCTACACCGGCACGCCCTCGCAAGGCAGTTAGTTCGTTGGCGAAAACACAGATGGCGCTAATAACGGTGCACTGATCGGTGCGCTTACCGTTCGCCACGGAACTAAATGGTAGTGACCTATTACCGGCTCATCGGTAGAGCGGAAGTTGATTTCGAGCGCGCGATTTCAATGGAATTTCTCGCGGGGCTGGTGCCGTCTTGCAATCCAATATGAGATCACTTTTAGTAGATACGGGCGCGTCCGTTTTTCTACGCAATTTGAGCGTATGCCGTTGAGTGAGTAATTATATAACATCATCCTTTTAATGGTAGTAATTAATCGATATTGTACAATAATAATAATAATAATAATAATTATTATTATTATTGCATTATTTTGCTGGCAGTACCTATTTCTATGGAAAAACTCTATGAAATTCTATGAAATAACCCTTTAATAAATTGGAAATTGGAAATAATTGGAATTTTTATGTTTGTTATTTTCGACGTATTTGACAGCTCCAGTTCATACCATATCAACTTCCAACCCTGATCCGCCATCCCGTAAGAACACTGCTAAACTCGGGGGTTATTTATTATTCATTTATTCATATATACAACTGATTCCGTCATGTAGTCACATTGAATTTGAACTAAAACATTTTGTTGAGCATAATAAAAGCTTGTAAGCAGTCGAAAAAATCAGCCCCTTCATTATTAGACTCAATTAATCAAATACTCATTGAAAACCTTTAAAACAATAAAGTGATTATCTTATTGTAAAATCGTTCACAGCTAATATATGCACTTCGTTTAAAAACATCTAAATTGTATCTCTGTAGGCCACATGCACATCTAATTGTTCCTTGGGCATTATGAATGTGTGAATGTATAATATAAATTTGTATGAATGAACCTCGTCATTGATTACAAAACTATTGGGAAGCTTTTTAGCCCATTTGACTGTATTTAAAATGTACAAGTTATAGGTACAATCATCAACCTCAATTGACTAAATGTAGGCTTACGAGATGTTTTCTAGGCCAACTACCTTCATTTCCCTCACCATTCGTTTCTGGGCTTTAAAAACTCTAATCAACGTTTTGTCAGTAGCCCTAAACTATGTCACCATGCCTTAACATAAAATCACATATTCACCACTCTGTGCAGCCTAATTTCGCATGACTGTCTACGAGGAGTAATTCACTTCCCTCAAAAAAGTCATGCCACATTATTTCAGATATCTGATCACAAAAAGGGCCGAGTGAACTCACAGTATTTGCTGAGAGTGACAAGAGTGAGGACTCCATAGGAATTATTATGGAAACTGAGAGGGAGGTGCGACTCGAAACGTTATCTAATGTAAATTGAATTGCTAATATTATTTATATTGTGGAATTATTTTTCTTGCTCTAAAAAATATCGGAAACAACTGAGTGGGCAAGGAAGTGGGCCAGGCAATTTTCGGGTGGGCCAAGGCCCACCCTTACCCCCCCCCCCCCCCCCGTAGTGCCGCCACTGCGTGGACCGAAGGTATATATTATAACGTTTGGAGACAACATTTCGTTACAGAGCGACGAGAACCAACATTTTTGAACTAACACACACGCTCAGTGAAGCCTGATTTGAGCAATATTTGTGATTTCGAACAAAATCATCCGATACCAACATATCTTTGTTAGCCGCGTGACGCTTGATTGGGAAAGTCCAACGGAAGTCCTGTGCGGCGATACGCGTTGGAATGTTTAGACGTGTTTACTGTTTCTCGAATGACATGTGGCGAGGAAATACGAGTCGCACCTCCCTCTCAGTTTCCATAATACTTCCTATGGAGTCCTCACTCTTGTCACTCTCAGCAAATACTGTGAGTACACTCGGCCCTTTTTGTGATCAGATATCTGAAATAATGTGTCATGGCTTTTTTGAGGGAAGGGAATTACTTCTCATGGTGTCATGGACAGTCATGCGAAATCAGACTGCACAGAGTGGTAAATATGTGATTTTATGTTAAGGCACGGTGACATAAAAAAAAAAGTGGAGACCACTCGGACAACAAAGCAGTCGATCCGACCGACGAGCGCGCGTCGATCTTGAATTTACCTGGTTAGTAAACCCCTCGTTAGGGGGGAAGTCGGGCCGACTCGTTCGCGCTACATTCCATTCACTCATTTCCTAGAATTTCATAATTGGCTACACAAACAACTGTAAAAGCTAAATTCCAAATTTAAATTATGTTTTATTTGAATTAACGTTTCGGAAACTTATTTTCTAATATAGATCAGACCACCACGAGCTTGAAACTTTTTTATTTTTTCTTGTAGCGTTATTATTAGATGCATGCGAATCAAACGATTTTTATACTGTATACGAGAATTAAATAATACGTTCCTTCAAAATCCTACTACAAAGACAATTAAAAGATGACAATATGCATAAATGTATTAAAAGAACGATTGTGATGATTGAAAATCACGTAAACCCAGAAGCAAAAATAATAAAACTAGCACGGGGTATTTAATATTTATCAGAATAAATAGCCCACAATCTGATTTAACGATCTCCTAGCTTTGAATATTGACATGAATGCGATGCATTCCAAATGGTTGTACAAAATATGGTCATCGCACAGAACCTGTTTTCCCCGGTTATTCTGCTCCGTTGTCCGAGTCGTCTCCGCTGTGGTTTGGGGCTACTAACAAAGAGTTGATCAGAGTTTTTAAAGCCCAGAAACGAATAGGGAAATGATGGTAGTTGGCCAAAAAAACATCTCGTAAGCCTACTTTTAGTCAATTGAGGTTGATGATTGTACCTATAGCTTGTACATTTTAAATACTGTCTTATGGGTTAAAAAGCTTCCCAATAATTTTGTTATCAGTGACGAGGTTCATTCATACATTCATAATGCCCAAGGAGCAATTAGATGTGCATGTAGGCCTACAGAGATAAAATTTAGATGTTTTTAAACGAAGTACATAGATTAGCTGTGAACGATTAACAATAAGATACTCACTTTATTGTCTTAAGGGTTTTCAATGAGTATTTAATCAATTGAGTCTAATAATAAGGGACTGATTTTTTGACTGATTTTAAGCTTTTATTATACTCAACAAAATGTTTTAATTCAAATTCAATGATGACTACATGACGAAATCAGCTGTTGTATAAATGAACAAATGAATAATAAATAAGAATACAAATACAAAACGTTAGGATAACTCAATCTAGTTCTGGGTGCAAAACATCGTTCTCAAGTTTATTTCCAAATATAACGATCCTTCAAAACACAATGTGTGATCAATGGCTCTTGGGATTGGCTGCTCTAGGAATAGAGGAAACTCAGGCAAAATCACTTCACACGGAGAAGGTGGTTGTCGCATTGCAAATTCCTTCACACCAATAGACGTATTCGACTTTTATAGAGGCCAACATACACGCACGACCTAAACTCTACACCATAACAACAATTTCCAACATCGTTCACGGGCTAGACCCCCGAGTTTAGCAGTGTCCTTACGGGATGGCGGATCAGGGTTGGAAGTTGATATGGTATGAACTGGAGCTGTCAAATACGTCGAAAATAACAAACTATAAAAACACAAACATTCCTAATATTTCCAATTTCCAATTTATTATACGGTTATTTACTTATTGATCTTTTAATATACTTATTTACTGATTGACTGAATATAATATACCTGTAGTACGTAGAACACTTTATCTTCAGAGAATCGATGATTTAACATTATTTTTTTTATTAATTAATTTATTTATTTATTAAGGCCTATATTGTATTTATTTAATATTTTGGGGTGATAGTTAAATAAATCAATGTTCGAGAAGAAACTCACCAGCCTGTATTTATTAATTAAAAGCATTCATCATTAGATGAGTTTGAAATATAATATGGCGTCATTATTTGTACTTATGTTTTTACATAGAAATAGGTACTGCCAGAAAAATAATGCAATATTATTATTATTTTTATTATTATTATTGTTATTATTATTATTATTATCATTATCATCATTATTATTGTTATAATTATTATTATTATTATTATTATAATTATTATTATTATTATTATTATTACTATCATAATTATCATTATTATTATTGTTATTATTATTATTATTATTATTATTATTATTATTATTATTATTATTATTTTTTTATTGTTATTATTATTATTTCTATTATTATTGTACAATATCGATTAATTACTACCATTAAAAGGATGATGTTATATAATTACTCACTCAACGGCATACGCTCAAATTGCGTAGAAAAACGGACGCGCCCGTATCTACTAAAAGTGATCTCATATTGGATTGCAAGACGGCACCAGCCCCGCGAGAAATTCCATTGAAATCGCGCGCTCGAAATCAACTTCCGCTCTACCGATGAGCCGGTAATAGGTCACTACCATTTAGTTCCGTGGCGAACGGTAAGCGCACCGATCAGTGCACCGTTATTAGCGCCATCTGTGTTTCCGCCAACGAACTAACTGCCTTGCGAGGGCGTGCGGGTGTAGACAGATCTCCTTTGCCGTCGGGCCTCTTCCCTATATTTCTCACTCAACGATAGTACATAGAAATGAGGGGAATTGCAAAATTCTTCTTCTTCAACGCCTCACAAAATCCTGCAGATACTGCGGGACTCTGCGCTGCCTATGGGAACACCTGGTAGCGGAACTCGAACTCGATGTATCCTGGACCAGTGGACTAGCCGCTGGAGACTGTACCTCGGGGCCGTCCAGTAACTTATCTGGGTCCGGGTCTTGAGGGTCAGGATCTCTGTGTTCGACGGAGTCATCGGGAACAGCAGTCTCTTCAGACACTGAAGCGTTATTGTTACTTGGTAGGATTGCGGTTGGAACCGGTTGGACATCTGGTACATTTGATCGTGCTGGCTCGACAGGTTGAACACGCCTTATCAGCTGATCAAGATGTCGCTTCTCCATGCCACCATCAGGTCTTTGAATCTGGAAGTTGCGCGGACCTTCCACCTGGGCAACGACCCCTGGTAACCATTTTTCTCCGTGACCGTAGTGACGGTAGTAGACTGCGTCTCCCACTGCGAACTGCCTTGACTTTTGAGAATTAGCCACAGCCGTTTCCTCCCTTTTTGAATTACTCACTGCTGACGCTGGATGTAATTTGTCAAATAGAGTTCGAATCTTCCTCCCCATTAGCATCTCTGATGGACTGAGTCCTGTTGACTGACTAGGCGTGGTGCGCAGCGTCAGCAAAATGTTCGCTAGTTGTATGCTCCAATCGGCAACTGGCAACTTTTTCAGAAGATTCTTCAGTGTTTGAACTGTACGTTCAGCCTGCCCATTGGAAGCTGGACTATAAGGAGCAGATTTTATGTGAACAATTAAATTCGTTTTTAAAAATTGTGCAAATTCCTCTGAGCGAAAGGCAGGGCCATTATCGCTAACCAGCTCATCCGGCACCCCAAGCGTAGCGAACCATGTTCTGAGCCATGCAATCGTGGTTATTGTGGACATGGACCCCTGGGTGCCCACCGCCTCGACCCATTTCGATCTGGCGTCCACCAGTACGAGGAACGTGTGACCATTAACAGGTCCGGCATAGTCCACGTGCAGTCTAGACCATACTTGACTTGGTACAGACCATGGAATCACGGGTGATTTGCTAGGGTTGGGTCTGCATTGGGAGCATTCCCTGCATGATAAAACCAACGACTCAATGTTCTGGTCAATGTTTGGCCACCATACATAACTGCGAGCTAAAGCCTTCGTCTTAACTATGCCCAAATGCACTTTGTGCAACTGTTCTAATACTGCACTTCGGAGCTTCAGTGGAATCACTACCCTGTGGCCACGTAATAGGCATCCTTTCATCACCGAAAAGTGACCCACCTTTGCTTTGAGGTATTCTCGAACCTCAGGAGAGACATGCGCATGGTTCCACCCTCGCAGCACTCCTTCGAGGACCTGCGACAGGATTGGGTCGTCTCTGGTTGCACGAGCTACACTTTCCGAGTTGAGTGGTGAATCTGGCGGGGCTCCCTCCAAAAGAAGAACACCTGCAGGATCAGGATACTCTGCGTCCTCAACGGTTCCTACAGGGAACCTGCTCAAGAAATCAGCATTGCTGTGAAGTTTGCCGGGTCTATGCTTCAGAGTGTAGTTGTAGTTACTCAACATCAAACACCAGCGAATCATCCTTGGAGATACTACATCTGGTATCGGTTTGTCAGGGCGGAAAACTCCTAGTAAGGGTTTATAATCAGTGAGAATAGTAAATGGACGTCCCGCCAAGTACATGTGGAACTTAGTTACCCCAAAAATCACTGACAGCCCCTCTTTGTCAAACTGGCCATAGTTAACCTCACTGGGACGTAGAGAGCGTGACGCGAATGCCACAGGCTTTTCACTACCATCCTTGAGGATGTGTGATAGCACAGCTCCAACACCATGCGGTGCTGCATCACAGGCTAAAATCAATGGCAGTTCAGGATCATAGTGCGCCAAAACAACCCCTGAAGTCATAACTTCTTTAACGTAACTTACACAGGCTTCTTGCTGCTCCTCCCATTTCCATGGAACACCATCACGAAGTAGCTCGTACAGTGGATGGAACACTGTGGCCTTATGAGGAAAGAATCTGTCGTAATAATTCACGTAGCCTAAGTAGACTTGAAGTTCCTCCTTGTTTCTTGGTGAGGGTGCATCCAACAGGTCCTTAACCTTGCGGTCTGTTGGGCGTACTCCGTCTCCTGAAATGTGATATCCCACATATTCAAGTGAATGTACATTGAACAAGCACTTCTCCAGGCAAAGCTTGAACCCAGCTTGCTGTAGACGAGAAAGCACCTGGTTGACTCGCTGCCACAATTCGTCTTCATTTTCTGCGGTGCAGAGGATATCGTCCATGTACACTACAACTCCAGGAATCCCGGCTAGAATACTGTCCATGATTTTTTGGAATAATGCCGGAGCGGATGACAGACCTGGTGTAAGACGCCTCATCTGGTACAGCCCTCTATGCGTGTTCAGGGTTAACACACGTGACGTTTCATTGTCCACGGTAACTTGCATGAAGGCATGGGACATATCAAATTTTGCAAACGTTTTGCCTCGTGCAAGCTTGTTCAAAACATTGTTGATAGTTGGTAAGGGATAGATCTCCTGCTGACACAGTGGATTGATGGTCCCGCTGAAGTCTCCGCAGATGCGTATGGTCCCATCCCTCTTTTCTACGTTGACCGTAGGCGTACCCCACTCGGAGGTGTCCACGGGTTGCAGTACGCCATCCTCAACAAGTTCGTCCAGGGCCGCGTTGACCCTTGATTCAAGAGCATATGGTACCGCTCGTGACCGTCTGAAAACGGGTGTGGTCCCTGGTTTGAGATAGATGTGAGCCGGAGGTCCCGTGTACTTCCCTAGGCCTGGAGTGAACACATCGCTGAATAACCGTATCTCGGGTGGCAAATTTCCTTCAGAAATACTGTTAATTCCCTCTACACTTATTCCCAGGAATGGGAACCACCATCTGCCCATGAGACTTGGTCCCGACTTGCGCATGACCAACAATGGTAGTTTGGTATGCGTGTCCCGATAGCTAATTGTAGCACTGAATTGACCTTCCACCTGCAACTCTTCGTTGGACCAAGTATTGAGATTCACTGACGGTCTATCTAGCTGTTGTTCCGGGAACATAGACTTGAAAATATCCATGCCAATAATAGAATGGCTTGCGCCACTATCGACCTCCATTCTCAGCGGCTTCCCCTCCACACACACTGTTACAAATACTGGTGGCGGAGCTGGAGTGTGCCCGAGTGTAGACGTATGGAACAGGAAAGCACCTACCTGAGGTAGCTCAGTGTCTGATGTAGGCCCATCAGTAGATGATTGGATATTATGTGCCTTCCCTTGTGATTGTTTGTGATTAGGCTTATAGCCTTGCTGAGGCTTGCCTGAGCTGCTACTGGCACCCTGGTTCCTCTTCTTTTTCATACATGCTGCTTCAATGTGACCTTGAATATTACAGTACCTGCATTTTACTTGGGCAAATCTACAAGTCTGCGGTGCATGATTCCCATCGCATCGGAAACACAGTGAAATATCAGACTGCTTGGGCTTCCCTCCCCCGTTGGCGAATGATCGTTGACCCGCATTGCTGGGAGCAGCACGGTGAACAGCACTAGTGGCCGCAGCTACTGGAGCCTGCAACTGGGTGACATGAGACTTCGCAGCTTCGGCTGCCAAGACCTTGTCAGCGGCTGATTTCAAGGTTAGGTCAGGCGTGCGAAACAATGATTCCTTGACCTGAGGGTCAGTCACACCTGCCACTATCTGCCCGAGGAGTTGTTGGTCCAATTGAGAAGGTTCAAACTCACACGATACTGCTAACATTCTGAGCTCTGCTAGGAAGTCCTTAAATGCCTCACCCGGCTGCTGGACACGCCGGCGAAAAATGTCACGCTGGACACACTTACTGGCCTTGGGTATGTAATGTGAGTCTAGAAGTTCAAGAGCTGTCTGGTAGTCGATCTCGGATGTTGCTCGGGGCATACATAGCTTCCTAATCGTTGCAAAAACTACACCCCCAGTACCGGAGAATAGGATTGCTTTCTTCCGTTTGGCGTCAGTAATTGCGTTGGCTTCGAAATAATATTCAAGCTGCTCCTTGAATATCTTCCAGTCTTCGGCATGGCCGGACACGAACGTTGGAACGGATCCAATTGTGCCTACTACGACGGTCGTAATAGCGTCAGCCATGGTAGAAGCGTCTAGGCCTAGCGTGGCTAGCCTAGGCTTGGAACCTCAAGAGAGCGCGAGCACATGGCGTGAAAACACAAAAGTAACCAAAAAAGTCGTAAAACCAGTTTAAATCTCGTTCATCCTCGTCGCCAAAAGTTCTTGTTATGTCCGGGACAAGGTACAGTGAAGGTACAGTGATAACTCGGAGGTATATTGTTATAATCAGTCTTTAATAGACACTAGCAACAGACTACATGTTCTCAGAGCAACCACCATTAATAACCTCCCGGTCCCCACATCCGGTTCCTGTTCACCGCCCACTCCACATGCTACTCAGCTATGGACACTACAGAAGGCAGTGCAGGCCTAATACATAACAGTTATCTACCTGGCTCAACACTGCCCCCATAATAGGTGTTCATTTTGTTTTATTATACGATGACGTGTAGGGGAGACTGGGGATGGTTGATACATAGGGATGGTTGATACACTCCTATTATATCTAGTTGTTTTTGTTTTGAAAAAATCTTGTTGGTGACAGTGGATAGATGTATCCAAGGAGCAGTGCTACAGAAAATTTCAGAAGGCTGTGACCAATGGCAGCCCTATTGGAAGCCTGGTCAAAGATTACTGAGTGGAGAAGATATTTCATCCATATGGGAATTCGTCTGCGCGTGTCTGAGCGAAATTTTCTAGGTCTGACGTGTAGTTCGAATTCTCACCGCAAGACTCGCTCTTCCAAAAGTTGTTTTTCTAAGTTCTAAGTTCAGATGTTTTTCATTTTCAGATTTTATATTTTTTGTTATATCAGCCTTCAGCCAAAATAATTTTCTTCTATCAATAAAGCTCATTGTTTATCACCCATTGTACTGTGTATCATGTATCCCTCACATGGGGATGCTTGATACACTAAGCATCATATCAGTAATATTTGTTTTTAATTTGTACTGTAGGTAGTATAGTAAAACTTTTGATCAGAAATAGTGGATAACTAAACACTTAATCAAATACAATCATTTAAAAAAAAGTTCAACCATCCACAAAAATAAAAATAGCCTAAATATTTTGAGAAAAGTGTATCAGCCATCCCCAGTCTCCCCTATGTACACAAAACCTCCCCCGACGATCGTTGCAGTAAATTGCTTTTTAGCGTACAAGCTTTATTTAAAATCATTCATGGGAAATGAAAGTCAACAGGTTTTACTTGTGTTGTGATAAACACTGCATCTACATAACATATGTATATAGTTGACGTACAACAACTTCGGTAATGCTTCCGTCACGGGTGGGTGAGCGGCAGCCAACCACCTAATTCAGGGGTGCCCAACATGCGGCCCACCAAGCCATTTCATCTGGCCCACACATCCCATTTACATTCTAGTCTCACGACTAAACACACGAGAAAAAATCAGTTTTATCTGAAAGCAGATCGTTTTGAAATTTATTCGGTGGATATGTGTATAACTATGTTTTAGACTTCGCAGCAAACAATTACTCGAATTCTGTCAGAATTCTTTTGTACTTCTAGTTTTGTTTTCGGTCAAGCCTAGTTTCTTGGAAGCCGAGGAAGGGGTGGTATTATTGTTTTCTGTGGCGACGTCCGATTTACAAATTGACGAGGACTCTGGCACAGAGCCACAAATGCTACTGGTTTACCAAATGTCCCCGCAAATATGTTTCACCCTTTTAGTTGTGATCTTGCAAAGGTATCATGACTCGAAGCACAAAAACGAGTGTGATAAATACATAAATAAAGGATTCATTCGAATTGAAAAGGTAAATAAACTTATGAAAAATCTTGTATCGCAGTACAGTATGTTTAAGAAGAAGGTAAATGAGAATCAAGCGTCTGTCCGCGCTAGTTTTCGTGTTGCACACAATTACTAGCAGTGGGGGGAAGACCATTTTCTGACGGGGAATTTGATATAGATATAGAATAACCAGACTATCTACGTGTATATATGTGGCCCGCCAACATTGAAGAATTATGCCATGTGGCCCACTTCTAAATTAAGTTGGGCACCCCTGACCTAATTCACCGGCTAAATCAAATACCTGCTCGGGTTGGCCGAGACCGTAAACACGTCATTGATTGATGACGAAAGCGTTCTCGTAGTTGCTGTACGACTACTATACTCGGCCAGGGGTTCCCAACCTTTATCACCTCACAGAGCGGCAATATGATACATTTATGCGTAAGGACCGGCGTGCTACAAGGGGTCTGGTGTGTAGCCCCAGACACCGGAGGCGAAATATTTCCGGTGTACTTATACCCCAAAACAGCATCCACAGTGATCTGAGCATATAAGGCAGACGAAGGGAAGGGGCAACTGGAAGAATGTGAACACACAAAACATCATTAAATCACCGTTAATAAAGTCGTGTTACACCAAGAAGTAAGATGCTGTTGTGACGACACAGAATTCGTTTACAACTTAAGAAGCACGAATCACTAACGTTTCTTCCCGATTATTTAGTACAATTCGGTTCCGTTAAGTTGGTTGCAGCAAACGACAAACACGTCATGAGTTACGTCATAGGTTTGTACAGGAAATTTAGTTTTTTTCGTAACTTGGAAGGTTTATAATTAACGTTCGAAGTTCGTTAATTTCTTTGTTTTATTGTACATGTTACTTTATCAAAAACTTGATTATTACAATCTTTAAACTAAACGCACAAAGTAAGAAGTCCCAAAACATCCCTCCCAAGAAGCGTGGTCCAATGGCGTGGTGAAGGAAGAACGAACAAGCCGGCAAGTCGGTGTGAAAACGTTAAATGGCGGCTCAATGTGTTGGGTTGACGATAAGAAAATATCTTTGAAAATCGAAGAATAAAAGGGTTAGTAGGTTATATTGCATATTGACGGTAATAAATGTAAAGACAAACCTGCTCTTTGTTTTTTACACCTTTTGGTGTAGATAGGCGTGCCTATTGCAAATTGCTGGCAATCGTAAATCGCCACCCCTGGCCCTAGGCTATGACAAGCCTACTAGGCCTACCAAGTCCATTTGATGATACCACCGCTTGTTATTGTAAAATCGCGTAATGCAAGGTCTACTTGATCTCCGCCTGGCGGAGATCAAGTAGACCTTGGCGTGAAGCGTTGTCACGTCTTGAAGGCGGTGAGCATGTGTAAAGAAGTAGTTCCGCGCACAACCAAGGCGTGAGAAGGCGCGGACTGTTACTAATTTGCTAATAGGCCAAATCAACTATGACGCCAGCATCTTACTTCTTGGTGTAACACGACTTTAATATAGGCCTATTAATAAATTACTAATTTTGGATTGTAAAAACTTTGTTTGTGTTAATTATTATGATGTTTTACTGATAATTTAACTTAGGATTGCGCGTTTATATTCATGGTTGTTTCTAGTCTCGGGTCGTTCCTTGCTATCAATGCTCTCAACTATCTGTGTCGGTATAAGTGGGTGTTTGTATAGTCGGTATTGATTGAATTATAAGCAAGTGTCCCCTCCTGAGAAAATATAATTTTGCCAGAGTACGCGTCCAATAATGTGCAGAACAAATTTTTGGAATTTTTACATGTTTCTAAAATATAATCATAATTAGGCTACATAGGTAGCAGACACTGTGCGGACCGGCGCCGGTCTGCGGACCACCGGTTGGAAACCACTGTACAAGGCTAAATATACATATACGTATATACGATTCGTATATGTATATCTACGACATGACATAGTGACAGTGACATAGTGTCCTGAGGACAGAGCACTTACGTTGCTCAGAAACGTCGACCAATATGACAAGTTAGTGCAATAAACGTGACTTAAAAACCCGTTGAATTTATAATTTTAACAAGATATATATATATATATATATATATATATATATATGTCAATAAATTTAAAACAATTGCGGGTTATTCCGCCACGTCCTACCTCCATATTGTGCCGACGTTTCAGGAACCTTATGGGTTCTATCCTCAGGGCGTCGAACTCTCAACTGATGTCTCCCGCGCTCGCTGATAGTGAAACTGCGCGCGCCGATGTCACCCCATGTTGTTACTTGTCGGTAGTTCCTTGTTCGAGCTTCGCTCTCGAACGCGTCATCACTCGTCGTGTATCCGCGCGAAATTCAGTTTCCGGCGTCGTCTGAACTAATGTTATAGAGTTTTTTGAGCCAGCAAAAACACGAGTGGGGCATTTTTTGTCAATTAACGTCCCCACGCATCACTTAATTTGTAGAGACTTCGTTCATCATCCGCGTTCAAATTGACACTGTTTTTACGCCCTTCGATAGCTTCTCTAATTAGTCATGACATCAGTCGTGTTTCATGTTTGAGGAGTTGGCTACTATCAAAATCAATACCATGTTGCGCGTTGTTTAGGTTATCCACCGTGTGTTTGGCCAGAGCTGACAAATGAACTTCACCACGCTTGCAGTTACCCTTGTGGTCTCTAATCCTTTTAGTCACTGCTCTCCCAGTCTGACCAATGTAAACAGCCCCACACCTGCACGGTATCTGATAAACACCGGAAGACTCAAGGGGTGGTACAGGGTCCTTTACTGAACGGAACAAGCTTTGTATTTTGTTTATGGGTTTTAAAACCGTTTTAACATTAAACTGTGCAAGTAAGCGGGCAATACGATCCGTTGTTTTTTCAACATAAGGCAGATATGCGGTAGATTGGCTGTTAGTTCCAGGTTTTACCCGTTCTGTGTTTTGCCTGTTGGTATGAATTAGACGGTTAAAAACTTAAGTGACAGTCTTTCTTTTATATCCATTCTCACAAAGGATATTAGTCAACAAACTTCTTTCCGTCGGCAAGCTTTCTTGGTCAGACACCCTCACTGCTCTGGTAACCAAAGAGTTAATTACAGAGTATTTCTGGGATGGTGGGTGGTGAGATTCCGCTCTCAATAGTAAACCAGTTTGAGTTTGTTTGCGGTAAACTGCATGGCCTAAAGTCCCATCTTCTTTCCTCGAAACAAGTACGTCCAGAAAAGGTAATTTACCATTACATTCGATCTCTATGGTAAACTGCATACTAGAGTTGCAGCTGTTGAGATGTTCCAAAAACTTCTGTAAACGTACCTTCCCGTGAGGCCAGATCGCAAAAACATCGTCCACGTACCTAAGCCAGACTCTGGGTTTGTGTGTGGCTGTCTCTAGGCCTTGTTTTCAAAACTCTCCATAAAAAGATTCGCAATAACAGGAGATACACAAGAACCCATTGGTGTTCCCTCCCTCTGTTTGTAATATTTACCTTGGAATGTAAAATAAGTGCTAGTTAAGCAGAGCTTCACTAAATTCGCTGTTAGCTCATTAGTTAAACTTTTTTTATTTTTTTTATTACGTAACAGTGGCAGGCTAGCCCATCAGTTAGCATGTGGTTTGTCTGGTGCGCAGGGTGTTTGGGAGGGGGCGTGAAGACCTTGTCGTAGCTATGAATAGCTTACTGCATAGTACACTAAGTGTAGCAACAAAGACTGGTAGATAACAGAATGGTTGGTGCCCGTAACAGCGGCAGGCTAGCCTGTCAGTTAGCATGTGGTTTGTCTGGTGCGCAGGGTGTTTGGGAGGGGGCGTGAAGACCTTGTCGTAGCTATGAATAGCTTACTGCATAGTACACTTTTTCTTAATTATTATAATGGTCGGTTAAATTTTTGTATTATTTTAGGCTGGAAAATTTACGATAGACATGGTCAAACGATGAATAGAGCAACAGTTAATACGTGAAATAATACATTGTACGTAATACGGGGATACTGCAGCGATTCTTCATGAATATTAACATGTTAAGACAATAGATAGGGGAGTTATATATATGTATTTATATATATATATATATATATATATATATATATATATATATATATATATATATATATATACATATATACTGGGGTTTAATCATTTGTCCTCAATGTTGTACTTTGTACTGATGGCCACTCACCTAAGTACTGTCAAAACACTTAACTGAAATCAGATAAAAATTGTGTCAATCTATCATTAAAGTTTAGTCTATAGTTGGCTCAACGTAAGTATTCTTATGCTTACGACATAGCCGAGGCCAAATTACCAACTTCATTTTCTACTTCTCTAGTTCCTACCATATGATTTAAGCCGGTCCATTAGGGATAATTTGTAAGACTGCATTTAGGAATGTGTGAAAGAACGCCAATATTCTTTTGATGTTCCTTCAATTAGCGCGTATGAAAGGGGCCCTAGATAATGATCTGAGATCGGTATGCGAATACTTACATTGGGGATAGTACAGGCATTCTGTTAGAAGAATTATCATATTTAAATTATGATTGCATCAGTTGGTGACAGTCACAGCACTGCTAAGTAATTAGTGCATTGCAAATAAATAATGAACATTAGATTTAAAAATAAAGAATGTCTCCGAAAGATGTGAATATTACTTCACGGAGTGTAATAAAATAATGACAAATTTTCTTTGAACATTTCTTCAAAACTGATTTTTTAAGTACGAAAACTACAACAAATACTACATCCCTTCTTTCCTCAATAAAAAAAAATGGAACCTTTAAGTCTTGATCTCACCTAGCCAATACACACTACAAATGAAATGGTTTTCATTATTTACTATTTATTTATTATTATTATTTTTTTTATCATTATTATTATTATTATTATTATTATTATTATTATTATTATTATTATTATTATTATTATTATTATTATTATTATTATTATTATCATTATCATTATTATTATTTTTATTATTATTTAAATCTTTATTGACAACATGCCCGAGGTCCCACGAGTGCAATACAATAAAATAATGTACCAGTAATCAAATGTAAATTTGATTGATTCATATTTGGGTTTTAAATCCCATCTTTTTGCAGCTTGGCTAATTTTAACGATGTGTATGAAGTATGAAGTTATAAATGAATAAAGATACTTGAGTTTTTTATTTACTTGGGATCATCCCCCCACTCAAACTTAAGTCTCCTTCTGTGTCTAACATCACGTTTGGTTGCAGGATGTCTGAAAGCGATGACGCTCGGTTCGTTATAACCAAGCCTGGTGTCCTGGTGTTGGGTGGAGACCTGCCTGCTAGATCGAGCATTGTGTCGTTCTCCCAAGATGAGACCGTCGTTCAGGTGTCTTGCGGTGATGACCACTCTGCAGTTGTCTGCGAGTCTGGCCGCGTCTACACCTTCTCTGCAACACAAGACACAGGACGGATGAAGAACGAAGGCTCGGTCGCTGAGCCCAGGCTTGTTGATGCTCTTAGCTCTGTTAGGATAACCCAGGCTGCTTGTGGAGATAGATACACCGTGTTCCTCACTGACAAGGGTGTGGTGTATTCATGTGGGCGGAATGACCAGGGTCAGCTTGGCTTCGGTCACACCAGTAACACTCCCACACCCGTCCTGGTTACCAGTCTGCCGCCCATCAAGAAGGTTGCTGCTGAGTGTTGCCACACGGTGGTTCTTACAACAGGCGGTGAGGTCTGGGTGTGTGGACGCAACAACAATGGCCAACTAGGATTCGGTCATGCAAACCAGCAAACCTCATTCACTTGCGTGTCCAACCTCCCCGAGGCCATCGTTGACATATCGTGTGGCGTGTTTCATACAGCTCTTGTCTCGACCTCTGGGGTCCTCTTGATAGCTGGGTGGAATGTGCATGGTCAACTCGGGCTTGGTGTAGTCAAAAGCGTGTCCAGCTTCACACGAGTATCGTTGCCGTCAACAGCCGTGGCTGCCGTGTCCTGCGGTGGTATCCACACTGTGGCCCTCGGAGTCGATGGGACGACCTGGGCTTGGGGTCGTAATGATGAAGGTCGGTTGGGTACCGGTGACACAACCAAGAGATTCGCCCCTACTAGAATGATTGGCCTCGAGGGCCAGACTGTCTCCCAGGTTATTGCTGGATGTTACCACACTGCGGTGTTGACACGGGCAGGGGACGTGTTTGTGTGTGGCCAAGGAACAAGTGGTCAACTGGGTCAGGGGAAGAATTACCTCTCGGTGGTGACTCTGTTGCCGAAGTCACCGGGGCTGGTTGTACAACAGGTGGCTTTTGCTGAAACTTATTCACTACTGTTGGTCACGTCAATCGTCACACCTTCAGGGCAGCGCGGGATAGGGATTGATGATAAGGTGGGGGAAGACATAACGGACTGGGAGCAGATCATAATGCGAACCCTGGAGTGTCCCGTGTGCTTCAAGGTCATGTGCGCACCGATACACCTGTGCACCGAGGGGCACAGTTTATGTAACGCTTGCTGGTCTGACGACAGTATCACAGTTTGCCCGCTGTGTCGCGGACAGTTCTCTTCTGTGAGGAATCTTCTGGCGGAGAGTCAGAGTGCCGACATACGGCTACCGTGCACGAAATGCCTGCTGCGCATGCCCGCGTGCGAGCTGGGGGGACACGGCGTGGTCTGTCCCCGCCGCAACTACGACTGTCCCCTGGCGTGCGGCGGTTGGAGGGGCCGGCCCGAAGCGATGCTGGGCCACGCCCTCTCGGCCCACGCGGACCGGACGTGGCCCGACCTGCCACGCACGTTTGTGCAGCGGCGCGGACTCTTGCTCACGGACGTGCTCGCGGCGCACGGCAGAGTGTTCACGCTACATCGCGGGTACGACGGGGAGGGGCGCACGTTCCGGGCGGCCGTCAGGTACGTGGGCGCGCCCGAGGACAGGCACGCGTTCAGGTTCAAACTCACGCTTCTTATCGAAGACATGCGCACTACTTACTACAGGAACCTGTGTTCCGACATCGAGAGCATCGAAGACATGTTTCGTTCTTCCAACTGTGTGAGCTTGGAGGGGAAATGTCTCGACAAATTTCTGCAACAAGATAGCCTGATTTGTCGAGTTGACATTGTGGAAGTCGGAACCAGAGAGTTCGCTGATGAAATGAAGTCTCTGCTTAGTCTTCAAGAGCTCCAAAGCTTACCTAGGTAGTGCTGACACTGCTTCCAATGCCTCTATGGATCGAAGTGAGACGCACGTGTTAATTTCTATTGTATCGAGTGTTTTTAACTTTTATAAGCTTTTATGAATATTGAGATTTGAACAGTATTAGTACATTGGGACCCCTAGACACTTATTATATGTCCCAACAATTTCATTATTGCTCCTCCTTACTTCGGTATTTTCAGGCATGTACATTATATATGGTAAATTCAGAGCACCGTGAAATTTGCATTAACTATAAAAGCAAAAAGTGAAAAATGTAATTTTTTGCGTAAGTTCTCGAACTTTAGTAGAGTTACGCACCTAATGAAAGCTTTTTTTCTCTCGAATTTTCAGGGAAAACTCCATTTCATGCGATAAGCGCGAAATATACGAATTCACGCTAATTACGTCGACTTTTCTTGAGAAGCAACAATCATGAAAAATGCGAAAATAATACATTTTGATAAATTTTCTGAACATTCTTTTCCACTGTATTTCCATTAGGTTACTAGGCCTATTGTTGTTTTTATTGTATCCATAGTGTCAATGAACAGTCTCAATAATAAAAAAAAAAAAATGTATCACAATTTAAGAACTATAATGTATTGTAAACTCGATTTCAGATAAGAAATGATTATAACTAAAAATTTTCCTTTTAAACTAAATAATGCTAAATTTTTGAAAATACGCCCAAAACAAAAATTATGCTAATTTAATTTGGCTCTATATATTGTACGTGTTAGCTGCCCGGCTCATAGGGCAACTTATCCATGTGTGTAATGCGTTGTGTAGCCTACGTGTTGAGTCCAACATTACTATAATACCACTCTGCTCCGGTCACCAACAACACAACCAGCGTAAACCGAATAGTGTTTGACGCGAGTCTACCGCCAGCTAACAAGTGAAAAGCATCATTGTGCACAGCCAGGCATCTGGGTTCGAGTCCCTGTCGAGACTTAACGTCGGACTCCACTCCCCGGCATAACTTAGACCTCCACCATTCATCGCTTCATTGCTAGATAATTCTTGAAACAATAACATCATTATCACAATATTTATATCAAGTCAAGTGACAGCTTACCATGTCCTCAATGATGGTTTGCTTACAAGATAACAATGTAGTGATTTCAGGTGTCCAAAACATGTGCAACATAATACAGTGGAACTTCTTTACAACAAACGTCTTTGTAACAAAATGATCTATTATAACAAACTATTTTTGAGGTGCCAAAAGGTTCTTAAACATATAAATGTGTCATCTTTATGAAGAAATGTTCTAATTGTTAGGGGTTAACGCACTATACTCTTTTATTTTGATAGTTATAGTTGTTTTAATCATTCGGCATGATGAAATGTGAGGTTGAGTCTGTATTGGCAAGGTTTGCACATATTGCACAGCTGCATTGTCCTTGTTGTGTTCTTATTAAGTACGTAGAGTTTAATGTAGTCATTGTTTTCACAGTAAAATTTTTCTTCTAGTAAACTTATTGTCATTGATAACAAAATTATCTACGTAATAATTTTGCTTTTTAGGTTCCAGAGGGTTAATAACATAAATTAAATTTTAAAATGCACAATTCTTGTAACAAATATTTTTTAAGGGTGTGCATCAACCAATTTCAGTTTTCTTAAATACGCAGCACGTTCAAAAGGTTAACTTTAAAATTGAAACATTGACTTCACAAAGTGCCATAAATATGTTTTCATAATTTTCCATCGACCGATACAGCCAATATTGCAAATCTGAAATCTGCTTCATTATAATCTACTGCCTGCACAAAATACGTGATGGTATTACGCAAATTACATTGTGGTTAAAGTACATACTTCATTCATTTCAGTACATACTTGGTCTCTGGTATGAAGTATTTTCAGCAGATTGTCTCATACGGTTGTTTGTTAACGATTATCTGAATCTACTGATACAAATGTGCCCACGGTACCAGTACCGGTCCTAAAAAATTAAGAAACAAATATATTTGGAACTTTCTGAACTCAATGGTTCAATTTCAAGATTAATGCTTTGTATAGAATGCATATTTTAGAAAAATGAAAACGATTGATGCACACCTTTCTATCCATGAGAGTTTGTTGTAAAAATCAAGGTCTACTGGATTTACTCCTAGCGGAGTAATTGCGAAGCGCAAGGTATCACAGTCATTTTTTATTTTTCACAGAGATGGAATTCCTGCATTGCTACCTTATGTCTGTTTAATCATTGTGCTGGATGTAATCGGGAGACTGTTGGCCTAAGAGTGTACTGTACATGTTACATTGTTCGATAGTCTTATTTTATTATCATATTCTCATTATAAGTATGTTGATTTTAATTTAGACCATGGTTGTAAGTTCTTTATTTTTACATATATATTTGAACATGGCCTGTATTGAAGGCAAACAATGCTCTTAAATATACATTGTCTTGAGATTTTATGAACCAAGGATGTATGTATTGCACTGCTCTTATTGTTCTATTATATTGTGCATGTAGATTGTTTAATGTAGTAAATTGTAATATGTATTTGATGCTTGTAATGCTTATTTGATTTCTGTTTTCTGTTTCATTAATCATTTAGCTATCGTAAATGTAACCTTAAAGTAACATGTTGATTAAAGTAAAGTGTACTGTACACATGCCACACATGACAGTGTTGCATATTTCTCTCCTTCAGCCCCCCTGTTTCATAAGAATCCCATCTGTGAGCAGTGGCGAAGCGTTACCTAGAAATTAGGGTTGACATAGATAATTTTGTTTTGCAAATTAAAATTAAAACATTTGGTTATGTGTGGAGTAGGAGGGGGGGGGAGGGGGGGGGTGACGCAAAACGTACATTCGTGAAACGCCCAGGGCGAAAATCGACAATATCACTTCAATAATAACAGATCAACAATATCAACAATGAAATAACAAATCAAATGCTGGATGATGACTGAAGAAAGAAATAATACAGTGTAGATAAGAGTTATGTACACACTGTAATTGATATTTAAGAGAACGCGGGCGTGCAGACCTTCAGAAGAATCGTTGCCAATTCTGCAGTTTTTGAGATAATCAATTTATTTTTTTTGCGTAATGTTACTAAAGGAATTATAAATATACCTAATAATACCGATTTTCGATTAAAATTTGTTTCAACTTAGTGATATTATAAATATTTTTCTAAATCAGATAACAAAATTTCGTGTTACTAGGCCTGTCCTTTAGTCTCTCTTGCGAAACATATAGAAAATTCATAATTTTCGCATTATCACTACAGTTTCTACAGCGTTGGGCAGTTTTGCGTATGGCGGGATAGTATACCGCTGCCCCTGCAACTTGTATTGCGAGCGCGGAGTCGCTACGTCGCACGTGTTGGAGGGGAAGTTGGCCAACAAGCTTCGACAGCCGACAGCGGCACACAGCACGCAAGTGCCCGACTGATTTTCGGTGCAAGTGTTCGTTGCTCAGCGCTCTCTCTCTCTCTCTCTCTCTCTCTCTCTCTCTCTCTCTCCCCGTCGGTGATAATTATGGAATTGTGTCCATACTTCTCTCGTCACCTATTAAAAATACCGTAAAAACCCCGCTGAAAAGTGAATGTGTCCAGTTGTCTCGACTTTTAGCAAGTTGCCCTATCCCGGAAACTGTTCACTGATACGCTCTCCTGTCCCTTTTACGTCAATTTTATTTTTCAATTTTCTCTCTCTCTCCCCCCCCCCCCCCCTCCCCCCTTCCCCAAACAAAATCTGCGCACCTGGGTGCATTGATGTCGAATGTCCGGCGGCTTTATCAATGGGTAACAGTTGAAATAATATTTTCTCAGTGAAGGTTGTGTGTTATTATTGACGCTGTATAGCAAATAAACACATTTTCCTCCCACAAATACGCGAATAAGTTTAATTTTTGTGTAGTGTTATTAATACATGGTTTGTGTAGTATAACCGTGTGATAAGTGTCGACCAGAATGGAATATTATGGCGCCTAAAAAGGACAAAATAAGAAAAGTTAGACGAAAAGCTCATTTAGAATTGAATGTACGCAGAAAAAAGCGTGCCTATCCCAAGGGTCGTGAAAACCCTCTTGTAAAATGGAGAGAAAATCGATGAAGAGAATCTTTTGAATGAATCGGTTCTACCTTCCTCAGGCACATTTTTTGTTCAACGAAATGATCCTGTCATTCCAAATATAGCAACACCATTCAATACGTTAGTACCAGTAATACATTAGTGGAATATTTCAAAGTACTATTAGGCCTACGATTACGTGCACACTCACCGATATATATATATATATATATATATATATATATATATATATATATATATATATATAAATATAATATTAGGTTAGTGAAGACATCATATGGATGTATATAATTTTGTATCAACACCTATTCGGGATAGTTCGTGAGTTCCTGATAGTGTGATTGTTTTGTTATCGGGTTTTGTTGTAAACTAAAACGTTTGAATTCTTTTTTCAAAGTCTAGAAAATATTGGAATTAACTTGTCATAAGTTCATAACGTATCTTGGGATGCGTTTTTCTCCTTGATTTCAAGGAAACTTGAACGGAACATTGAAGCATCTAAATGTTATGACTAGGTATTCCTTTATTTTTGTATCTTGAGAAAGACAGAACTATGCCTGGTCGAAACTTAATTTAAAAAAATAAAGCGTTACTGTTATTTATTTTTGAAACCCTAAAATGTTAATCCCCAGTGGAGGCAAAAATGTATTACAAATTGCATTGCTATATTTCTATAAACATACGCCACAACTTATTACATATTAGTTATGCACCTGGGTTCGATCTCCAGTCGGGGAAAACTTTTATTAGAATTGCCATCGCTCTATACACTAACCATTATTAAAGTTTGGGGTGAGCTTTAAAAATCGTATTAGCATATAGGCAAGAGAGCTAAATTCACACTATCAGGGTAACGCATGAGGTAACTCGAAGAGATGCTTGCAGAGAAGAATCTTTATTGCCTTTGCTATATCTAGATTTTGAAATGTATTATAATTATATCACCTTCGTTGTCGAAAAACCAATAAACTATAGTGTTACCGCCTTCTCTGGATGGGCGGAGAGCGGGTTTGTCCCAGACTAGCCTAGCTAGATACTGTTGTGTGACTGTGATGTGTAATGAAATTACTGTCAGACCACGCATCCTGCTCCTGGATGGGCGGAGAGCGGGTTTGTCCCAGAAAGGTATATTCCAAGGTCTTTGGTCCCAGACTAGCCTAGATACTGTTGTGTGACTGTGATGTGTTATGAAATGACTGTCAGACCACGCATCCTGCTCCTGGATGGGCAAAAGCGGGTTTGTCCCAGACTAGCCTAGATACTGTTGTGTGACTGTGATGTGTAATGAAATTACTGTCAGACCACGCATCCTGCTCCTGGATGGGCGGAGAGCGGGTTTGTCCCAGACTAGCCTAGGTACTGTTGTGTGACTGTGATGTGTAATGAAATGACTGTCAGACCACGCATCCTCCTCCTGGATGGGCGGAGAGCGGGTTTGTCCCAGACTAGCCTAGGTACGGATGTGTGACTGTGATGTGTAATGAAATGACTGTCAGACCACGCATCCTGCTCCTGGATGGGCGGAGAGCGGGTTTGTCCCAGACTAGCCTATAGTGGAGACACCTCGGACAACGAACCAGTCGATCCACCGCGTCGAGCTTATATTTACCTGGTTTGTAAACCCCTCGTTAGGGGGGTAGTTGGGCCGACTCGTTCGCGCTACATTCCATTCACTGATTTCCTAGAATTTCATAATTGGCTACACAAACAACTGTAAAAGCTAAATTCCAAATATAAATTAATGTTTTATTTGAATTAACGTTTCGGAAACTCATTCCTTAATATAGATCAGAACACCACGAGCTTGAAACTTTTTTATTTTTTCTTGTAGCGTTATTATTAGATGAATGCGAATCAAACGATTTGCATACTGGACACATGAATTACATAATAATATGTTTCTTCATAATCCTACTA
The DNA here is from genome assembly GCA_945910005.1 of Isoperla grammatica. Lineage (NCBI taxonomy): Eukaryota > Metazoa > Arthropoda > Insecta > Plecoptera > Perlodidae > Isoperla > Isoperla grammatica. The sequence continues at coordinate 34,897,307 of OX246744.1, forward strand.
CAAAGACGATCAAAAGATGACAATATGCATAAATGTATTTAGAAAACGATTGTGATAATTGAAAATGACGTAAAACCAGAAGCAAAAATAATAAAACTAGCACGGGGTATTTAACAGACTACAACAGTCCGCAATCTGATTTAACGATCTTCTAGCTTTGAATATTGACATGAATGCGATGCATTCTCAAGGGTTGTACAAAATATGGTCATCGCTCAGAACCGGTTTTCGCCAGAAATTCTGGTTCGTTGTCCGAGGTGTCTCCACTGTAGGTACGGATGTGTGACTGTGATGTGTAATGTTATGACTGTTAGACCACGCATCCTGCTCCTGGATGCGCGGAGAGCGGGTTTGTCCCAGACTAGCCTAGGTACTGTTGTGTGACTGTGATGTGTGTTTGTCAGACCACGCATCCTGCTCCTGGATGTGCGGAGAGCGGGTTCGTCCTAGACCAAGGTCCATTAGATCGCTAGTAGCGCGCGCGAAGTAAGGTCATCTTTAAGACTATAAACTATTTCTAATTTCTATAATGTTAAAAATCACATGTTATTCAAATGGGAGAATCTTTCAGAAAAACAAATGAATTGATCTTTCAAAACAAATTATGGGCCAAAAAGGCAAAATAACAAACTGTAGTGAGATGCTGTCTTCACATTCTATATATATTTTCAACAAAATACTTTACGCGTAAGCTCACATTATTGGTGAGGATTATTTAAATAATAATGAAAATTTTTGTAGTTGGATCCAAAATGGCGATTTTAGATCTCATTGAATGATCTTGTTTTGGAGTTCGACGACACCCCGCCAGGGGATTTAGTGGACCTTGTCCTAGACTAGCCTATAGATACTGTTGTGTGAACTATGTCAAATGAAATGACTGCCAGACCACGCATCCTGATCCTGGATGCGCGGAGAGCGGGTTTGTTCTAGACTACCTAGATACTGTTGTGTGACTGTGACTGTGATGTGTAATGAAATGACAATCGGACCAGGGATCGATAACCTGTGATTAATCAGTGAAAACAATAGTTGCAATAATAATAATAAAAAAAAATATAATAATAATAATAATAATAATAATTATAATAATAATCATAGCCCTTAGTACGTCACAGATAGTCAATTAGAGATTTACAAACAGATTAACAATTATTGTCCCTATACCAACAACTCTCTTTGAGTTTGCATTTCACCGCCGTGTAACTTGATTAGGAAATAACTAAGGCTGCGCGGCCGCGGCACCGCCTAACGATATCACGCACGGACACGTGACTCATGCTTTCCCACTACGCCGCCTTGCCTCCCCTCGAGTGCTTTACCGTACCCCGCGCCTCACCCCATCGCACCTACAACCGCCAATGTGCCGTTCCACTGTGGCGCGATCTCTGGGTAGAGTCGCGCGGAGCGGCTAATGCCTTCGTCCTCTTAAGAAGTAACACCCTGAGTTGAAAAATGAGAATGTTAGCTTGCATTCTGCAAGAGGTTTATGAAAATGCATAAATTGAGTTTTTTTGGTCGTTTTAGGCTTAAACAAGCATAAATTGTAAAAGTTGTCTGATTTCAGTCAATCTACTACAGACTTCCAGTTTTAAGAGGAAACTTGATTACGGCTGGGAATCGTAAGGGTTTCAACCAAATTGAACAAATCGATGCTTTTGAGCATTAAAGGCTCCAATAAAAACAATTTGTCCATTTCACACACATTTCGATATCTACTTAAGAAGTTACACCCTCCGTTGAAAAATAAGAATGTTAGTTTGCATTCTGCAAGAGTTTTATGAAAATGCAAAAATTGAGTTTTTTGGTCGTTTTAGGCTTTTATAAGCATAAATATTTGAAATTGGCTGATTTCAGACCATCTATTCCAAATTTCCAGTTTTGAGAGGAATCTTGATTACGGCTGGGTATCGTAAGGGTTTCAACCAAATTGCACAAATCGATGTTTTAGAGCGTTTCAGGCTCCAATGTGCACTATTTGTACATTTTGTCACATTTTTTTCACTACTTAAGAAGTTACACCCACGTTCAAAAATAAGAATGTTAGTTTGCATTCTGCAAGAGTTTTATGAAAATGCCTAAATTAGTTTTTTTTTGTCGCTTTAGGCTTAAATAAGCATAAATTATAGAAATTGGCTGATTTCAGATTATCTACTACAAACTTCTAGTTTTGAGAGGAATCCTGATAACGGCTAGAATTCGTAAGGGTTTCAACCAAATTGCACAAATCGATGTTTTAGAGCGTTTCAGGCTCCAATGTGCAAAATTGTCCATTTCGTCACATTTTGCAAACTACTTAAGAAGTTACACTCTCAGTTGAAAAATAAGAATGTTAGTTTGCATGCTGCATGAGTTTTATGAAAATGCATACATTGAGTTCTTTGGTCGTTTAAGGCTTAAATAAGCATAAAATATTAAAATTTGCTGATTTCTGCCTAACTACCATACATTTTTAGTTTTGAAGGGAATCTTGATTACGGCTGGGATTCGTTAGGGTTTCAACCAAATTGCACAAATAGATGTTTTTGAGCGTTTCAGGCTCCAATAAGCACAATTTTCCCATTTCGTCACATTTCGATAACTACTTAAGAAGTTGGACCCTCAGTTGAAAAATAAGAATGTTAGTTTGCATTGTACAAGAGATTTATAGAAATGCATAAATTGAGTTTTTTTGTCGTTTTATGCTTCAATAAGCATTAATTATAGAAATTGGCTGATTTCAGTCTATCTATATACAGACTTCCAGTATTGAGAGGAAACTTGATTACGGCTGGGAATCGTAAGAGTTTCAATTAAATTGCACAAATCGCTGTTTTTGAGCGTTTTAGGGTCCAATAAGCACAATTTGTCCATTTCGTCACATTTCGATAACTACTTAAGAAGTTAAACCCTAGGTTAAAAAAAAGAATTTTAGTTTGCATTCTGCAAGTGTTTTATAAATAATGCATATATTGAGTTTTTTGGTCGTTTTAGGCTTCAACAAGCATAAATTATAGAAATTTTCTGATTTCAGTCTATCTCTTACAGACTTCCAGTTTTAAAAGGGAAACTTGATTACGAATGGGAATCGTAAGGGTTTCAACCAAATTGCACAAATTGTTTTTTTTTAAGCGTTGTAGGCTCCAATAAGCACAATTCGTCCATTTCGTCACATTTCGTTTACTACCAAAGAAGTTACACCCTCTATTGAAAAATAAGAATTTTAGGTTTCATTCTGCAGGATTTTTATGAAAATGCATTAATTGTGTATTTTTTTGTCGTTTTACATTTAAATAAGCATAAATTATAGAAATTGTCTGATTTCAGTCTATCTCTTTCATACTTCCAGTTTTGAGAGGAAACTTGATTACGGCTTGGAATCGTAAGTGTTTGAACCAAATTGCACAAATCGATGTTTTTAAGCGTTTCAGGCTCCAATAAGCGTAATTTGTCCATTTCGTCACATTTCGAAAACTACTTAAGAGGTTACACCCTCCGTTGAAAAATAAGAATGTTAGTTTTCATTCAGCAAGAGTTTTATAAAAATGCATCAATTGAATTTTTTTTGTCGTTTTACGTTAAAATAAGCTTAAATTTAAGAAGACGTCTGATTAAAGTCAATCTACTACAGACTTCCAGTTTTAAGAGGAAACTTGATTACGGCTGGGAATCGTAAGGGTTTCAATCAAATTGAACAAATCGATGCTTTTGAGCATTAAAGGCTCCAATAACAACAATTTGTCCATTTCACACACATTTCGATATCTACTTAAGAAGTTACACACTCCGTTGAAAAATAAGAATGTTAGTTTGCATTCTGCAAGAGTTTTATGAAAATGCAAAAATTGAGTTTTTTGGTCGTTTAAGGCTTTTATAAGCATAAAATATTGAAATTGGCTGATTTCAGACCATCTATTCCATACTTCCAGTTTTGAGAGGAATCTTGATTACGGCTGGGTATCGTAAGGGTTTCAACCAAATTGCACAAATCGATGTTTTTGAGCGTTTCAGGCTCCAATAAGCACAATTTGTCCATTTCGTCACATTTCGATATTAAAAAGTTACACCCTTCGTTGAAAAATAAGAATTTTGGTTTGCATTCTGCAAGAGTTTTATGAAAAGGCATAAATTGAGTTTTTTGGTCGTTTAAGGCTGACTATAGCCTAGAATATTAAAATTGGCTGATTTCAGACTATCTACCTCAAACTTTTAGTCTTGAGAGGAATCTTGATTACGGCTGGGATTCCTAAGGGTTTTAACCAAATTGCACAAATCGATGTTTTAGAGCGTTTCAGGCTCAAATATGCACAATTGTCCATTTCGTCACATTTTGCAAACTTCTTAAGAAGTTACACCCTCCGATGAAAAATGAGAATGTTAGTTTGCATTCTGCAAGAGGTTTATGAAAACATAAATTGAGTTTTTTGGTCGTTTAAGGCTTAAATAAGCAAAATATATTAAAATTTGCTGATTTCAGACTATCTACCACAAACTTCTAGTTTTGAGAGGAATCCTGATTACGGCTAGGATTCGTAAGGGTTTCAACCAAATTGCACAAATCGATGTTTAAGAGCGTTTCAGGCTCCAATATGCAAAATTGTCCATTTCGTCACATTTTGCAAACTACTTAAGAAGTAACATCCTGAGTTGAAAAATGAGAATGTTAGTTTGCATTCTGCAAGAGGTTTATGAAAATGCATAAATTGAGTTTTTTTGGTCGTTTTAGGCTTAAACAAGCATAAATTGTAGAAGTTATCTGATTTCAGTCAATCTACTACAGACTTCCAGTTTTAAGAGGAAACTTGATTACGGCTGGGAATCGTAAGAGTTTCAACCAAATTGAACAAATCGATGCTTTTGACCATTAAAGGCTCCAATAAAAACAATTTGTCCATTTCACACACATTTCGATATCTACTTAAGAAATTACACCCTCCGTTGAAAAATAAGAATGTTCGTTTGCATTCTGCAAGAGTTTTATGAAAATGCAAAAATTGAGTTTTTTGGTCGTTTTAGGCTTTTATAAGCATAAATAATTAAAATTGGCTGATTTCAGACCGTCTATTCCAAATTTCCAGTTTTGAGAGTAATCTTGATTACGGCTGGGTATCGTAAGGGTTTCAACCAAATTGCACAAATTGATGTTTTTTAGCGTTTCAGGCTCTAAAAAGCACAATTTGTCCATTTCGTTACTTTTCGCAAACTACTTAAAAGTTACACCCTCCGTTGAAAAATAAGAATGTTAGTTTACAATCTGCAAGAGTGTTACAAAAATGCATAAATTGAGTTTTTTGGTCGCGTAAGGCTTAAATAAGCATAAATTATAGAAATTGTCTAATTTCAGTCTATCTACTACAGACTTACAGTTTTAAGAGGAAACTTGATTACGGCTGGGAATCGTAAGGGTTTCAACCAAATTGCACACCTCGATGCTTTTGATCATTTAAGGCTCCAATAAAATTAATTTGTCCATTTCACACACATTTAAATAACTACTTAAGAAAATAGATCCTCCGTTGAAAAATAAGAATGTTAGTTTGCATTCTGCAAGAGTTTTATGAAAATGCCTAAATTTAGTTTTTTTTGTCGTTTAAGGCTTAAATAAGCATTAATTATAGAAATTGGCTGATATTAGACTATCTACCACAAAGTTCCAGTTTTGAGAGGAATTCTGATTACGGCTAGGATTCGTAAGGGTTTAAACCAAATTGCACAAATCGATGTTTTAGAGCGTTTCAGGCTCCAATATGCACAATTGTCCATTTCGTCACATTTTGCAAACTTCTTAAGAAGTTACACCCTCCGTTGAAAAATGAGAATGTTAGTTTGCATTCTGCAAGAGTTTTATGAAAATGCATAAATTTAGTTTTTTTGGTCGTTTTAGGCTTAAACGAGCATAAATTGTAGAAATTGGCTGATATCAGTCTATCTAATACAGACTTCCAGTTTTAACAGGAAACTTGATTACGGCTGGGAATCGTAAGGGTTTCAACCACATTGCACAAATCGATGTTTTTGAGCGTTTTTAGCTCCAATAAGTACAATTTGTCCATTTCGTCACATTTCGATAACTACATAAGACGTTAGACCCTCCGTTGAAAAATAAGAATTTTAATTTGCATTCTGCAAGAGTTTAATGAATATGCTTAAATTAAGTTTTTTTTTTCGTTTTAGGCTTAAATAAGCATAAATATTAGAAATTGGCTGATTTCAGACTATCTACCACAAACTTCCAGTTTTGAGAGGAATCCTGATTACGGCTAGGATTCGTAAGGGTTTCAACCAAATTGCACAAATCGATGTTTTAGAGCGTTTCAGGCTCCAATATGCAAAATTGTCCATTTCGTCACATTTTGCAAACTACTTAAGAAGTAACACCCTGAGTTAAAAAATGAGAATGTTAGTTTGCATTCTGCAAGAGGTTTATGAAAATACATAAATTGAGTTTTTTGGTCGTTTAAGGCTTAAATAAGCATAATATATTAAAATTGGCTGATTTCAGACTATCTACCACATACTTCCAGTCTTGAGAGGAATCTTGATTACGGCTGGGATTCGTAAGGGTTTCAACCAAATTGCACAAATCGATGTTTTTGAGCGTTTCAGGCTCCAATAAGCACAGTTTGTACATTTGTCACATTTTGTTCACTACTTAAGAAGTTACACCCTCCGTTGAAAAATAAGAATGTTAGTTTTCATTCTGCAAGTGTTTTATAAAAGTGCATAAATTGTGTTTTTTTTGGTCGTTTTACGTTTAAATAAGCATAAATTATAGAAGTTGTCTGATTTCAGTATATCTCCTACAGACTTCCAGTTTTGAGAGAAAACTTGATTACGGCTGGGAATCGTAAGAGTTTCATTTAAATTGCACCAGTCGATGTTTTGGAGCGTTTCAGGCTCTAATAAGCACAATTTGTCCATTTCGTCAAATTTCGATAACTTCTCAGGAAGTTACAGCCTCCGTTGAAAAATAAGAAGAAATGAATGTTAGAGAATGAAGAAGAAGAAGAAGAAGAAGAAGAAGAATGTTAGTTTGCATTCTGCAAGAGTCTTTTGAAAATGCATAAATTGTGTTTTTTTTTGTAGTTATACGTTAAAATAAGCATAAATTATAGAAATTGTCTGAATTCAGTCATCTCTTACACACTTCCAGTTTTGAGAGAAACTTGATTACGGCTGGGAATCGTTAGGGTTTCAACCAAATTGAACAAATCGATTCTTTTAAACATTTAAGGCTCAAATAAAAACAATTTGTCCATTTCACACACATTTCGATAACTACTTAAGAAGTTACACTCTCTGTTGAAAAATAAGAACGTTATTTAACATTCTGCAAGAGTTTTACAAAAATGCATTGATTGAGTTTTTTTTGTTCGCTTTAGGCTTAAATAAGCATAAATTGTAGAAATTGTCTGATTTCAGTCTATCTCCTACAGACTTCCAGTTTTGAGAGAAAACTTGATTACGGCTGGGAATCGTAAGAAATTCAATTAAATTGCACAAATCGATGTTTTTGAGCGTTTCAGGCTTTAATAAGCACATTTTGTCCATTTCGTTACATTTCGATAACTACTCAAGAAGTTACACCCTCCGTAGAAAAATAAGAATGTTAGTTTACATTTTGCAAGAGTTTTACAAAAATGCATTAATTGAGTTTTTTTTGTTCCTTTTAGGCTTAAATAAGCATAAATTGTAGAAATTGTCTGATTTCAGTCTATTTACTACAGACTTCCAGTTTTTTGCGGTAACTTGATTACGTCTGGGAATCGTAAAGGTTTCAATTTAATTGCACAAAGCGATGTTTTTGAGCGTTTTAGGCGTAAATAAGCACAATTTGTCCATTTCGTCACATTTCGATAACTTCTTTAAAAGAAGTTACAGCCTCCGTTGAAAAATAAGAATGTTAGTTTGCATTCTGCAAGAGTTCTATGAAAATGCATAAATTTAGTTTTTTTGGTTGTTCTAGGCTTAAATAAGCAAAAAATATTAAAATTGGCTTATTTTAGACTATCTACCACAAACTTCCAGTTTTGAGAGGAATCCTGATTACGGCTAGAATTCGTAAGGGTTTCAACCAAATTGCACAAATCGATGTTTTAGAGCGTTTCAGGCTTCAATGTGCACAATTGTCCATTTTGTCACATTTTGCAAACTACTTAAGAAGTTACACTCTCAGTTGAAAAAAAAGAATGTTAGTTTGCATGCTGCAAGAAATTTATGAAAATGCATACATTGAGTTTTTTGGTCGTTTAAGGCTTCAATATGCATAAAATATTAAAATTTGCTGATTTCAGCCTAACTACCATAAATTTTTAGTTTTGAAAGGAATCTTGATTACGGCTGGGATTCGTTAGGGTTTCATCCAAATTGCACAAATAAATGTTTTTGAGCGTTTCAGGCTCCAATAAGCACAATTTTCCCATTTCGTCACATTTTGATAACTACATAAGAAGTTGGACCCTCAGTTGAAAAATAAGAATGTTAGTTTGCATTGTACAAGAGATTTATGAAAATGCATAAATAAAGTTTTTTTGTCGTTTTTTGCTTCAATAAGCATTAATTATAGAAATTGGCTGATTTCAGTCTAACTATATACAGACTTCCAGTATTGAGAGGAAACTTGATTACGGCTGGGAATCGTAAGAGTTTCAATTAAATTGCACAAATCGCTTTTTTTGAGCGTTTTAGGGTCCAATAAGCACAATTTGTCCATTTCGTCACATTTCGATAACTACTTAAGAAGTTAAACCCTAGGTTGAAAAAAAAGAATTTTAGTTTGCATTCTGCAAGTGTTTTATAAATAATGCATATATTGAGTTTTTTGGTCGTTTTAGGCTTCAACAAGCATAAATTATAGAAATTTTCTGATTTCAGTCTATCTCTTACAGACTTCCAGTTTTAAAAGGGAAACTTGATTACGAATGAGAATCGTTAGGGTTTCAACCAAATTGCACAAATTGTTTTTTTGTAAGCGTTGAAAGCTCTAATAAGCACAATTTGTCCGTTTCATCACATTTTGTTAAGTACTAAAGAAGTTACACCCTCTATTGAAAAATAAGAATTTTAGTTTTCATTCTGCAGGATTTTTATGAAAATGCATAAATTGTGTATTTTTTTGTCGTTTTACATTTAAATAAGCATAAATTATAGAAATTGTCTAATTTCAGTCTATCTCTTACATACTTCCAGTTTTGAGAGGAAACTTGATTACGGCTTGGAATCGTAAGTGTTTGAACCAAATTGCACAAATCGATGTTTTTAAGCGTTTCAGGCTCCAATAAGCGTAATTTGTCCATTTCGTCACATTTCGAAAACAACTTAAGAGGTTACACCCTCCGTTGAAAAATAAGAATGTTAGTTTGCATTCTGCAAGAGGTTTATGAAAATGCATAAATTTAGTTTTTTTGGTCGTTTTAGGCTTAAACGAGCATAAATTGTAGAAATTGGCTGATATCAGTCTATCTAATACAGACTTCCAGTTTTAACAGGAAACTTGATTACGGCTGGGAATCGTAAGGGTTTCAACCACATTGCACAAATCGATGTTTTTGAGCGTTTTTAGCTTTAATAAGAACAATTTGTCCATTTCGTCACATTTCGATAACTACTTAAGACGTTAGACCCTCCGTTGAAAAATAAGAATTTTAGTTTGCATTCTGCAAGAGTTTAATGAAAATGCTTAAATTAAGTTTTTTTTTTCGTTTTAGGCTTAAATAAGCATAAATATTAGAAATTTGCTGATTTCAGACTATCTACCACAAACTTCCAGTTTTGAGAGGAATCCAGATTACGGCTAGGATTCGTAAGGGTTTCAACCAAATTGCACAAATCGATGTTTAAGAGCGTTTCAGGCTCCAATATGCAAAATTGTCCATTTCGTCACATTTTGCCAACTACTTAAGAAGTAACACCCTGAGTTGAAAAATAAGAATGTTAGTTTGCATTCTGCAAGAGGTTTATGAAAATACATAAATTGAGTTTTTTGGTCGTTTAAGGCTTAAATAAGCATAATATATTAAAATTGGCTGATTTCAGACTATCTACCACATACTTCCAGTCTTGAGAGGAATCTTGATTACGGCTGGGATTCGTAAGGGTTTCAACCAAATTGCACAAATCGCTGTTTTTTAGCGTTTCAGGCTCCAATAAGCACAATGTGTCCATTTCGTCACATTTCGTTTACCATTTAAGAAGTTACACACTCCTTTGAAAAATAAGAATGTTAGTTTTTATTCTGCAAGAGTCTTATGAAAATGCATAAATTGTGTTTTTTTTATAGAAATTGTCTGATTTCAGTCCATCTCTTTCAGACTTCCAGTTTTGAGAGGAAACTTGATTACGGCTGGGAATCGTAAGGTTTTCAACTAAATTGAACAAATCGATTCTTCTGAGCATTTTAGGCTCCAATAAAAACAATTTGTCCATTTTACACACATTTCGATAACTACTTAAGAAGATACACCCTCCGTTGAAAAATAAGAACGTTAGTTTACATTCTGCAAGAGTTTTACAAAAATGCATTAATTGAGTTTTTTTTGTTCGTTTTAGGCTTAAATAAGCATAAATTGTAGAAATTGTCTGCTTCAGTCTATCTCCTACAGACTTCCAGTTTTAAGAGAAAACGTGATTACGGCTAGGAATCGTAAGAGTTTCAATTAATTTGCACAAATCGATGTTTTTGAGCAATTTAGGCTCCAAAAAGCACAATTTGTACATTTGTCACATTTTGTTCACTACTTAAGAAGTAACTACACCCTCCGTTGAAAAATAAGAATGTTAGTTTTCATTCTACAAGTGTTTTATGAAAGTGCATAAATTGAGTTTTTTTGTTCGTTTTACGTTTAAATAAGCATAAATTATAGAAATTGTCTGATTTCAGTATATCTCCTACAGACTTCCAGTTTTGAGAGAAAACTTGATTTCGTCTGGGAATCGTAAGGGTTTCAACCAAATTGCACAAATCGATGTTTTTGAGCGTTTTAGGCGTTAATAAGCACAATTTGTCCATTTCGTCACATTTCGATAACTTCTCGAGAAGTTACAGCCTCCGTTGAAAAATAAGAATGTTAGTTTACATTCTGCAAGAGTTTTACAAAAATGCATTAATTGAGTTTTTTTTGTTCGTTTTAGGCTTAAATAAGCATAAACTGTAGAAATTGTCTGATTTCAGTCCATCTCCTACAGACTTCCAGTTTTGAGAGAATACTTGATTACGGCTGGGAATCGTAAGAGTTTCAATTAAATTGCAAAAATCAATGTTTTTGAGCGTTTCAGGCTCTAATAAGCACATTTTGTCCATTTCGTTACAATTCGATAACTTCTCAACAAGTTACAGCCTCCGTTGAAAAATAAGAATGTTAGTTTTCATTCTGCAAGTGTTTTATGAAAATGCATAAATTTAGTTTTTTTGGTTGTTCTAGGCTTAAATAAGCAAAAAAATATTAAAATTGGCTTATTTTAGACTATCTACCACAAACTATCAGTTTTTTAGAGGAATCTTGATTACGGCTGGGTATCGTATGGGTTTCAACCAAATTGCACAAATCGATGTTTTTTAGCGTTTCAGGCTCCAATAAGCACAATTTGTCCATTTCGTCACATTTCGTTAACCACTTAAGAAGTTACACCCTCCTTTGAAAAATAAGAATGTTAGTTTTCATTCTGCAAGAGTCTTATGAAAATGCATTAATTGTGTTTTTTTGTCGTTTTACGTTTAAATAAGCATAATTTATAGAAATTGTCTGATTTCAGTCTATCTCTTACAGACTTCCAGTTTTGAGAGGAAACTTGATTTCGGCTGGGAATCGTTAGGGTTTCAACCAAATTGCACAAATCGATGTTTTTAAGCGTTTTAGGCTCCAATAAACACAATTTGTCCATTTCGACACCATTTCGATAACTACTTAAGAAGTTACACCCTCCGTTGAAAAATAAGAATTTTAGTTTGCATTCTGCAAGAGGTTTATGAAAATACATAAATAAGGTTTTTTGGTCGTTAAAGGCTTAAATAAGCATAAAATATTAAGATTGGCTGATTTCAGACAATCTACCACAAACTTCCAGTCTTGAGAGGAATCTTGATTACGGCTGGGATTCGTAAAGGTTTCAACCAAGTTGCACAAATCGATGTTTTTGAGCGTTTCAGGCTCCATTAAGCACAATTTGTACATTTTGTCACATTTTGTTCACTACTTAAGAAGTTACACCCTCCGTTGAAAAATAGGAATTTCAGCTTGCATTCTGCAAGAGTTTTATGAAAATGCATTAATTGAGTTTTTTGGTCGTTTAAGGCTTAAACAAGCATAAATTGTAGAAATTGGCTGATATCAGTCTACCTACTACAGACTTCTAGTTTTAACAGGAAACCTGATTGCGGCTGGGAATCGTAAGGGTTTTAACCACATTGCTCAAAACGATGTTTTTGAGCATTTGAAGCTCCAATAAGCACAATTTGTACATTTCGTCACATTTCGATAACTACTTAAGAAGTTACACCCTCCGTTGAAAAATAGGAATTTCAGCTTGCATTCTGCAAGAAATTTATGAAAATGCATAAATTGAGTTTTTTGGTCTTTTAAGGCTTAAACAAGCATTAATTGTAGAAATTGGCTGATATCAGTCTACCTACTACAGACTTCTAGTTTTAACAGGAAACTTGATTACGGCTGGGAATCGTAAGGGTTTTAACCACATTGCTCAAATCGATGTTTTTGAGCATTTGAAGCTCCAATAAGCACAATTTGTACATTTCGTCACATTTCGATAACTACTTAAGAAGTTACACCATCCGTTGAAAAATAAGAATTTTAGTTTGCATTCTGCAAGAGGTTTATGAAAATACATAAATAAGGTTTTTTGGTCGTTAAAGGCTTAAATAAGCATAAAATATTAAGATTGGCTGATTTCAGACAATCTACCACAAACTTCCAGTCTTGAGAGGAATCTTGATTACGGCTGGGATTCGTAAAGGTTTCAACCAAGTTGCACAAATCGATGTTTTTGAGCGTTTCAGGCTCCATTAAGCACAATTTGTACATTTTGTCACATTTTGTTCACTACTTAAGAAGTTACACCCTCCGTTGAAAAATAGGAATTTCAGCTTGCATTCTGCAAGAGTTTTATGAAAATGCATTAATTGAGTTTTTTGGTCGTTTAAGGCTTAAACAAGCATAAATTGTAGAAATTGGCTGATATCAGTCTACCTACTACAGACTTCTAGTTTTAACAGGAAACTTGATTGCGGCTGGGAATCGTAAGGGTTTTAACCACATTGCTCAAATCGATGTTTTTGAGCATTTGAAGCTCCAATAAGCACAATTTGTACATTTCGTCACATTTCGATAACTACTTAAGAAGTTACACCCTCCGTTGAAAAATAAGAATTTTAGTTTGCATTCTGCAAGAGGTTTATGAAAATACATAAATATGGTTTTTTGGTCGTTAAAGGCTTAAATAAGCATAAAATATTAAAATTGGCTGATTTCAGACAATCTACCACAAACTTCCAGTCTTGAGAGGAATCTTGATTACGGCTGGGATTCGTAAAGGTTTCAACCAAGTTGCACAAATCGATGTTTTTGAGCGTTTCAGGCTCCATTAAGCACAATTTGTACATTTTGTCACATTTTGTTCACTACTTAAGAAGTTACACCCTCCGTTGAAAAATAGGAATTTCAGCTTGCATTCTGCAAGAGTTTTATGAAAATGCATTAATTGAGTTTTTTGGTCGTTTAAGGCTTAAACAAGCATAAATTGTAGAAATTGGCTGATATCAGTCTACCTACTACAGACTTCTAGTTTTAACAGGAAACTTGATTACGGCTAGGAATCGTAAGGGTTTTAACCACATTGCTCAAATCGATGTTTTTGAGCATTTGAAGCTCCAATAAGCACAATTTGTACATTTCGTCACATTTCGATAACTACTTAAGAAGTTACACCCTCCGTTGAAAAATAAGAATTTTAGTTTGCATTCTGCAAGAGGTTTATGAAAATACATAAATTGAGTTTTTTGGTCGTTTAAGGCTTAAATAAGCATAATATATTAAAATTGGCTGATTTCAGACTATCTACCACATACTTCCAGTCTTGAGAGGAATCTTGATTACGGCTGGGATTCGTAAGGGTTTCAACCAAATTGCACAAATCGCTGTTTTTTAGCGTTTCAGGCTCCAATAAGCACAATGTGTCCATTTCGTCACATTTCGTTTACCATTTAAGAAGTTACACACTCCTTTGAAAAATAAGAATGTTAGTTTTTATTCTGCAAGAGTCTTATGAAAATGCATAAATTGTGTTTTTTTTTTGTCGTTTTACGGTAAAATAAGCATAAATTATAGAAATTGTCTGATTTCAGTCCATCTCTTTTAGACTTCCAGTTTTGAGAGGAAACTTGATTACGGCTGGGAATCGTAAGGTTTTCAACTAAATTGAACAAATCGATTCTTCTGAGCATTTTAGGCTCCAATAAAAACAATTTGTCCATTTTACACACATTTCGATAACTACTTAAGAAGTTACACCCTCCGTTGAAAAATAAGAACGTTAGTTTACATTCTGCAAGAGTTTTACAAAAATGCTATTAATTGAGTTTTTTTTGTTCGTTTTAGGCTTAAATAAGCATAAATTGTAGAAATTGTCTGCTTCAGTCTATCTCCTACAGACTTCCAGTTTTAAGAGAAAACTTGATTACGGCTAGGAATCGTAAGAGTTTCAATTAAATTGCACAAATCGATGTTTTTGAGCAATTAAGGCTCCAAAAAGCACAATTTGTACATTTGTCACATTTTGTTCACTACTTAAGAAGTAACTACACCCTCCGTTAAAAAATAAGAATGTTAGTTTTCATTCTACAAGTGTTTTATGAAAGTGCATAAATTGAGTTTTTTTTGTTCGTTTTACGTTTAAATAAGCATAAATTATAGAAATTGTCTGATTACAGTATATCTCCTACAGACTTCCAGTTTTGAGAGAAAACTTGATTTCGTCTGGGAATCGTAAGGGTTTCAACCAAATTGCACAAATCGATGTTTTTGAGCGTTTTAGGCGTTAATAAGTACAATTTGTCCATTTCGTCACATTTCGATAACTTCTCAAGAAGTTACAGCCTCCGTTGAAAAATAAGAATGTTAGTTTACATTCTGCAAGAGTTTTACAAAAATGCATTAATTGAGTTTTTTTTGTTCGTTTTAGGCTTAAATAAGCATAAACTGTAGAAATTGTCTGATTTCAGTCCATCTCCTACAGACTTCCAGTTTTGAGAGAAAACTTGATTACGGCTGGGAATCGTAAGAGTTTCAATTAAATTGCACAAATCAATGTTTTTGAGCGTTTCAGGCTCTAATAAGCACATTTTGTCCATTTCGTTACAATTCCATAACTTCTCAACAAGTTACAGCCTCCGTTGAAAAATAAGAATGTTAGTTTTCATTCTGCAAGTGTTTTATGAAAATGCATAAATTTAGTTTTTTTGGTTGTTCTAGGCTTAAATAAGCAAAAAAATATTAAAATTGGCTTATTTTAGACTATCTACCACAAACTATCAATTTTTTAGAGGAATCTTGATTACGGCTGGGTATCGTATGGGTTTCAACCAAATTGCACAAATCGATGTTTTTTAGCGTTTCAGGCTCCAATAAGCACAATTTGTCCATTTCGTCACATTTCGTTAACCACTTAAGAAGTTACACCCTCCTTTGAAAAATAAGAATGTTAGTTTTCATTCTGCAAGAGTCTTATGAAAATGCATTAATTGTGTTTTTTTGTCGTTTTACGTTTAAATAAGCATAATTTATAGAAATTGTCTGATTTCAGTCTATCTCTTACAGACTTCCAGTTTTGAGAGGAAACTTGATTTCGGCTGGGAATCGTTAGGGTTTCAACCAAATTGCACAAATCGATGTTTTTAAGCGTTTTAGGCTCAAATAAACACAATTTGTCCATTTCGACACCATTTCGATAACTACTTTAGAAGTTACACCCTCCGTTGAAAAATAGGAATTTCAGCTTGCATTCTGCAAGAAATTTATGAAAATGCATAAATTGAGTTTTTTGGTCTTTTAAGGCTTAAACAAGCATTAATTGTAGAAATTGGCTGATATCAGTCTACCTACTACAGACTTCTAGTTTTAACAGGAAACTTGATTACGGCTGGGAATCGTAAGGGTTTTAACCACATTGCTCAAATCGATGTTTTTGAGCATTTGAAGCTCCAATAAGCACAATTTGTACATTTCGTCACATTTCGATAACTACTTAAGAAGTTACACCCTCCGTTGAAAAATAAGAATTTTAGTTTGCATTCTGCAAGAGGTTTATGAAAATACATAAATAAGGTTTTTTGGTCGTTAAAGGCTTAAATAAGCATAAAATATTAAGATTGGCTGATTTCAGACAATCTACCACAAACTTCCAGTCTTGAGAGGAATCTTGATTACGGCTGGGATTCGTAAAGGTTTCAACCAAGTTGCACAAATCGATGTTTTTGAGCGTTTCAGGCTCCATTAAGCACAATTTGTACATTTTGTCACATTTTGTTCACTACTTAAGAAGTTACACCCTCCGTTGAAAAATAGGAATTTCAGCTTGCATTCTGCAAGAGTTTTATGAAAATGCATTAATTGAGTTTTTTGGTCGTTTAAGGCTTAAACAAGCATAAATTGTAGAAATTGGCTGATATCAGTCTACCTACTACAGACTTCTAGTTTTAACAGGAAACTTGATTACGGCTGGGAATCGTAAGGGTTTTAACCACATTGCTCAAATCGATGTTTTTGAGCATTTGAAGCTCCAATAAGCACAATTTGTACATTTCGTCACATTTCGATAACTACTTAAGAAGTTACACCCTCCGTTGAAAAATAAGAATTTTAGTTTGCATTCTGCAAGAGGTTTATGAAAATACATAAATAAGGTTTTTTGGTCGTTAAAGGCTTAAATAAGCATAAAATATTAAAATTGGCTGATTTCAGACAATCTACCACAAACTTCCAGTCTTGAGAGGAATCTTGATTACGGCTGGGATTCGTAAAGGTTTCAACCAAGTTGCACAAATCGATGTTTTTGAGCGTTTCAGGCTCCATTAAGCACAATTTGAACATTTTGTCACATTTTGTTCACTACTTAAGAAGTTACACCCTCCGTTGAAAAATAGGAATTTCAGCTTGCATTCTGCAAGAGTTTTATGAAAATGCATTAATTGAGTTTTTTGGTCGTTTAAGGCTTAAACAAGCATAAATTGTAGAAATTGGCTGATATCAGTCTACCTACTACAGACTTCTAGTTTTAACAGGAAACTTGATTACGGCTAGAAATCGTAAGGGTTTTAACCACATTGCTCAAATCGATGTTTTTGAGCATTTGAAGCTCCAATAAGCACAATTTGTACATTTCGTCACATTTCGATAACTACTTAAGAAGTTACACCCTCCGTTGAAAAATAAGAATTTTAGTTTGCATTCTGCAAGAGGTTTATGAAAATACATAAATAAGGTTTTTTGGTCGTTTAAGGCTTAAATAAGCATAATATATTAAAATTGGCTGATTTCAGACAATCTACCACAAACTTCCAGTCTTGAGAGGAATCTTGATTACGGCTGGTATTCGTAAGGGTTTCAACCAAATTGCACAAATCGATGTTTTTGAGCGTTTTAGGCGTTAATAAGCACAATTTGTCCATTTCGTCACATTTCGATAACTTCTCAAGAAGTTACAGCCTCCGTTGAAAAATAAGAATGTTAGTTTACATTCTGCAAGAGTTTTACAAAAATGCATTAATTGAGTTTTTTTTGTTCGTTTTAGGCTTAAATAAGCATAAACTGTAGAAATTGTCTGATTTCAGTCCATCTCCTACAGACTTCCAGTTTTGAGAGAAAACTTGATTACGGCTGGGAATCGTAAGAGTTTCAATTAAATTGCACAAATCAATGTTTTTGAGCGTTTCAGGCTCTAATAAGCACATTTTGTCCATTTCGTTACAATTCGATAACTTCTCAACAAGTTACAGCCTCCGTTGAAAAATAAGAATGTTAGTTTTCATTCTGCAAGTGTTTTATGAAAATGCATAAATTTAGTTTTTTTGGTTGTTCTAGGCTTAAATAAGCAAAAAAATATTAAAATTGGCTTATTTTAGACTATCTACCACAAACTATCAGTTTTTTAGAGGAATCTTGATTACGGCTGGGTATCGTATGGGTTTCAACCAAATTGCACAAATCGATGTTTTTTAGCGTTTCAGGCTCCAATAAGCACAATTTGTCCATTTCGTCACATTTCGTTAACCACTTAAGAAGTTACACCCTCCTTTGAAAAATAAGAATGTTAGTTTTCATTCTGCAAGAGTCTTATGAAAATGCATTAATTGTGTTTTTTTGTCGTTTTACGTTTAAATAAGCATAATTTATAGAAATTGTCTGATTTCAACCTATCTCTTACATACTTCCAGTTTTGAGAGGAAACTTGATTTCGGCTGGGAATCGTTAGGGTTTCAACCAAATTGCACAAATCGATGTTTTTAAGCGTTTTAGGCTCCAATAAACACAATTTGTCCATTTCGACACCATTTCGATAACTACTTTAGAAGTTACACCCTCCGTTGAAAAATAGGAATTTCAGCTTGCATTCTGCAAGAAATTTATGAAAATGCATAAATTGAGTTTTTTGGTCTTTTAAGGCTTAAACAAGCATTAATTGTAGAAATTGGCTGATATCAGTCTACCTACTACAGACTTCTAGTTTTAACAGGAAACTTGATTACGGCTGGGAATCGTAAGGGTTTTAACCACATTGCTCAAATCGATGTTTTTGAGCATTTGAAGCTCCAATAAGCACAATTTGTACATTTCGTCACATTTCGATAACTACTTAAGAAGTTACACCCTCCGTTGAAAAATAAGAAATTTAGTTTGCATTCTGCAAGAGGTTTATGAAAATACATAAATAAGGTTTTTTGGTCGTTAAAGGCTTAAATAAGCATAAAATATTAAGATTGGCTGATTTCAGACAATCTACCACAAACTTCCAGTCTTGAGAGGAATCTTGATTACGGCTGGGATTCGTAAAGGTTTCAACCAAGTTGCACAAATCGATGTTTTTGAGCGTTTCAGGCTCCATTAAGCACAATTTGTACATTTTGTCACATTTTGTTCACTACTTAAGAAGTTACACCCTCCGTTGAAAAATAGGAATTTCAGCTTGCATTCTGCAAGAGTTTTATGAAAATGCATTAATTGAGTTTTTTGGTCGTTTAAGGCTTAAACAAGCATAAATTGTAGAAATTGGCTGATATCAGTCTACCTACTACAGACTTCTAGTTTTAACAGGAAACTTGATTACGGCTGGGAATCGTAAGGGTTTTAACCACATTGCTCAAATCGATGTTTTTGAGCATTTGAAGCTCCAATAAGCACAATTTGTACATTTCGTCACATTTCGATAACTACTTAAGAAGTTACACCCTCCGTTGAAAAATAAGAATTTTAGTTTGCATTCTGCAAGAGGTTTATGAAAATACATAAATAAGGTTTTTTGGTCGTTAAAGGCTTAAATAAGCATAAAATATTAAAATTGGCTGATTTCAGACAATCTACCACAAACTTCCAGTCTTGAGAGGAATCTTGATTACGGCTGGGATTCGTAAAGGTTTCAACCAAGTTGCACAAATCGATGTTTTTGAGCGTTTCAGGCTCCATTAAGCACAATTTGTACATTTTGTCACATTTTGTTCACTACTTAAGAAGTTACACCCTCCGTTGAAAAATAGGAATTTCAGCTTGCATTCTGCAAGAGTTTTATGAAAATGCATTAATTGAGTTTTTTGGTCGTTTAAGGCTTAAACAAGCATAAATTGTAGAAATTGGCTGATATCAGTCTACCTACTACAGACTTCTAGTTTTAACAGGAAACTTGATTACGGCTAGGAATCGTAAGGGTTTTAACCACATTGCTCAAATCGATGTTTTTGAGCATTTGAAGCTCCAATAAGCACAATTTGTACATTTCGTCACATTTCGATAACTACTTAAGAAGTTACACCCTCCGTTGAAAAATAAGAATTTTAGTTTGCATTCTGCAAGAGGTTTATGAAAATACATAAATAAGGTTTTTTGGTCGTTTAAGGCTTAAATAAGCATAATATATTAAAATTGCCTGATTTCAGACAATCTACCACAAACTTCCAGTCTTGAGAGGAATCTTGATTACGGCTGGGATTCGTAAGGGTTTCAACCAAATTGCACAAATCGATGTTTTTTAGCGTTTCAGGCTCCATTAAGCACAATTTGTACATTTTGTCACATTTTGTTCACTACTTAAGAAGTTACACCCTCCGTTGAAAAATAAGAATGTTAGTTTTCATTCTGCAAGTGTTTTATGAAAATGCATAAATTTTGTTTTTTCTGTCGTTTTACGTTTAAATAACCATAAATCATACAAATTGTCTGATTTTAGACTATCTACCACAAACTTCCAGTTTTGAGAGGAATCCTGATTACGGCAAGGATTCGTAAGGGTTTCAACCAAATTGCACAAATTGATGTTTTAGAGCGTTTCAGGATCCAATATGCACAATTGTCCATTTCGTCACATTTTGCAACTTAAGAAGTTACACCCTGTTTGCATTCTGCAAGAGTTTTATGAAAATGCATAAATTGGGTTTTTTTGGTCGTTTTAAGCTTAAACAAGCATAAATTATAGAAATAGGCTGTTATCAGTCTATCTACTACAGACTTCCATTTTTAACAGGAAACGTTATTACGGCTAGGAATCGTAAGAGTTTCAACCACATTGCACAAATCGATGTTTTTGAGCGTTTTAAGCTCCAATAAGCACAATTTGTCCATTTTGTCACATTTCGATAACTACTTAAGAAAATACACGCTCCGTTGAAAAATAAGAATGTTAGTTTGCATTCTGCAAGAGTTATATGAAAATGCATAAATTTAGTTTTTTTGGTTGTTCTAGGCTGAAATAAGCATAAAATATTAAAATTGGCTTATTTTAGACTATCTACCACAAACTATCAGTTTTGAGAGGAATCTTGATTACGGCTGGGTATCGTAATGGTTTCAACCAAATTGCACAAATCGCTGTTTTTTAGCGTTTCAGGCTCCAATAAGCACAATGTGTCCATTTCGTCACATTTCGTTTACCATTTAAGAAGTTACACACTCCTTTGAAAAATAAAAATGTTAGTTTTTATTCTGCAAGAGTCTTATGAAAATGCATAAATTGTGTTTTTTTTTGTCGCTTTACGGTAAAATAAGCATAAATTATAGAAATTGTCTGATTTCAGTCCATCTCTTTCAGACTTCCAGTTTTGAGAGGAAACTTGATTACGGCTGGGAATCGTTAGGGTTTCAACCAAATTGAACAAATCGATTCTTTTGAGCATTTAAGGCTCCAATAACAACAATTTGTCCATTTCACACACATTTCGATAACTACTTAAGAAGTTACACCCTCCGTTGAAAAATAAGAACGTTAGTTTACATTCTGCAAGAGTGTTACAAAAATGCATTGATTGAGTTTTTTATGTTCGTTTTAGGCTTAAATAAGCATAAATTGTAGAAATTGTCTGATTTCAGTCTATTTACTACAGACTTCCAGTTTTTTGCGGTAACTTGATTACGTCTGGGAATCGTAAGAGTTTCAACAAAATTGCACAAATCGATGTTTTTGAGCGTTTTAGGCGTAAATAAGCACAATTTGTCCATTTCGTCACATTTCGATAACTTCTTAAGAAGGTACACCCTCCGTAGAAAAATAAGAATGTTAGTTTACATTCTGCAAGAGTTTTACAAAAATGCATTATTTGAGTTTTTTATGTTCGTTTTAGGCTTAAATAAGCATAAATTGTAGAAATTGTCTGATTTCAGTCTATTTACTACAGACTTCCAGTTTTTTGCGGTAACTTGATTACGTCTGGGAATCGTAAGAGTTTCAACAAAATTGCACAAATCGATGTTTTTGAGCGTTTTAGGCGTAAATAAGCACAATTTGTCCATTTCGTCACATTTCGATAACTTCTCAAGAAGTTACAGCCTCCGTTGAAAAATAAGAATGTTAGTTTTCATTCTGCAAGAGTCTTATAGAAAAGCATAAATTGTGTTTTTTTTGTCGTTTTACGTTTAAATAAGCATATTTTATAGAAATTGTCTGATTTCAGTCATCTCTTACACACTTCCAGTTTTGAGAGAAACTTGATTACGGCTGGGAATCGTTAGGGTATCAACCAAATTGAACAAATCGATTCTTTTGAGCATTTAAGGCTCCAATAAAAACAATTTGTCCATTTCACACACATTTCGATAACTACTTAAGAAGTTACACTCTCTGTTGAAAAATAAGAACGTTAGTTACATTCTGCAAGAGTTTTACAAAAATGCATTAATTGAGTTATTTTTGTTCGCTTTAGGCTTAAATAAGCATAAATTGTAGAAATTGTCTGATTTCAGTCTATCTCCTAAAGACTTCCAGTTTTGAGAGAAAACTTGATTACGGCTGGGAATCGTAAGAGTTTCAAATAAATTGCACAAATCGATGTTTTTGAGCGTTTCAGGCTCTAATAAGCACATTTTGTCCATTTTGTTACATTTCGATAACTACTTAATTAAGAAGTTACACCCTCCATAGAAAAATAAGAATGTTAGTTTACATTCTGCAAGAGTTTTACAAAAATGCATTAATTGAGTTTTTTTTGTTCGTTTTAGGCTTAAATAAGCATAAATTGTAGAAATTGTCTGATTTCAGTCTATTTACTACAGACTTTTAGTTTTTTGCGGTAACTTGATTACGTCTGGGAATCGTATTAGTTTCAACCAAATTGCACAAATCGATGTTTTTTAGCGTTTTAGGCTTAAATAAGCACAATTTGTCTATTTCGTCACATTTCGATAACTTCTCAAGAAGTTACAGCCTCCGTTGAAAAATAAGAATGTTAGTTTGCATTCTGCAAGAGTTATATGAAAATGCATACATTTAGTTTTTTTGGTTGTTCTAGGCTTAAATAAGCAAAAAATAGTAAAATTGGCTTATTTTAGACTATCTACCACAAACTATCAGTTTTGAGAGGAATCTTGATTACGGCTGGGTATCGTATGGGTTTCAACCAAATTGCACAAATCGATGTTTTTTAGCGTCTCAGGCTCCAATAAGCACAATTTGTCCATTTCGTCACATTTCGTTAACCACTTAAGAAGTTACACCCTCCTTTGAAAAATAAGAATGTTAGTTTACATTCTGCAAGAGTCTTTTGAAAATGCATAAATTGTGTTTTTTTTGTCGTTTTACGTTTAAATAAGCATAATTTATAGAAATTGTCTGATTTCAGTCTATCTCTTACAGACTTCCAGTTTTGAGAGGAAACTTGATTACGGCTGGGAATCGTTAGAGTTTCAACCAAATTGCACAAATCGATGTTTTTAAGCGTTTCAGGCTCCAATAAGCACAATTTGTCCGTTTCGACACCATTTTGATAACTACTTAAGAAGAACACCCTCCGTTGAAAAATAAGAATTTCAGCTTGCATTCTGCAGGATTTTTATGAAATTGCATAAATTGTGTTTTTTTTGTCGTTTTACATTTTAATAAGCATAAATTTTAGAAATTGTCTGATTTCAGTCTATCTCTTACATACTTACAGTTTTGAGAGGAAACTTGATTCCAACTTGGAATCGTAAGTGTTTGAACCAAATTGCACAAATCGATGTTTTTAAGCGACTCAGGCTCCAATAAGCGTAATTTGTCCATTTCGTCACATTTCGAAAACTACTTAAGATATTACACCCTCCGTTGAAAAATAAGAATGTTAGTTTACAATCTGCAAGAGTGTTACAAAAATGCATAAATTGAGTTTTTTGGTCGCGTAAGGCTTAAATAAGCATAAATTATAGAAATTGTTTGATTTCAGTCTATCTACTACAGACTTCCAGTTTTAAGAGGAAACTTGATTACGGCTGGGAATCGTAAGGGTTTCAACTAAATTGCACACCTCGATGCTTTTGAGCATTTAAGGCTCCAAAAAATTAATTTGTCCATTTCACACACATTTAAATAACTACTTAAGAAAATTCATCCTCCGTTGAAAAATAAGAATGTTAGTTTGCATTCTGCAAGAGTTTTATGAAAATGCCTAAATTTAGTTTTTTTTGTCGTTTAAGGCTTAAATAAGCATAAAATATAGAAATTAGCTGATATAAGACTATCTTCCACAAAGTTCCAGTTTTGAGAGGAATTCTGATTATGGCTAGGATTCGTAAGGGTTTAAACCAAATTGCACAAATCGATGTTTTAGAGCGTTTCAGGCTCCAATATGCACAATTGTCCATTTCGTCACATTTTGCAAACTTAAGAAGTTACACCCTCGGTTGAAAAATGAGAATGTTAGTTTGCATTCTGCAAGAGTTTTATGAAAATGCATAAATTAAGTTTTTTTGGTCGTTTTAGGCTTAAACAAGCATAAATTGTAGAAATTGGCTGATATCAGTCTATATACTACAGACTTCTAGTTTTAACAGGAAACTTGATTACGGCTGGGAATCGTAAGGGTTTCAACCACATTGCACAAATCGATGTTTTTGAGCGTTTTTAGCTCCAATAAGTACAATTTGTCCATTTTGTCACATTTCGATAACTACTTAAGACGTTAGACCCTCCGTTGAAAAATAAGAATTTTAGTTTGCATTCTGCAAGAGTTTTATGAAAATGCCTAAATTTAGTTTTTTTTGTCGTTTTAGGCTTAAATAAGCATCAATATTAGAAATTGGCTGATTTCAGACTATCTACCACAAACTTCCAGTTTTGAGAGGAATCTTGATTACGGCTAGGATTCGTAAGGGTTTCAACCAAATTGCACAAACCGATGTTTTAGAGCGTTTCAGGCTCCAATATGCAAAATTGTCCATTTCGTCACATTTTGCAAACTACTTAAGAAGTAACACCGTGAGTTGAAAAATGAGAATGTTAGTTTGCATTCTGCAAGAGGTTTATGAAAACATAAATTGAGTTTTTTGGTCGTTTAAGGCTTAAATAAGCAAAATATATTAAATTGGCTGATTTCAGACTACCTACCACAAACTTCCAGTCTTGAGAGGAATCTTGATTACGGCTGGGATTTGTAAGGGTTTCAACCAAATTGCACAAATCGATGTTTTTGAGCGTTTCAGGCTCCAATAAGCTCAATTTGTACATTTGTCACATTTTGTTCACTACTTAAGAAGTTACACCCTCCGTTGAAAAATAAGAATGTTACTTTTCATTCTGCAAGTGTTTTATGAAAGTGCATAAATTGTGTTTTTTTTTGTAATTTTACTTTTAAATAAGCATAAATAATAGAAATTGTCTGATTTCAGTATATCTCCTACAGACTTCCAGTTTTGAGAGAAAACTATATTACGGCTGGGAATCGTAAGAGTTTCAATTAAATTGCACAAATCGATGTTTTTGATTGTTTCAGGCTCTAATAAGCACATTTTGTTTATTTCGTCACATTTCGATAACTACTTAAGAAGTTACACCCTCCGTTGAAAAATAAGAATGTTAGTTTTCATTCTGCAGGATTTTTATGAAAATGCATAAATTGTGTTTTTTTGTCGTTTTACATTTAAATAAGCATAAATTTTAGAAATTGTCTGATTTCAGTCAATCTCTTACATACTTCCAGTTTTGAGAGGAAACTTGATTACGGCTGGGAATCGTAAGGGTTTCAACCACATTGCACAAATCGATGTTTTTGAGCGTTTTTAGCTCCAATAAGTACAATTTGTCCATTTTGTCACATTTCGATAACTTCTTAAGACGTTAGACCCTCCGTTGAAAAATAAGAATTTTAGTTTGCATTCTGCAAGAGTTTTATGAAAATGCCTAAATTTAGTTTTTTTTTTCGTTTTGGGCTTAAATAAGCATAAATATTAGAAATTGGCTGATTTCAGTCTATCTCTTACAGACTTCCAGTTTTAAGAGGAAAATTAATTACGGCTGGAAATCGTAAGGGTTTCAACCAAATTGCACAAATCGATGTTTTGAGCGTTTCAGGCTCCATTAAGCACAATTTGTACATTTTGTCACATTTTGTTCACTACTTAAGAAGTTACACCCTCCGTTGAAAAATAAGAATGTTAGTTTTCATTCTGCAAGTGTTTTATGAAAATGCATAAATTTTGTTTTTTCTGTCGTTTTACGTTTAAATAACCATAAATCATACAAATTGTCTGATTTCAGACTATCTACCACAAACTTCCAGTTTTGAGAGGAATCCTGATTACGGCTAGGATTCGTAAGGGTTTCAACCAAATTGCACAAATTGATGTTTTAGAGCGTTTCAGGATCCAATATGCACAATTGTCCATTTCGTCACATTTCGATAACTACTTAAGACGTTAGACCCTCCGTTGAAAAATGAGAATTTTAGTTTGCATTTTGCAAGAAAATTTGAAAATGCCTTATTTAGTTTTTTTTGTCATTTTAGGCTTAAATAAGCATAAATATTAGAAATTGGCTGATTTTAGACTATCTACCACAAACTTCCAGTTTTGAGAGGAATCCTGATTACGGCTAGGATTCGTAAGGGGGTTTCAACCAAATTGCTCAAATCGATGTTTTAGAGCGTTTCAGGCTCCAATATGCAAAATTGTCCATTTCGTCACATTTTGCAAACTACTTAAGGAGTAACACCCTGAGTTGAAAAATGAGAATGTTAGTTTGCATTCTGCAAGAGGTTTATGAAAATACATTAATTGAGTTTTTTGGTCGTTTAAGGCTTAAATAAGCATAAAATATTAAAATTGGCTGATTTCAGACTATCTACCACAAACTTCCAGTCTTGAGAGGAATCTTGATTACGGCTGGGAATCGTTAGGGTTTCAACCAAATTGCACAAATCGATGTTTTTAAGCGTTTCAGGCTCCAATAAGCACAATTTGTCCATTTCGACACCATTTCGATAACTACTTAAGAAGTTACACCCTCCGTTGAAAAATAGGAATTTCAGCTTGCATTCCGCAAGAGTTTTATGAAAATGTATAAATTGAGTTTTTTGGTCGTTTTAGGCTTAAAGGGGTTCTCACCCGCTAGATTTATTTTTTACCATATGATCTACTCCACCACACCAATCGATAATGAACCATTACACATCGTGAGTTGAAACCTGTGAATTGTTATTAATTAATGAAATTTCTGGTTAACTGCCGCGGCGACTGTTGGTGTCAGCCGGCTTTTGGTGCGAGTGTACTCGAAGCGATATATCAAGACGGCCTTGGTGTACTCCATTCGACACCCCATGACAGACCGCGTTCATTGTGCATGCGTTGACTATTTCCCCTCCCAATACAACTCTCTCTCTCTCTCTCTCTCTCTCTCGCTTGGCTTACTTGACACCAACTCGACAGTCGACACCCGCCGACTCGACGTGCACAGCAACGCTCAAAACGAAATGGAGCACCCGATTACACATCTTTATTTTGTACCTGAACGGAAGCTCCGATTACAAAACCAAAATATACGAAATACGCAGAAAAGAAAGACGCAGCGAAAAGTATTACATCATTTTTTTTTTGGAGCAGAATCCTCCAAGGTCCCAAGGCATACAGGTCGTCCCAATGCTATTTCTTATGGGAGATTTTCGCCGATGGGACCTAGCTCGAAAATCACTAACTTTGATATTTTTTCCCCGGGTTATGGTGAACCCGATTTTTTGTCTTTTAGTCGCTAATTTCATAGCTAATTAGCCTTAGTTAAACATATTTTTTTGGTGTAGCGGGTGAGAACCCCTTTAAACAAGCATAAATTGTAGAATTTGGCTGATATCAGTCTACCTACTTCAGACTTCTAGTTTTAACAGGAAACTTGATTACGGCTAGGAATCGTAAGGGTTTTAACCACATTGCTCAAATCGATGTTTTTGAGCATTTTAAGCTCCAATAAGCACAATTTGTACATTTCGTCACATTTCAATAACTACTTAAGAAGTTACACCCTCCGTTGAAAAATAAGAATTTTAGTTTGCATTCTGCAAGAGGTTTTGAAAATACATAAATTAAGTTTTTTGGTCGTTTAAGGCTTAAATAAGCATAATATATTAAAATTGGCTGGTTTCAGACAATCTACCACAAACTTCCAGTCTTGGGAGGAATCTTGATTACGGCTGGGATTCGTAAGGGTTTCAACCAAATTGCACAAATCGATGTTTTTGATTGTTTTAGGCTCCATTAAGCACAATTTGTACATTTTGTCACATTTTGTTCACTACTTAAGAAGTTACACCCTCCGTTGAAAAATAAGAATGTTTGTTTTCATTCTGCAAGTGTTTTATGAAAATGCATAAATTTTGTTTTTTTTGTCGTTTTACGTTTAAATAACCATAAATTATACAAATTGTCTGATTTCAGACTATCTACCACAAACTTTCAGTTTTGAGAGGAATCCTGATTACGGCTAGGATTCGTAAGGGTTTCAACCAAATTGCACAAATTGATGTTTTAGAGCGTTTCAGGATCCAATATGCACAATTGTCCATTTCGTCACATTTTGCAACTTAAGAAGCTACACCCTGTTTGCATTCTGCAAGAGTTTTATGAAAATGCATAAATTGAGTTTTTTTGGTCGTTTTAGGCTTAAACAAGCATAAATTATAGAAATAGGCTGATATCAGTCTATCTACTACAGACTTCCATGTTTAACAGGAAACGTTATTACGGCTGGGAATCGTAAGAGTTTCAACCACATTGCACAAATCGATGTTTTTGAGCGTTTTAAGCTCCAATAAGCACAATTAATCCATTTCGTCACATTTCAATATTAAGAAGTTACACCCTCCGTTGAAAAATAAGAATTTTAGTTTGCATTCTGCAAGAGTTTTATGAAAATGCATAAATTGAGTTTTTTGGTCGTTTAGGGCTGACTATAGCCTTCAATATTAAAATTGGCTGATTTCAGACTATCTACCACAAACTTCCAGTTTTGAGAGGAAACCTGATTACGGCTAGAATTCGTAAGGGTTTCAACCAAATTGCACAAATCGATGTTTTAGAGCGTTTCAGGCTCCAATGTGCACTATTTGTACATTTTGTCACATTTTTTTCACTACTTAAGAAGTTACACCCACGTTCAAAAATAAGAATGTTAGTTTGCATTCTGCAAGAGTTTTATGAAAATGCCTAAATTAAGTTTTTTTTTCTGTCGCTTTAGGCTTAAATAAGCATAAATTATACAAATTGGCTGATTTCAGTATCTACTACAAACTTCTAGTTTTGAGAGGAATCCAGATTACGGCTAGAATTCGTAAGGGTTTCAACCTAATTGCACAAATCGATGTTTTAGAGCGTTTCAGGCTCCAGTGTGCACAATTGTCCATTTCGTCACATTTTGCAAACTACTTAAGAAGTTACACTCTCAGTTGAAAAATAAGAATGTTAGTTTGCATGCTGCATGAGTTTTATGAAAATGCATACATTGAGTTTTTTGGTCGTTTAAGGCTTAAATAAGCATAAAATATTAAAATTTGCTGATTTCAGCCAAACTACCATAAATTTTTAGTTTTGAAAGGAATCTTGATTACGGCTGGGATTTGTTAGGGTTTCAACCAATACGTACAAAAAGATGTTTCTGAGCGTTTCAGGCTCCAATAAGCACAATTTTCCCATTTCGTCACATTTCGATATTAAGAAGTAACACCCTCAGTTGAAAAATAAGAATGTTAGTTTGCATTGTTTAAGAGATTTATGAAAATGCATAAATTGAGTTTTTTTGTCGTTTTATGCTTCAATAAGCATTAATTATAGAAATTGGCTGATTTCAGTCTATCTATATACAGACTTCCAGTATTGAGAGGAAACATGATTACGGCTGGGAATCGTAAGAGTTTCAATTAAATTGCACAAATCGCTGTTTTTGAGCGTTTTAGGGTTCAATAAGCACAATTTGTCCATTTCGTCACATTTCGATAACTACTTAAGAAGTTAACCCCTAGGTTGAAAAAAAAGAATTTGAGTTTGCATTCTGCAAGTGTTTTAAAAATAATGCATATATTGAGTTTTTTGGTCGTTTTAGGCTTCAATAAGCATAAATTATAGAAATTTTCTGATTTCAGTCTATCTCTTACAGACTTCCAGTTTTAAAAGGGAAGCTTGCTTACGAATGGGAATCGTTAGGGTTTCAACCAAATTGCACAAATTGTTTTTTTAGGCGTTGAAGGCTCCAATAAGTACAATTTGTCCATATCGTCACATTTCGTTAACTACCAAAGAAGTTACACCCTCTATTGAAAAATAAGAATTTTAGTTTTCATTCTGCAGGATTTTTATAAAATGCATAAATTGTGTATTTTTTGTCGTTTTACATTTAAATAAGCATAAATTATAGAAATTGTCTGATTTCAGTCTATCTCTTACATACTTCCAGTTTTGAGAGGAAACTTGATTACGGCTTGGAATCGTAAGTGTTTGA
This sequence comes from Isoperla grammatica, assembly GCA_945910005.1. NCBI lineage: Eukaryota > Metazoa > Arthropoda > Insecta > Plecoptera > Perlodidae > Isoperla > Isoperla grammatica. Next base: position 34,927,721 of record OX246744.1, read on the forward strand.
ACCAAATTGCACAAATCGATGTTTTTAAGCGTTTCAGGCTCCAATAAGCGTAATTTGTCCATTTCGTCACATTTCGAAAACTACTTTAGAGGTTACACCCTCCGTTGAAAAATAAGAATGTTAGTTTTCATTCAGCAAAAGTTTTATAAAAATGCATAACTTGAGTTTTTTTTGTCGTTTTACGTTTAAATAAGCTTAATTTTAAGAAGATGTCTGATTTAAGTCAATCTACTACAGACATCCAGTTTTAAGAGGAAACTTGATTACGGCTGGGAATCGTAAGGGTTTCAATCAAATTGAACAAATCGATGCTTTTGAGCATTAAAGGCTCCAATAAGAACAATTTGTCCATTTCACACACATTTCGATAACTACTTAAGAAGTTACACCCTCCGTTGAAAAATAAGAATGTTAGTTTGCATTCTGCAAGAGTTTTATGAAAATGCAAAAATTGAGTTTTTTGGTCGTGTAAGGCTTTTATAAGCATACAATATTGAAATTGGCTGATTTCAGACCATCTATTCCATACTTTTTGTTTTGAGAGGAATCTTAATTACGGCTGGGTATCGTAAGGGTTTTAACCAAATTGCACACATCGATGTTTTTGAGCGTTTCAGGCTCCAATAAGCACAATTTGTCCATTTCGTCACATTTCGATATTAAGAAGTAACACCCTCCGTTGAAAAATAAGAATTTTGGTTTGCATCCTGCAAGAGTTTTATGAAAAGGCATAAATTGAGTTTTTTGGTCGTTTAAGGCTGACTATAGCCTACAATATTAAAATTGGCTGATTTCAGACTATCTACCACAAACTTCCAGTCTTGAGAGGAATCTTGATTACGGCTGGGATTCCTAAGGGTTTTAACCAAATTGCACAAATCGATGTTTTAGAGCGTTTCAGTCTCCAATATGCACAATTGTCCATTTCGTCACATTTTGCAAACTTCTTAAGAAGTTACACCCTCCAATGAAAAATGAGAATGTGAGTTTGCATTCTGCAAGAGGTTTATGAAAACATAAATTGAGTTTTTTGGTCGTTTAAGGCTTACATAAGCAAAATATATTAAAATTGGCTGATTTCAGACAATCTACCACAAACTTCCAGTCTTGAGAGGAATCTTGATTACGGCTGGGATTCGTAAGGGTTTCAACCAAATTGCACAAATCGATGTTTTTGAGCGTTTCAGGCTCCATTAAGCACAATTTGTACATTTTGTCACATTTTGTTCACTACTTAAGAAGTTACACCCTCCGTTGAAAAATAAGAATGTTAGTTTTCATTCTGCAAGAGTTTTTGAAAATGCCTTATTTAGTTTTTTTTGTCATTTTAGGCTTAAATAAGCATAAATATTAGAAATTGGCTGATTTTAGACTATCTACCACAAACTTCCAGTTTTGAGAGGAATCCTGATTACGGCTAGGATTCGTAAGGGGGTTTCAACCAAATTGCACAAATCGATGTTTTAGAGCGTTTCAGGCTCCAATATGCAAAATTGTCCATTTCGTCACATTTTGCAAACTACTTAAGGAGTAACACCTTGAGTTGAAAAATGAGAATGTTAGTTTGCATTCTGCAAGAGGTTTATGAAAATACATTAATTGAGTTTTTTGGTCGTTTAAGGCTTAAATAAGCATAAAATATTAAAATTGGCTGATTTCAGACTATCTACCACAAACTTCCAGTCTTGAGAGGAATCTTGATTACGGCTGGGAATCGTAAGGGTTTCAACCAAATTGCACAAATCGATGTTTTTAAGCGTTTCAGGCTCCAATAAGCACAATTTGTCCATTTCGACACCATTTCGATAACTATATGGTTTTTATAAGATAAATTATAAAGAACCAAATTTAACTAAATTTATTATCGTGTCTTTATATCAGCCCCTGGTTACAAACTGATTAGCAAAACATTTTATTTGTTCTTCCTCGATTGTTGCGGACCCACCGCCTGGCAAGCCGCCACAGTACCTCCCCCCAGTATCGGAGGGTTGTGACGATACGGAGAAGTGTGAACCAGCTGGGCGGAAAAGTGAACGCGCTTGACGGATGCTTTTGCATTCAACGGAGCGGTGGGTGTACCGATGATGGTGGTTGATGAGGGTGTGATGTTGTTGTTGTTGTTGTTGTTGTTGTTGTTGTTGTTGTTGCTGTTGTTGTTGTTGTTGTTGTTGTTGTTGTTGTTGTTGTTGTTGTTGTTGTTGTTGTTGTTGTTGTTGTTGCTGTTGTTGTTGTAGTGGGCTGCAATAGGCAATACGTTGCCAGGAAAAGTGTGGCCTGGCGTCGGTTTGGAAGGTGCGTTGACAGCCAAGATGCTGTCTGCATCCACATATGCAGGTTTGAGCCGGTCGATGGAGACCACTACACTCTTGCCGGCACGGTGGATGGTGAAAAATTTATCGTTACGTGAAATGACTTCGTATGGGCCATCATACGGTTGTTGAAGAGGAGTACGGACCGCATCATGACGCACGAATACATGCGAGCAGGTTGCAAGATCTCGAAAAACAAAGACCGCGTGTTGGCCGTGGTGAGACGGTTGAACCGGACGCAACTGTGAAAGGCGACGTCGAAGGCGGTCAACGTATGCTGATGTGGATTCTGGCGTCGCTGGCGGGGGCGAGAGATATTCGCCCGGTAGACGGAGTGTTGTGCCGTACACGAGCTCAGCGGGGGTGGCCTTGAGGTCCTCCTTCCATGAGGCACGGATGCCGAGCATTACCCATGGCAAAGCGTCCGTCCAGCGGTCATCTCCATGGCATCGAAGTGCTGCCTTCAGCTGACGGTGAAGTCGTTCCACCATACCGTTGGATTGAGGGTGGTAGGCTGCGGTCCGGAGGTGAGTCATGCCAGTAATGTTACTGAGTGCACGGAAGAGGTGGGACTCGAACTGGCGGCCCAAGTCCGTTGTAACCTTAAGCGGTGTTCCGAACCGTGAGATCCAACCTGTGACGAGTGCGGTAGCCACCGTCTCGGCAGTGATATCGGAAAGCGGTATGGCTTCCGCCCACCTCGTGAAACGGTCCACGCAAGTGAGGAGATATCGGAAACCATCGGAAATTGGTAGTGGCCCGACCAAGTCGAGGTGTATGTGTTCGAACCTGGTGGCGGTTGGAGAAAAACGTGCAAGTGGTGCTGTGGTGTGACGCGTAACTTTGGAACGCTGACACGTGATACATGCGCGGGCCCAATCACGGCAATCTTTATTTATAGAGGGCCATACAAAACGTTGAGTGACGAGTTTGGTCGTTGCTTTGACACCTGGATGAGACAAACTGTGCAGGCTATCGAAAACTTGTCGACGTAAAGTCTGTGGTACGAATGGCCGCGGAAGTGATTGTGACATGTCACAGTAGAGAGGCAAATCTGTGTCATTAAGCTGCTGTGGGTGCAACTGCAGGGTAGAGTTAGCATGTAAGAGATCACGTAGCTCAGCGTTGTCCAGTTGAGCACGGGCAATATCAGCGTAGCCGACTGGAAAAGAGATGGCGTCAACACGAGACAGGGCATCGGCTACGACGTTGTCTTTACCAGGAATATGACGTATGTCTGTTGTGAATTGCCCGATTAAATCGAGGTGGCGAAACTGTCTAGGTGAACATTTTTCAGGGCGCTGTGTAAATGCGAAAGTCAACGGTTTGTGGTCGGTGTACACAGTGAAAGTGCGCGCTTCCAACATATGGCGAAAGAAAATTATGGTGTCGTACACTGCAAGAAGTTCACGGTCGTACGCACCGTAGTTACGCTGTGCGGTATTTAATTTTCGTGAGAAAAAAGCGAGAGGTTCCCATCCACGGCTCGTACGCTGCTGGAGTGCGGCTCCAATGCTGGTATCAGAGGCGTCGGTGATGATTGCTAATTCTGCGTTGATATCTGGGTGCGCCAGAAGCGTAGCCTGGGAGAGGCTGTTTTTGCATTCTTGAAACGCAGCCTGGAGTTCCGGTGTCCAAACAATGATTGTTTTGGCTGAAGTTTCGTCACCGGCGAGGAGGTTGTTAAGGGGGGCCTGTATCCTAGCTGCAGACGGAAGAAAACGGCGGTAAAAGTTTATCATTCCAAGGAATTGGCGAAGCTGCTTGACGTTGGCAGGTAAGGGGAAAGAGAGGATGGCCTCAACCTTCTCCGAAAGAGGGCAGGTGCCACTGGCGCTGACTGTGTACCCTAGAAACTTGACTTCTGGAACACCGAATACACATTTGGAGGAGTTGATCAAAACGCCGTATTCTGAAAGTCGCGTGAACAGGAGGCGAAGATGTTCTTCATGTTGTGTTGGGTTGGAGGAAGCGACAAGGATGTCGTCGATATAGACGTAGCAAAAATCGAGGTCCCGTAATACCTCATCGATAAAACGTTGAAATGTCTGAGCCGCGTTTCGTAGGCCAAAACTCATAAACGGAAATTCAAATAATCCGAAGGGAGTAGTGATCGCCGTCTTGGGAATGTCTTCAGCAGCAACAGGAATTTGATTGTACGCTCGCACTAAGTCAATGGTTGAAAAGATACACTTGCCTGAAAGATTCTGCGTGAAATCCTGGATGTGTGGAACTGGATACCGGTCCGGAATAGTCCTGGCGTTCAAAGGGCGGTAATCTCCACAAGGCCTCCACTGATCACCTTTCTTGGGAACAAGGTGGAGAGCTGCGGACCAACTGCTAGATGACCGTCGCGCGACGCCTGTTTTCATCATACTGTCAAACTCCCGTTTCGCGATTTTTAGGCGGTCTGGCGCAAGACGTCTGGGCCTGCACGAAACCGGTGGCCCGGGCGTCGTATTGATGTGGTGTTGCGTTTGGTGTTTTGGCATTGTAGGATTGCCACTTGGGCGTGTGACTTCCGGAAACTGTGCGAGTAACGCGTGAAAGGGGGACTGAAGATCGTTGTTGCGCGAAATTACCTTGACGTGTACTAGCGCGCCAGTAGATAGTTTTCCTGGAGTTGTTAATGTAGTGACGTTGTCAACCAATTGCCGTCGGCGTACGTCAATGAGTAGACTGTAATGCGCCAAAAAATCTACACCGATGATAGGCTGATCGACGTCGGCGACAATGAAACGCCATGTGAAATCTCGGCGCAAACCAAGATCCAGAGATAAAGTCAGAGGACCGTATGTGCAAATTGGGGATCCATTTGCAGCGAACAATGTGTAGTCGGTTTTCCCGGGATGACCGAAAACTTTGCTTTTCGGGTAAACACAAAGGTCGGACCCAGTATCAATAAGGAACTCTGTGCGCGTCAACCTGTCGGTTACAAAAAGGCGATTTGCAGTGGGGCCATAGCCAGCCGCCATTACTGACCGCCCCGACTGTTTTCCTGGTACTTACATGGAGGTATACAGTGGCGAGCGAGGTTTCCGAAAGTAGCGTGGTACCAACAAAATCCTCTGTCAGTGGTCGTGCCTGCTGGTGATTGGGCCCTGTTGCGTGACCTTGAACGCTGACGACGGCCCTGGAATCGATCATCACTGAGCGCGGCGACACTGGCAGTCAGGGACTCCAACTGTTGTGACAACTCTTGAATTCGAACATCTGCCTCGGTAGCCACAGCGGCGACCCGCGGTCCAGTAGAGTTGTCACAAATCTTATCAGCTAACTTCGCAAGGGCTCCCAGCTCAGTTGTCGGCGATGCGGCTAATATGTCCTGCATTCTTAATGGAAGGCGGCCGAGCCACAATGTCCGTAGTAGCTCGTCTGGAAGTGCCGTTTCGCTAAATGCCCGTAAATGTCTTAAAAACTGTGATGGTGTACGGTCACCGAGCTCCTCCCGTTCTAGCAATTGGCGCATGCGTGAGCTCTGTGTAGCCGATAGCCGCGAGATCAGCTCCGACTTTAAGGTGCTGTACTTGCTTGTCGCGGGTGGATTGATTATTATGTCCTCCACTTCTGCCGCATATTTGCTGTCCAATTGGGCTAGCACATGGTAAAACTGGGTAGTGTCCTGAGTGATGCCACTTAGCGCGAATTGTGCTTCCAATTGGGCGAACCACAGCGCCGGTTTCTCTGGCCAGAACGGCGGCAGCCTCAAACTCACTCGGTCCACTCTTGTGTCGTTTGTAGGTGCTTCCATTTAAAATTGATTATCGACAGATCAGAAGGTATTAGTCTTATTCAAATCAGATCACGTCGGGGTCACCAATATGGTTTTTATAAGATAAATTATAAAGAACCAAATTTAACTAAATTTATTATCGTGTCTTTATATCAGCCCCTGGTTACAAACTGATTAGCAAAACATTTTATTTGTTCTTCCTCGATTGTTGCGGACCCACCGCCTGGCAAGCCGCCACAACTACTTAAGAAGTTACACCCTCCGTTGAAAAATAGGAATTTCAGCTTGCATTCCGCAAGAGTTTTATGAAAATGTATAAATTGAGTTTTTTGGTCGTTTTAGGCTTAAACAAGCATAAATTGTAGAATTTGGCTGATATCAGTCTACCTACTTCAGACTTCTAGTTTTAACAGGAAACTTGATTATGGCTGGGAATCGTAAGGGTTTTAACCACATTGCTCAAATCGATGTTTTTGAGCATTTTAAGCTCCAATAAGCACAATTTGTACATTTCGTCACATTTCAATAACTACTTAAGAAGTTACACCCTCCGTTGAAAAATAAGAATTTTAGTTTGCATTCTGCAAGAGGTTTTGAAAATACATAAATTAAGTTTTTTGGTCGTTTAAGGCTTAAATAAGCATAATATATTAAAATTGGCTGGTTTCAGACAATCTACCACAAACTTCCAGTCTTGGGAGGAATCTTGATTACGGCTGGGATTCGTAAGGGTTTCAACCAAATTGCACAAATCGATGTTTTTGATTGTTTTAGGCTCCATTAAGCACAATTTGTACATTTTGTCACATTTTGTTCACTACTTAAGAAGTTACACCCTCCGTTGAAAAATAAGAATGTTTGTTTTCATTCTGCAAGTGTTTTATGAAAATGCATAAATTTTGTTTTTTTTGTCGTTTTACGTTTAAATAACCATAAATTATACAAATTGTCTGATTTCAGACTATCTACCACAAACTTTCAGTTTTGAGAGGAATCCTGATTACGGCTAGGATTCGTAAGGGTTTCAACCAAATTGCACAAATTGATGTTTTAGAGCGTTTCAGGATCCAATATGCACAATTGTCCATTTCGTCACATTTTGCAACTTAAGAAGCTACACCCTGTTTGCATTCTGCAAGAGTTTTATGAAAATGCATAAATTGAGTTTTTTTGGTCGTTTTAGGCTTAAACAAGCATAAATTATAGAAATAGGCTGATATCAGTCTATCTACTACAGACTTCCATGTTTAACAGGAAACGTTATTACGGCTGGGAATCGTAAGAGTTTCAACCACATTGCACAAATCGATGTTTTTGAGCGTTTTAAGCTCCAATAAGCACAATTTGTCCATTTTGTCACATTTCGATAACTACTTAAGAAGTTACACCCTCCGTTGAAAAATAAGAATGTTAGTTTGCATTCTGCAAGAGTTATATGAAAATGCATAAATTTAGTTCTTTTGGTTGTTCTAGGCTGAAATAAGCATAAAATATTAAAATTGGCTTATTTTAGACTATCTACCACAAACTATCAGTTTTGAGAGGAATCTTGATTACGGCTGGGTATCGTAATGGTTTCAACCAAATTGCACAAATCGCTGTTTTTTAGCGTTTTAGGCTCCAATAAGCACAATGTGTCCATTTCGTTACATTTCGTTTACCACTTAAGAAGTTACACACTCCTTTGAAAAATAAGAATGTTAGTTTTCATTCTGCAAGGGTCTTATGAAAATGCATAAATTGTGTTTTTTTTTTGTCGTTTTACGTTTAAATAAGCATAAATTATAGAAATTGTCTGATTTCAGTCTATCTCTTACAGACTTTCAGTTTTGAGAAGAAACTTGATTACGGCTGGGAATCGTTAGGGTTTCAACCAAATTGAACAAATCGATTCTTCTGAGCATTTTAGGCTCCAATAAAAACAATTTGTCCATTTCACACACATTTCGATAACTACTTAAGAAGGTACACCCTCCGTTGAAAAATAAGAATGTTAGTTTACATTCTGCAAGAGTTTTACAAAAATGCATTGAGTTTTGTTTTCGTTTTAGGCTTAAATCAGCATAAATTGTAGAAATTGTCTGATTTCAGTCTATCTCCTACAGACTTCCAGTTTTGAGAGAAAACTTGATTACGGCTGGGAATCGTAAGAGTTTCAATTAAATTGCACAAATCGATGTTTTTGAGCGTTTCAGGCTCTAATAAGCACATTTTGTCCATTTCGTTACATTTCTCATAACTACTTAAGAAGTTACACCCTCCGTAGAAAAATAAGAATGTTAGTTTACATTCTGCAAGAGTTTTACAAAAATGCATTAATTGAGTTTTTTTGTTCGTTTTAGGCTTAAATAAGCATAAATTGTAGAAATTGTCTGATTTCTGTCTATCTACTACAGACTTCCAGTTTTTTGCGGAAACTTGATTACGTCTGGGAATCGTTAAGGCTTCAACCAAATTGAACAAATCGATGCTTTTGAGCATTTTAGGCTCCAATAAAAACAATTTGTCCATTTTACACACATTTTGATAACTACTTAAGAAGTTACACCCTCCGTTGAAAAATAAGAATGTTAGTTTTCATTCTGCAAGTGTTTTATGAAAATGCATAAATTGTGTTTTTTTTTGTCGTTTTACGTTTAAATAAGCATTAATTATAGAAATTGTCTGATTTCAGTATATCTCCTACAGACTTCCAGTTTTGAGAGAAAACTTGATTACGGCTGGGAATCGTAAGGGTTTCAACCAAATTGCACAAATCGATGCTTTTGAGCATTTTAGGCTCCAATAAAAACAATTTGCCCATTTCAAAACACATTTCGATAACTACTTAAGAAAATGCACCCTCCGTTGAAAAATAAGAATGTTAGTTTGCATTCTGCAAGAGATTTATGAAAATTCCTAAATTTTGTTTTTTTGTCGTTTTAGGCTTTAATAAGCATAAATTATAGAAATTGGCTGATTTCAGACTACCTACCACAAACTTGTAACTACTCAAGCCCATCGGGATAGACAAGTGGTAGAGGTATACGCAAAATAAGTTCTTATGTAAAATCTTATAGTTTTTTATTGGTGTTACACGGATGTAAAGAACTTAACAACACAGAGGACCGAACCCGTAGGCTGCCCACCACTAACTGCCCTTCCCTCGTGGCCGTGGACTCCTCCAACCCCCACCGGGCACCCACAGTGTCTTGTCCGCTCTCTAGCGGCACCGCTGTAAGGCAAGGTGACACTGACCAATGGGATGTAACAATACCCCCCGGCTAGATTTTTGTTGTACCAATAATAGGTCCAAAATACACACAAATTACAATTATACGTTCAACTAAAATCTTAACATTAAAACCAAAGAACTCAATATCCGAAACTTATGCGCACCAACCAAAAACATGAAACACCCTAATTAATTACTGTGATACACGTAAATAATATTGTTGTAATTATACATAATTATTCATTATTGATGATGTGACAATAACATCTAGGATTAAATACTATAATGCGCGACAGGAAACACTATATCGCTAAACAAACTACCATTATAATATGACTAATTAACTACAGTACATGTAACTTGTTATATATGTGACACAATACAAAGTAAAATAACCAGGTGCAAGATAACTCATTCAAACGTACAATTAATATAGCCCCTCTCTTACAAGACAATCACGGGCACCTACCCGGAAGCAAAATAACTAGGGGCAGACAACACCACATGATATAAAGGAACACAAATACAAGTGAAAAATACATTTGTCACTGAAAATACATGAAGGAAACTGAAGTAAGCACTTTTAAGCTACACAGGTTAGATGCAATCCATGACGTCCATTGACGTCAGTATGAACAATTGTCCGTTACATAGGGTACATCGACCTCCACTGAGACGCCTCCAAGCCACGCCTATAGTGATGTCTCTAGTCCTTATACAATTTAAGATTTTCTATATTGAAAACAGCTTTGTCGTCACCGTTCTCGTGTACCAGGTGGTAGGCATTGTTGCCAACCTGCTTCAACACCCTAAACGGACCATCATAGATCAAAAAAAATTTGGATATCTCCTTGTTGGCAGCGTTCGAGAGATGGTGAGATTTTAACAACACCCGCGAACCGACGGTCAAAGTGGTTGGCTGCACCCTGCTGTCATGTTGACGCTTCCGTCTGGCCGCCTTTGTCCGCAGTCGAGAATTAGCCAGTATTATTTTCTGGTCCGAGTTCAACGGCGGCGTGATCGGGGGAGGTAGTTCAAGCACGTCTGCTATCTGCCTCGCTGGGCTCTCACCGAACTGTAGTTCATGTGGAGTAAACCCCGTCGATTCATGCGTCGTCACATTGAACCACCGTTCTATCAAAGGAAGACAATCAATCCACGTGGTGTGCTTCTCGTGACAATACGTGCGAAACACGCGGCCCAACTCACGCATCACGCGTTCCGTTGGGTTGCTCTGGGGATGGCGTATTGACGAGTGCAGCGCAGTAATGCCCTCATCTTCAAGAGTACTGTACCATTTGCGGGCCGTGTGCTGGCTTCCGTGGTCTGATAACAGCTTGCGCGGCCTTCCTATCTTGGGGATATAATCCTCTGTTAACCTCTTTAGAACGGACACTGTTGTAGCGTTCTTTAAGGCGTACAATTTCACGTGTTTAGAGAACGCGTCGAGGAACACTTATATGTAACATACGCCCCCGCGAGCTTTTGGTAGCGGGCCGTACAAATCCGTAGTCACCAACTCATTCGGCGCCGTCGCTACCACGTGCCCCATCTCACCAGACAGTGCTAGGTTGGTGGGTTTAGCTCGTTGGCATACGTCACACACACGCGTTACGCGTACGATTGTGCGACGCATGTTAGGCCAGTAAAAGTATTCCGACAGAAGCTTGTACATTTTGTAGGACTCTACGTGACCATAGCTCTCATGAACGGCTTTAATGACTTGGGCTTGATCCCCTGATGGAACCATAGCCCGCCAGTACGTGTCATTCTTCCCTCGGTGGTACAATAACTCCTCGAATAATAAATACTTGCTGTCGGTGTCTGCAGCCGCGTCTTTGGGCTGGTTTTCTAGGTCACGAATGACAGCTAACAATGAAGCATCTGTGCGTTGTCGCGCAGGCAGTTGGCGCACCCACTCAACCAATGTGTTCGAAGCCTGTTCGACAACCTGCTTTATGGGGGCAATTCGGAGAACCGTCTTTTCTTCCATTGGTTTACAGTCTGTCGGCGCCCGACTGCCGGCATCTGCCACCACATTGTCCTTGCCTGGACAATACCTGACCTCGAAATGGTATTCTTGCAAGGTGAGGATCCAGCGGGTGAGTCTAGCGCTCAACAACTTACATTTTTGTATAAACGACAGGCTGTGATGATCTGTCCAAATCACAAACTTCGCTCCCAGCAGATAGTTCCTGAACTTTTGTACAGCATAGATAATCGCGAGGCCCTCTTTTTCGGTTGTAAAATATCGCCGTTCAGGGCCTTTTAAGGACCTACTAGCGAACGCTATCACGCGCCGTTCGCCCACCGCATCCAACTGAAATAAATGTGCCCATATCCCGATATCAGAGCTATCAGTCGCCACATGCAACGGCACGCCTGGAAGTGGATGGTGTAACATTACCGCTTGTAGGAACAATCGCTTTACTTTCTCGAATGTCTCATTCAGGCTCTCCGTCCACACCCACTTCTCTCCTTTCTGCAATAGCTCTAACAGGGGACCTACGGTGTGAGCGTATCTATCACAAAACCGTTTGAAGTAGGTGCACATGCCTATAAACCTTCGCAATTGTTTTACGTTGTATGGTCTGGGAAAGTGGATAATCGGCTTGAGCTTCTCTTCATCGACCGTAATTCCGTCTGCCGATATAATGTGACCCAAGAAGTTTACAACACTTCGAAAAAATTGACACTTGTCAAACTTCACTGTCATGTTGACCTCCCTTAATCGAGCCAACACTTGGTGAATATGTCTCACGTGCTCTTCGAATGTCTTGGATGCAATCAGCAAATCGTCGACATACACTGTCACAAAGTGTTTCATGTCGGGTGTAATTACTTTGTTTAAACACCTGGTTAGCCCTGCCACGCTAGATTGAAGGCCAAACGGTACAACGCAATACGTGCACGTTACCCCATTATGAATGAATGCCGTGTATTTTTGATCTACATCGCGTAAAGGCAGTTGCCAGAACGAGTTAGTTATATCGAGCGTGGTTAAGTATTTGGCTCCGTGGAATTTTTGTAGTAATTCCTCCATCGGCACAGGTGTGTCGTGTTGTGGTTGCACCCGGGTGTTTAGATGCCTGGAGTCTAGATAGACCCGCACACCCCCGTTAGGTTTGACAAGGGTTTGTGTATGCCGAGGGCGCGGTCTCAATTATCCCCCATTCAAGCATCTTTTTAATCTGTGCATCGACAGCAGGCCGTTAAGCGATGGGAATGGGATATGACTTCTGTGAAAACGGCGTTGCGTCTGATATGTCTAAACTGTGTACATAATTGTTTACTCGGCCTGGAATGTCCGGAACCACAGCTGTGTGATTATTCAGTAAGTTGTGTACGATTTTTGTTTGTTCAGGGGTGACCAATACGCGCGCAACTGTTTGTTCAATCTGCTTCAACACATGCTTGGCTGGTTGGTCCGTTGTGACCAATAGGTAGAGGTGTTAGTAAATGGTGTTATGTTTTCTTAAATTTCGTTTATAGATTTAGTAATTTCGATGTTATGGCGGTGTTATGCTTGTTGGGAGATTTTCTACAATAAATTTCACCAGAAACATGTTTAAATTAAAAAGGAATTTTAATGTAATTTAATTTATTTGAATTGTATGTACAAACTAGTACTAGTTAATACAAAGTGTATTAACATAACCATTACCTGTGTTTGTCTAGTGTGTCTTAAATTAAATCGGTCGAATTTAAGGCGGCAGTCACAACACATAACACAGATAAGGGATTGTGACATAAGTTTCTACTTGTCCGTCACGTAAAATCCCTCAGAATTGTACTCGTTTGCTCTGCTTGACGCCGAATTTCAGCAAAAATAAATCGTTGATCTTCTTAACGAAATCATCATTATAATCAAAAAATATTAGGTCCCCACGATTGTGTTGAAATGACGTTCGACTGTAAAAATAAATTTAAATTTTTTAAAAAATTTTATAATAAATTAAAAACAATCGAGATTTCGTGTTATTTCGCTCTTTAATACAAATTTCGATGCTATGACTGAAAATTGACGGATTTCGCGAATTTTCGCGGTGAAATTTTGATGTTTTTAAGGTGCCTATCAATAGATATACACTTTGTTTATCTCCCCCTTCTTTATCAACACTTTTCGCGATTTCGCGGTTCGCGAAAAACAAACACCTCTACCAATAGGGGGTCACTGAAAGAGCTATTATCACTAATGATAGCCGATATGTGGAACGCATCCCCCAAACCGTGCTGAGCGTTATTGTCATAATTCCTTGGCGCAAAGCTTACTTTGTATTTTGTTAAGCCCTGCCCAAACGTCATAGTACGATTTTCGAAATTCAATTTAGCTTTGTGTTCACTCAGCCAATCAGATCCTATGATCATAGATCGATACAAGAAAGGCACAATCAATACAGCCAGATTACATGGAAGAGAGTTAATAATTACTGGTAGATAAGCCTGCCTGTTGACTATTTGACCCTTGTCACCGAAGGCCCCAGCGACTACCACTCTACGTGCAGGCAAGATGGGCAAGGCACGAGAAACAGTATTTATTTCATTCCAAAACCTGTCCGATATACAAGTGATATCGCTCCCCGTATCAACTAAAGCATGAATGTGGTGACTAAACACACTTACAGCGATCTCAGGCGTAGTCTCGTCCTCATCAGGCTCTTGTAATGCGTCTGGTTGACGTTGGTCCGGAGGTTCGCCGTCAATAGCTGTTACCACTTGCATTCTTCTTATCGGCGTCTGGCAATTGGGACACCTTTGTTGCCGGTCAACTGGGAACAGCGGAGTGGCCTGCCCAGTTAGTTGAAGTTTCCCACGTTGTTGTTATCACCGTCTTCAATTAACGCCAACCCTGTCTCGACGTTCGGCTCCCCGTCGTCTTCCACCCGTTGACTGAGGACATTCACACGAGCGTCGACGTCGCGATTACCCTGGGCGCCTCCATGTTCTCCGCGGCCAGTTCTCTCCTCGCGCCAGTTCACCGCGGCGTGTTGAGGCCGAGCTCCAGCAGCTGGGTAGGGACGTCTCGTAGTCGGACCCGAGTTGACCGCGCCTCGTCGCGAATCATGCGGGAACCCGGGCTGGTATGTCGTCTCGCGCTCTCGGCGTCGCGCGGCCGCCTCGTCAAGACCGCGCAGCAATGACAGCATCGCCTCTGGAGTCTGTAGATTGGCTGCCAGGATACACGTTTCCACGTTGGACGGGAAAAAGTGTGAGATGCGACGGATAAACGTCGCATCGGACATATCGCCGGACACGTGCTTAATTCTACTCATCCAAGCCAGGAAAAAATCAGCCATCGAACCATGTATTTTTTTATCGTAATAATCGCGGCAGAACTTAGCCGCGATCGCGTCTTGAATATCGTCCGACCAAAACATACGTTTAAATGCGGACACAAAATCCCCCCAGCATGTCCAAGATCGACGAAACGCCGACCCCCAATGTTTAGCGGAGCCTTCGAGCTGCCGAAATGCTACGCTCACCCACTGATGTTCCGGAATCCCGTTCTGGAGGAACGTTGTTTCTACATCCTCCAGAAAGTCAATGGGATGGATTTTTCCATCATCCGCGAACGTGGGGTACACGGGTACCATCCACGGTACCGACAGTGGACCGGGTGTCGCAAGAACACCTGTCGCCCCCGATGGCGTCGGTGGCGTCGGCGGCGAGGGCGCGTTCCTCACTTCTAACACGTTCAACCGATCCATCACGCTGGATAGTTGGGTGCTGACGGTCGTCAACATCTCACGAAGCACATTATCAACGGGCGCAACATTCCCCGCACTGGAATCCTCGACCGACGGTTGGCGTTCCACTGAATTTCCCCGCGTGCGAACCATCGCAAATCACCGTTTTTATAACACAATAACACAGTCACAAGTCACTTTAGATAAGGTTTCGCCGTAGCAACCTTTCACAGTTTGTTTTATACGTTGGGCGCCATTGTAACTTCTCAGGCCTATCGGGATAGAAAGTTGGTAGAGGTATATGAAAATTAAGTATTTATGTTAAATACTTATAGTTCTTTATTGGTGTTCACACGGATGTAAATAACCTTACAACAACACAGAGGACCGAACCCGTAGGCTGCCCACAACTAACTGCCCTTCCCTCGTGGCCGTGGGCTCCTCCAACCCCCACCGGGCACCCACGGTGTCTTGTCCGCTCTCTAGCGGCACCGCTGTAAGGCAAGGTGACACTGACCAATGGGATGTCACACAACTGAAACATATTGAAATAATATATATCGATTTAGCCCCCCCCCCCCCACCCCCCCTAACTATAGCAAAAATCCTGCCGACGTTATGGCTTGTGGCTAATTTTTTATAAAGGGAATATAAATTAAAAGTATTAAATGAAATATTGTATATTATCAAACTTTTATCATATCAATTGATTACGTCCAGACGGGAAGCGAACACGGCCGTAGTTCCTGGCCCGTGTGTGGGAGACCTCGGTTCGATTCCCAGCACAAACGGGGTCTATTTTTTACATTATAAATAATAAGTATTAAGATCATAATATTGACCAGACGTGCTGGTTTGGCCGGTACTCACTCGGTCTCATGAAATAACGGTACGTATTTGTAGTACTGGTTTGTAATTGGGGGGAAAAGTGTTTTGCTCTGTGGCAATGAACGACAACGTTGTCAATTGCAACAGTGCTTCGTTGTGGCGGGTTGAGGGGGTTCCCACGTATGAGAGCACTCGCATACCTCGACCAAGAATGTGTTATCTGTGCCTCGACACAACAGATAACATACAAGGGCCGCCGCATTATCTGGCGCTGACTCACTTTCCGACAGAATACGACCGGCATCCGACATAACATGCATAGAAAAATTAGATTTTTCGTAGGAACCCCGCTATAGGGTGCACAGTGTGCCTCTCTCCAGGTGTAATTAGGTATAGTTAGGAAGGATTGTCCGAGGGCTAAAAGTAGGACTCAATCCCAGCATTCGTCGCCTCGTGACTGAGGGAAACCTCGGAAACAACCTTCAGTCACGACTGCCGGTGGCCGGTATCGAACCGGCGACCTCCCAAATTACAGACACATTAGATCCACACTCAACTAATATATTCGTTTTAGAAAGATGTAATGCGGGTATTTGACTCAAATATACATTGGATTTGGATCCTCTTTTGGATTTTCAACACCGTTTAACCGATTGTTTGTTCAAGTGGGTTCTGAATGCCACGTACTTTGCCAACACTGAAAACAAGGTTTCATTTTGGTTTCTTTGCAGTTGCAGGTAATAGATATAAAATATTAACAAATGAACCATTTGTCGAGCAATGGTGACTGTTGAACCTGGTAGATACGTTAGATGGGACCCTGCGGGAAAAGTTGCGAATGTTGCGTTGTTAAAAAAGTTGCAATATAATTAGCTACAGCAAATAGCATTGCAACTCTGGGTCCTGCCATTACTCTTGTCGTTGCGCCTGCATATCGCAAGTTACTACACGTCGTGTCGAAATCGAATACACTCGCTCCAACCCATACATAGATTTCTGCAGTAGCCTGGGAAGACTTAAGTTTTATAAATAAAATAGAATACACAGATATTTGGGACATTGAGAACCTCGCACTTGACGCGACTGTACTTCACTGTTCTGTGAAGAGGGTCGTAGGAAATAGGAAATAAGGTAATAATATTGAATTTCCTTTCTCTTTGTGAGCCCTGAGTCCTCACAACTACAACATGACGACATCCCCAGCATCCCCAATATCGGTTGTACATACACTAGGAAACGCTTTGTGTGACGCGTTGATAAGCGAGCGCGTCCATATCTACGAACTTTCTGGCGAAAAGATCTCAAAGCTAATAAAAACAAAATTTAGCAACAATTCAAGAATGCGCAGTGCAAATATTTGCCTCATTTCCATGGCTATTATACTTCCCGATATTGTTGAATGCAGTGCAATGTGCGTTGCTAAGAATTCTCGTTGACATTCTGTCTAGTGTTTTCGCCGTGGTCCGCCACCGTTACTAACAGTTTTTAACAGCAATAGAAATGTAATTTCTGCCTGTAATAAGTATCGGATCGCGTTTAAATTAGTATATTCGTGACTGGACGAAAATTTACTATAATATAGCCACCTCACATTTCGCTGTTACTGCGTTTGAGAAAAATATTTTCGAGTATTTTTTGTGTAACTTTGCCAATACTTATCAGTTCGCCATTAAAAAAACATATTCGCCATCCGAAAAATCTGTAAAAAACTATGGCTATCTCACATTTTGCCACCATATTCTTTCAGAAAAATATTTTTCAGTAACTATTGTGTAACTTTGTAACTTTTCGAACGATTTTGCCTCATAACTATACACCTTCAATGCAGAATCGAGGCTTTCGGAAGTCCAGTGGTTAGCATCCCTGCTTCCAATGGAGAAGGTCCCGGGTTCAAATCCCGCTTAAGGCAGAAGTTTTTTAACTTCTAATGTGGATTCAGTTCCATCACTTCTTGGCTTAGGAATAAATAAACGGTGACTTTGGAGCCGTCCTAGCAACGAAGCACTCAATAAATTCAAAGTTGTTCTGAATCCGCCTTGTTGATTCTGACATTTGTCCACGGGTGTTCACACTGTCCAATCACTGATTCATATGTTTGGTATTTGAAATATCGATCTTTGATTGGTTATTGCTCACTCGTCTTTAGGTTTGGTTTAGTCACTTTAAATTAAAGTCCCCCACTGCAAATCAGTTTAGTTATACTGAGTGGGTAGACTCTAAATGTGAATTTATTTATTTTATTTAAAGGTCTAATGGAGACGCTCGCTTCGCTCGCTTATACATTCTGTATTTATTTTCGAATTCGGGAAAAACGTTTGCGAACTGTTTGAGATAGTTACATTACCACAAAAGTCAGATCTCAGTTTATACAACATAGTGGGTAGGTTCGTTTTAATTTAAGCGAGCGAAGCGAGCGTCTCCACGAGACTCTTATGGCACTTCGTTCTGTTTTTTTTTTTTTTTTTTTTGTGTACTAGACTCTTGTGGCACTTCATGCAGTTTGTTTTTTGTTTTGTTTTTATGTCTGTCGATAGCGGTCGAACGGAAAGTCCGATTAACTTGAAATTTGGACCATCCACAAGCCTCGATGTGGATTGAAGGTGTATAGTTTTGAGGCAAAATCGTTCGAAAAGTTACAAAGTTACACTCAATAACTGTTAGTTACGGTGGCGGACCGCCGCGAAAACACAAGACAGACAACGAAAATCCTTAGCAACGCAAATTGCACTGCATTCAACAATATTGGGAAGTATTATAGCTATGGAAATTAGAAAAAATTTAGAAATGCACATTCTTGAATTGTTGATAATTGTTGTTTTTATTAGCTTTGAGATCTTTTCGCCAGAACGTTCGTAGATATGGACGCGCTCGCTTATCAACGCGTCAAACAGAGCGTTTTCCTAGTATCTAGAAAGCAAGAAAATCTGATCCGTCAGTTTTGAGCAGGAGGCTCAGCTCCAAAAACGCTAAATCAATAACGTGATGCGTTATTGTAATTTTTTTTTTTTTTTTTTTTAAGGTGGGAAGTGTACAATATAGAGAGTTGGTTCGTATGAAGCGTATTGACTGGCTTATTCTTAGTATTTAGAAAGCAAAAAGCTCTGATCCGTCGGTTTTGAGCGGGAGGCTCAGCTTCAAAAACGCCACTGAATAAATTTTTCTGTATAAAAAGTATGAAGTGTGCAACATTGCGGGTAGGTTTGTACGTTGTGCAATATTTGTTTTAATATTTGATTTGGGAATAGAAAACTTGCAATGTGCACGTGCCCTATTATATTTATGTGCGATTGAATGGAATTTATTTTAGTTTTTATTTGTTTGTATAAAAAGTATGAAGTGTGCAACAAGGAAGGTAGGTTGTTTAGATGCTCAATGTAATTATCTATAAAAAGGTATGAAAATCTCAGAATGTTCGCCTTTCGTTTACGAGCGGGAGTTCTAGCTCCAAAAACGCTTCTCAGGTGCAAGGAATACATTATTTTTCTGTATGAGAGGTATGAAGTTTGCCGTTATATGACTAGATCTTTTTTGGCGCGTATTGATGGGCTTGTTGATGTTTTGATTCAAAATTTGTATTGGTTGCCTCAAAAACAAAGGTTATGTGGAAATAGATTCTTTAGGAAGGTAGTGTTATAATGCATAATTTTGTGGCTAGTTTCATATGACGCTCAATGTCTATCGTAATAATATTAAGGGTTCATACAGAATTTGTAAGGTTTACGTTTGGTTGTGGAGCAATAATTGGTTTAGCTACTTGTTTGATTAGTTTTCGCGGGTTCTCGGAAGTAATGTACTGGTAGTTGAGGAGACTCGTGATAGGTGGCAGCACATCTGTTGTTCGTTTGGTTTTTTGGAGCTAAATGGACACACGCGGCGGATTTCCGTTGTGCAGTTGCCAGGCGCGGCGCGACAAACCGCGCCTCGATATATATATATATATATCAAGCTTCGATAATCGAAGGTCGATTAGCAAGCATCACTACGAGATAAGCGTCGCTCACAACCAATTAGCGTGCGAAAATTAACGCGTACAAATTTTAGAAATTGATGTATGTGTTCAGAATGAAATTTCACAAATGAACATAAACCAATCAGATATGACTGCACTTTCTGCGATAATCCGACCTTCTATTATCGTACAAAATGTTCCGAACTTTGCACAAGATTAATGGAAAGTGATTCGTCCATTATAACCTCAACAGCTTTCTTAAAACCCGCAAACAAACTCGAAATATGTGTATTTGGTTTTGTGCGCATGCGCACAATTTAGAAAATTACTGAAATTAGCTGAACAGTTGAAGTTGGTTCAACTTTTCGATAATTACGTGTAGCGATAATTTCGCGAATTTCCATGTGAACATTGGCATATGAACTGCATTGGACCAACTTCGTAATTTTCATAAGTTACGTACGCTAATTGGTTCTGAACGGGCCTATAGAGTTACGAGTAAGTTCGATTAATCGATTATAAAAAAGGCTGTGTCTTCTACCAAAAGTGTCCAACCCCCCTTGGAAATCAGCACGAACGTCGGGTGGAATGTGACAGCTCGACAACCCGCGGTGGTAGGAGTGCATCTACTGCGGAACACTCCTGCCATCTCCCCTTGAAAATCAGCTGTTACTGCTACTGTTACTGCTAACTGCTACTGTTACTGCTTACTACTACTGTTACTGCCTACTGCTACTGTTACTGCTTACTGCTACTGTTACTGCTAACTGCTACTGTTACGGCTTACCACTACTGTTACTGCCTACTGCTACTGTTACTGCTTACTGCTACTGTAATTGCTTACTGTAAATGTTACTGCTTACTCCTACTGTTACTGCTACTGTTACTGCTACTGTTACTGCTAACTGCTACTGTTAATGCTTACTACTACTGTTTCTGCTAAACTGCTACTGTTACTGCTTATTACTACTGTTACTGCCTACTGCTACTGTTACTGCTTACTGCTACTGTTACTGCTTACTGCTACTGTTACTTCTTACTGCTACTGTTACTGCTTACTGCTTCTGTTACTGCTTACTGCTACTGTTACTGCTTACTGCTACTGTTACTGCTTACTGCTACTGTTACTGCTTACTGCTACTGTTACTGCTTACTGCTACTGTTACTGCTACTGTTACTGCTAATTGTCATTGTGGACGGCCCTATACACCACCTATTGAGTGACTTGAGACATACGATGTGATGCGTATCTAACAAAGTATCCCAACAGTGTTGGCGTGAGGGGAATAAATATATCTATATTCCCCTAACGCCAACAACGCCTCTCAGACGCATCTCATAACACTGTAGATATGTTAGCGTTAGGAGAATTGACAGAGGGGACGGCTTCTGTCTAACTCCTAACTTCATACATCACTAATCGACAACAATACGTAGAAATAGCTGAATTAGAAAACAACAAACTTACTAAAACCATATCCGATTATGAGCAAACTACATGTGGAGTCCCACAAGAGTATATTCTCGGGCCTCTATTTTGTATAATATTTATTAATGACATAACTGAAAACATAGACGAGGCTGAGTTATTTGCAGATGATTTTACCACAAGTGTTACGGCCACTGACGTTCTACCTCTAAAAGAAAACGCAGAGGAAAGACTTTCGAAATCTACTGATTGGTTTACA
>OX246744.1:34954128-35054128 GCA_945910005.1 Isoperla grammatica
CAACTGCATTGCTTGGTATTAACCATTTGAAGGGTACAAATGACTTTTCTCTGATGAAATACTTAAATTCGTACCTTAAAATAAAGCAACTAGTAAAAACTCCTTCCGATCAATCCTTATTCAAAGGCTGTACAATGCAAGGCAGTACATTTTGTTTGTTTACAACGGCGAAAACGCACGTTGATTTGTCCAAAAAAGCTGAGGAGCGCAAGAAACCTGTCGTCAGTAAAATCGACACCTTGTTCAAGGGACACCTAGAAAAAGGGTTGAAATTTAGTTTCAGTAACGATGAAGATGATTGCGACAAAGATCTCAAGGGCATGCTGACGAGTGAGCACGGAGACGCTCAGGAGGTCAAACAATTTTTGGATGCCTTCATATTGTTTACTGGACAACCATCTTTGAAGGGAATGCAAGATCTTGTCAAAACAGAACTACAGTTGAAATATCCTGACATTGTTGCCCCAGCAGATGTTGCACAATTACGTCAGTGCTACATAGACTCAATCTGTCGGTGGTGCGAGAAGAGTAAGACTTTAAATAAGGACAGCAACACGCTGGATCAAGCATATACGGACTTTCGAATAACCTCACTCACATCACAAGAAGTGAATCGGTTCTATATTAGCGACATACGATTTCAGAATGAACATCTTTTCAATACGAATACTATTGATAAACCCTTTGTGCATCTAAGCGTCTCGCTGAAGCGTATAAGACTATGCTTCACAAAACTCGTGCAGTCGGTGCAGAAAGTAAATAAAGGTTACACAATACTTAGTCTGGATTCTTCGCTGGAAAAACAGAACACTGTGTTGTCGGATTGGAGTAAATACAACAACAAAAGCCTGGTGATCGTCAGTGAATCCAAAGATGTCCATCAAGCAATGATCGACACTTTACGTCAACACTTGGAGAAATGCAATCAAGAAAACTACACCCAAAACATAATTATTGTGTCTGCTGCAGATGACGCGTTCACTTTAAATCTGAAGAAAAGTACATCTGTGGAGTGCTTGGAGATTCGAGACACGCTGACAATGTCACACCTGGACACTGAATGTCAAGAAGGGATGAAAAACACGGTCGTTTTATTCCAAGGTGAATCCGTTAAAATGAGGGAACTGCTAGAGGAGGAAACTGATTTAGATCCTGATGTTTTCAATGACGATTTCATTCAGACATGCTTCTCCACAGACCGCGTCTCGCTTGGTTCTTCACTCGAGAAGCCAATTACCTACTACATCCCTCGAACCCTGGAACGGTGCGATTGTTTAAACCAAGACATTTTTAAAGAAACTACTAGTGATGTTTTCGTTGTACATAACATGGCAGAGCAGGAAATGCAGAAGCTTGTTTCTAAAGAGGAGAATGTCGGTACGGTAGAAGACTATAGTACGGACTCTTGTCGTTACCTGGAAATGCAGGAGCTTGTTGATATAGGGGAGAATGTCGGTACGGTAGAAGACTATAGTACGGACTCTTGTCGTTACCTGGAAATGCAGGAGCTTGTTGATATAGGGGAGAATGTCGGTACGGTAGAAGACTATAGTACGGACTCTTGTCGTAACCTGGAAATGCAGGAGCTTGTTGATATAGGGGAGAATGTCGGTACGGTAGAAGACTATAGTACGCACTCTTGCCGTTACCTGGTGGCAGGGTCGGGAACCACCGAAGACGATATCAGAAAAGCGTTGGAGCAGGAACGGACCGTGCATGAGCTGAAGATGTGTTCCGATGGGAACCTAGTGTGGTCGTATTCTAAAGGCAGCATCGACACTATCAACAACTTCATAATACAAGATAATCCAACCCCGTACCCCCCCGGCCATGCATTCGACCTGGAGGATCTAAGATCTAGTGATCGAGTGAATCGAGTGATTGTAATCTGTGCCGTGGCCGGAATGGGGAAGAGTACATTCGTCACTCACCTCGCCTGGGAGACCAAGAAGGCCGATCCATCGCTCTGGGTCATCCGGGTCGACCTGAGGGATCACATGGACAAGCTGGACCAGTTTAGCGACGACGCCGTCACGTTTTTGTCTCGGGCTGTTGGCAACAGTGACTCTGACCCGTTGTTTCGCTTCAAGATGGGGAAGGGGAAATGCGTTGTGATCCTCGATGGTCTTGACGAGGTGGCCCCGGATTACACCAAAGAAAGTCTGCGCTTGCTGACTAGCTTGTTGAAGACTAAAACATCCAAGATTTACATCACATCACGGCACGCACTTAAAAAAAGTCTGGAAAAACATTTACAGACACTCGCATTCGATTTACGAAAATTCAACCACACAGATCAACGAATGTTCTTTAAAAATCTTTGGAACAAAGATAAATCGACCTCAAATACAAACGATCAACTGGAGACATTTATAGAAACACTCATGAATTTAATAGAAAATTCCTTAAATGACATTGACAACGAATTCATGGGAACTCCACTTGTGACAATGATGATTGCTGAACTTTATAATGATTTTTACACGAAACAAATAACATTAACCCATAAACCTGGAAAACTTTACATTCTCACAATGTTTGAACAGATTGTTTTAAAGAAATATAATATTTATTTTGATACGTACATAAAAAAAAATATATGTAATATAAGCCATCAAAAACCTTTTATTGTTGAAGGTTTTTCCAACTACCATATGCGCGCTGCCCTGATGCTTCTGTTCAACAGTAGACTTGATGAGATAAACAACGGAGCAGAGATCAGAGCACAAGAAGACCAGACAATCGCCAAAATAGACGAATATGTCTATAAGGCCGGTATTATTACCAACATTGTAAATGGTAAACCAATCTTCCTACACCGTGCCTTCGCAGAATACTTCACAGCTCTATGGTTTTCAAAGGATGTCGATGGAAACCAAAATTTCCTTCAAAGAAACTTGTTCACTGATGGGTTCAAAATGATTCGCCGACTGTTGGACCTGATGCTTGCAAAGGAGTCCGAGCTGCTCACGGCTGTGGTCAACCAGGATCTAAAGACGGTGACGTCATTGTTGGAGGCAGGCGAGGAAGACGTCAACACTAAAGACCTGGGCGGTCGCTCCGCCTTGCATCTGGGAGCGGCATTCGTCAACTCTAACACTCCTGAGTCTAAAACACACACGCTGGCATTGCAGAACTGTACGAGCATTGTCCGGACCCTACTGGAGCATGGGGCGATAGGTGACCATTGTGACAAGGTATTAGGCGTGAGTGCGCTGGAGTACGCTAGCCTCAGTGAGTCTTGGCCAGCATTCGAAGAGTTATATGTTCATCTAGCAAGTGTACGAGAAAAGAACGATACCAACAAAAAGACATCTAAAACAAAGACACATTTGTATTATGTAAAACGTATCTTAACTGGCACCAGTAGTTTAACACATTTACGATCCAAGCGTACCTTGTTGCACTTCACATTTATAAACAACATGTTGAGCTTCCCTCAGGACCTCATTAATTGTCTTGAAGCTGTTATTTCCGAAATCAACCCTCAATCTCCACCCGGCATGAGTGCATCTCATCAGCCTGTGGGTAAGCGTGTTACAGATACGGTGACAAAATACATTAATGTACGTGATTCTAAAGGTAATACGGCCCTACACTACGCTATCACTAGGACGAAAAACATTAAACATGCCACAGCAGCCATAACGCTTCTCGTCTCGCGGGGAGGGGACATACAAGCTCAGAATAACCTAGACCAGACTCCACTACATAATCTGTGTAAAAGTGAATGTATTAGTATGAATGCCGTTAGGGCTCTCATTGTAGGGCTGAAGGGGAACAATTTAGCAGATTACATTAACACAAAAGACCGCAAGGGTCGGTCGGCACTGCATTATCTCTGTAGAAGTAAAAACTCTGATGTTTCAAGATTCCTCATGTCTAAGGACTACATACAGGCTTGTAATTATCAAGACCGGACTCCCGAACATACTCTGTGTGACAGTTTTCATTCTAGTGTGGATGCCGTTAGCGCTCGCATTGTAGGGCTGAAGGGAAACAATTCAGCAGATTACATTAACACAAAAGACCGCAATGGTCGGTCGGTACTGCTTTACGCCTGTGGTAGTGGAAACTCTCAAGTAATAGAATTCCTCATATCCATGGGCGGGGTCATACAGGCTAGTGATAACCTATAGACCAGACTCAACTACATATACTCGCCGCAAAAGATCTTCGGTAATGCTTCCGTCACGGGTGGGTGAGCGGCAGCCAACCAGCGACCGTGGCTAATTCAGATACCTGCTCGGGTTGGCCGAGACCGTAAACACGTCATTGATTGATGACGAAAGCATTACCGAGGTTATTTTGCGAGACCTTTACTGTGTGACAGTTTATTTACTAGTGTGGATGCCGTTAGGGCTCTCATTGTAAGGCTGGAGGGCATCAATTTATCAAATGACAATAACACAAAAGACCGCCCGGGTTTTTCTGCCATAGATTGTGCCTTTAAAACAGGAAACCATGAGACCATTTAACTCCTCATATCTAAGGGCGGGACACGAGCCAAATATACAAATTTAGACGTTTTCAATATTGCACTTGCGTTTTTGTGGCGATTGTCCTATTTATTTACATGAAATCCATCATATTAGTAAGAGGAAAAGATAATATAAATAATTATTTAGACAGTTTTGGTGATACAAGGTGACTGATGCAAATGTTCTGGTTAAGGATATACAAAGTATTAACACACCAACACAAAAGTGGATCTATTTTAATGTTCGAAAAGCTGGGGTCGGATTCACAAGAGGTCTTAAGCCCAATTGATAGCTACTTTAATCCAGGCCCTGAAATATTAAATGTGTAACTTTGATGTGTTCGCCTGTCCTGCCCCAGCCTGCTAGAAGATACAATAGATATAAGCAGAGATAGCAGCGCATTGCAAACCGGATGTCACAGAAGAGAGCAGAGATAGCAGCGCATTGCAAACCGGATGTCAAATAGAGAGCTGAGATAGCAGCGCATTGCAAACCGGATGTCAAATAGAGAGCAGAGATAGCAGCGCATTGCAAACCGGATGTCAAATAGAGAGCTGAGATAGCAGCGCATTGCAAACCGGATGTCACAGGAGAGAGCAGAGATAGCAGCGCATTGCAAACCGGATGTCACAGGAGAGAGCAGAGATAGCAGCGCATTGCTAACCGGATGTCACAGGAGAGAGCAGAGATAGCAGCGCATTGCTAACCGGATGTCACAGGAGAGAGCAGAGATAGCAGCGCATTGCAAACCGGATGTCACATAGAGAGCAGAGACAGCAGCGCATTGCAAACCAGATGTCACATAGAGAGCAGAGATAGCAGCGCATTGCAAACCGGATGTCACAGAGAGCAGAGATAGCAGCGCATTGCAAACCGTATGTCACAGGAGAGAGCAGAGATAGCAGCGCATTGCAAACCGGATGTCACATAGAGAGCAGAGATAGCAGCGCATTGCAAACCGGATGTCACAGGAGAGAGCAGAGATAGCAGCGCATTGCAAACCGGATGTCACATAGAGAGCAGAGATAGCAGCGCATTGCAAACCGGATGTCACTGGAGAGCAGAGATAGCA
Organism: Isoperla grammatica; assembly: GCA_945910005.1. Classification (NCBI taxonomy): domain Eukaryota; kingdom Metazoa; phylum Arthropoda; class Insecta; order Plecoptera; family Perlodidae; genus Isoperla; species Isoperla grammatica. Next base: position 34,959,682 of record OX246744.1, read on the forward strand.
GCGCATTGCAAACCGGATGTCACAGCAGAGAGCAGAGATAGCAGCGCATTGCAAACCGGATGTCACAGTAGAGAGCAGAGATAGCAGCGCATTGTAAACCGGATGTCAAATAGAGAGCAGAGATAGCAGCGCATTGCAAACCGGATGTCACAGGAGAGAGCAGAGATAGCAGTGCATTGCAAACCGGATGTCACAAGAGAGAGCAGAGATAGCAGCGCATTGCAAACCGGATGTCACAGGAGAGAGCAGAGATAGAAGCGCATTGCAAACCGGATTTCACAAGAAAGAGCAGAGATAGCAGCGCATTGCAAACCGGATGTTACAGGAGAGAGCAGAGATAGCAGCGCATTGCAAACCGGATGTCACAGGAGAGAGCAGAGATAACCACGCATTGCAAACCGGATGTCACAGGAGAGAGCAGAGATAGCAGCGCATTGCAAACCGGATGTCACAGGAGAGAGCAGAGATAGCAGCGCATTGCAAACCGGATGTTACAGGAGAGAGCAGAGATAGCAGCGCATTGCAAACCGGATGTCACAGGAGAGAGCAGAGATAACCACGCATTGCAAACCGGATGTCACAGGAGAGAGCAGAGATAGCAGCGCATTGCAAACCGGATGTCACAGGAGAGAGCAGAGATAGCAGCGCATTGCTAACCGGATGTCACAGGAGAGAGCAGAGATAACCACGCATTGCAAACCGGATGTCACAGGAGTGTGCAGAGATAGCAGCGCATTGCTAACCGGATGTCACAGGAGAGAGCAGAGATAGCAGCGCATTGCTAACCGGATGTCACAGGAGAGAGCAGAGATAGCAGCGCATTGCAAACCGGATGTCACAGGAGAGAGCAGAGATAACCACGCATTGCAAACCGGATGTCACAAGAGAGAGCAGAGATAGCAGCGCATTGCAAACCGGATGTCACAGGAGAGAGCAGAGATAGAAGCGCATTGCAAACCGGATGTCACAGAAGAGAGCAGAGATAGAAGCTGATCTCTTACAAAAAGGCGAGCGCACGTAAATCGTTATCGACTGAGTCTCGGCTGCAAATAACGCGCGTGAACAGACGCCAGCCTGATGGTTCATTATTCCGGGCTAGTGAGACGGATGGGAGCGATATTCACAAAATAACATCTATGAATTGTCGACAAAACAATCACGTAGCTTTTGTCTACGATAATAATCAGTTGCGTCAACCTTTTCCAACGCGTGAATTCAAGTACCCGCTCTATTTAGTCTTCTGGCTGGTTGGCTGCTTGGCCATTTAAACACTGGTTTCTGGCAGCTGCTTGTTTTACACGCGAACGCACAATCGGCTGCTAATAACTGCTCTCTCTGCTCTAATAGCAGACTAGCAGGACAGACGAACAAACCAAATATATGTTAAAAATGAAAATGTGATAATTATGTTATGCTACATAAAAGAATATGTAGGCCTATGTTATAGAGGAACTCTCATGTGGATTGCAATTTGTACTGTTTGGCCATGTCTTACAATGTAATATTGTACAGCTAAAAATATGTAGGCCTATGTTATAGAGTAACTCTCATGTGGATTGCAATTTGTACTGTTTTGCCATGTCTTACAATGTAATATTGTATAGCTAAGAATATGTAGGCCTATGTTATAGGGTAACTCTCATGTGGATTGCAATTTGTACTGTTTTGCCATGTCTTACAATGTAATATTGTATAGCTAAGAATATGTAGGCCTATTCTATAGAGTAACTGTCATGTGGATTGCAATTTGTACTGTTTTGCCATGTCTTACAATGTAATATTGTACAGCTAAGAATATGTAGGCCTATGCTATAGAGTAACTGTCATGTGGATTGCAATTTGTACTGTTTTGCCATGTCTTACAATGTAATATTGTACAGCTAAGAATATGTAGGCCTATGCTATAGAGTAACTGTCATGTGGATTGCAATTTGTACTGTTTTGCCATGTCTTACAATGTAATATTGTACAGCTAAGAATATGTAGGCCTATGTCATAGAGTAACTGTCATGTGGATTGCAATTTGTACTGTTTTGCCATGTCTTACAATGTAATATTGTACAGCTAAGAATATGTAGGCCTATGCTATAGAGTAACTGTCATGTGGATTGCAATTTGTACTGTTTTGCCATGTCTTACAATGTAATATTGTACAGCTAAGAATATGTAGGCCTATGCTATAGAGTAACTGTCATGTGGATTGCAATTTGTACTGTTTTGCCATGTCTTACAATGTAATATTGTATAGCTAAGAATATGTAGGCCTATGCTATAGAGTAACTCTCATGTGGATTGCAATTTGTACTGTTTTGCCATGTCTTACAATGTAATATTGTACAGCTAAAAATATGTAGGCCTATGTTATAGAGTTACTCTCATGTGGATTGCAATTTGTACTGTTTTGCCATGTCTTACAATGTAATATTGTACAGCTAAGAATATGTAGGCCTATGTTATAGAGTTACTCTCATGTGGATTGCAATTTGTACTGTTTTGCCATGTCTTACAGTGTAATATTGTACAGCTAAGAATATGTAGGCCTATGTTATAGAGTAACTCTCATGTGGATTGCAATTTGTACTGTTTTGCCATGTCTTACAATGTAATATTGTATAGCTAAGAATATGTAGGCCTATGTTATAGAGTAACTCTCATGTGGATTGCAATTTGTACTGTTTTGCCATGTCTTACAATGTAATATTGTATAGCTAAGAATATGGAGGCCTATGTCATAGAGTAACTCTCATGTGGATTGCAATTTGTACTGTTTTGCCATGTCTTACAATGTAATATTGTATAGCTAAGAATATGTAGGCCTATGTTATAGAGTAACTCTCATGTGGATTGCAATTTGTACTGTTTTGCCATGTCTTACAATGTAATATTGTATAGCTAAGAATATGTAGGCCTATGTTATAGAGTAACTCTCATGTGGATTGCAATTTGTACTGTTTTGCCATGTCTTACAATGTAATATTGTACAGCTTAGAATATGTAGGCCTATGTTATAGAGTAACTCTCATGTGGATTGCAATTTGTACTGTTTTGCCATGTCTTACAATGTAATATTGTATAGCTAAGAATATGTAGGCCTATGTTATAGAGTAACTCTCATGTGGATTGCAATTTGTACTGTTTTTCCATGTCTTACAATGTAATATTGTACAGCTTAGAATATGTAGGCCTATGTTATAGAGTAACTCTCATGTGGATTGCAATTTGTACTGTTTTGCCATGTCTTACAATGTAATATTGTATAGCTTAGAATATGTAGGCCTATGTTATAGAGTAACTCTCATGTGGATTGCAATTTGTACTGTTTTGCCATGTCTTACAATGTAATATTGTACAGCTTAGAATATGTAGGCCTATGTCATAGAGTAACTCTCATGTGGATTGCAATTTGTACTGTTTTGCCATGTCTTACAATGTAATATTGTATAGCTAAGAATATGTAGGCCTATGTTATAGAGTAACTCTCATGTGGATTGCAATTTGTACTGTTTTGCCATGTCTTACAATGTAATATTGTATAGCTAAGAATATGTAGGCCTATGTTATAGAGTAACTCTCATGTGGATTGCAATTTGTACTGTTTTGCCTGTCTTACAATGTAATATTGTACAGCTAAGAATATGTAGGCCTATGTTATAGAGTAACTCTCATGTGGATTGCAATTTGTACTGTTTTGCCATGTCTTACAATGTAATATTGTACAGCTAAGAATATGTAGGCCTATGTTATAGAGTAACTCTCATGTGGATTGCAATTTGTACTGTTTTGCCATGTCTTACAATGTAATATTGTACAGCTAAGAATATGTAGGCCTATGTTATAGAGTAACTCTCATGTGGATTGCAATTTGTACTGTTTTGCCATGTCTTACAATGTAATATTGTTTATCTAAGAATATGTGGGCCTATGTTATAGAGTAACTCTCATGTGGATTGCAATTTGTACTGTTTTGCCATGTCTTACAATGTAATATTGTACAGCTAAGAATATGTAGGCCTATGTTATAGAGTAACTCTCATGTGGATTGCAATTTGTACTGTTTTGCCATGTCTTACAATGTAATATTGTACAGCTTAGAATATGTAGGCCTATGTTATAGAGTAACTCTCATGTGGATTGCAATTTGTACTGTTTTGCCATGTCTTACAATGTAATATTGTATAGCTTAGAATATGTAGGCCTATGTTATAGAGTAACTCTCATGTGGATTGCAATTTGTACTGTTTTGCCATGTCTTACAATGTAATATTGTATAGCTAAGAATATGTAGGCCTATGTTATAGAGTAACTCTCATGTGGATTGCAATTTGTACTGTTTTGCCATGTCTTACAATGTAATATTGTACAGCTTAGAATATGTAGGCCTATGTTATAGAGTAACTCTCATGTGGATTGCAATTTGTACTGTTTTGCCATGTCTTACAATGTAATATTGTGAAGCTAAGAATATGTGGGCCTATGTTATAGAATAACTCTCATGTGGATTGCAATTTGTACTGTTTTGCCATGTCTTACAATGTAATATTGTGAAGCTAAGAATATGTGGGCCTATGTTATAGAATAACTCTCATGTGGATTGCAATTTGTACTGTTTTGCCATGTCTTACAATGTAATATTGTATAGCTAAGAATATGTGGGCCCATGTTATAGAATAACTCTCATGTGGATTGCAATTTGTACTGTTTTGTCATGTCTACCAATGTAATATTGTATAGCTAAGAATATGTAGGCCTATGCTATAGAGTAACTCTCATGTGGATTGCAATTTGTACTGTTTTGCCATGTCTTACAATGTAATATTGTATAGCTAAGAATATGTAGGCCTATGTTATAGAGTAACTATCATGTGGATTGCAATTTGTACTGTTTTGCCATGTCTTACAATGTAATATTGTATAGCTAAGAATATGTAGGCCTATGTTATAGAGTTACTCTCATGTGGATTGCAATTTGTACTGTTTTGCCATGTCTTACAATGTAATATTGTATAGCTTAGAATATGTAGGCCTATGTTATAGAGTAACTCTCATGTGGATTGCAATTTGTACTGTTTTGCCATGTCTTATAATGTAATATTGTATAGCTAAGAATATGTAGGCCTATGTCATAGAGTAACTCTCATGTGGATTGCAATTTGTACTGTTTTGCCATGTCTTACAATGTCATAATGTACAGCTAAGAATATGTAGGCCTATGTTATAGAGTAACTATCATGTGGATTGCAATTTGTACTGTTTTGCCATGTCTTATAATGTAATATTGTATAGCTAAGAATATGTAGGCCTATGTCATAGAGTAACTCTCATGTAGATTGCAATTTGTACTGTTTTGCCATGTCTTACAATGTAATATTGTACAGCTAAGAATATGTTGGCCTATGTTATAGAGTAACTCTCATGTGGATTGCAATTTGTACTGTTTTGCCATGTCTTACAATGTAATATTGTACAGCTAAGAATATGTAGGCCTATGTTATAGAGTAACTCTCATGTGGATTGCAATTTGTACTGTTTTGCCATGTCTTACAATGTAATATTGTACAGCTAAGAATATGTAGGCCTATGTTATAGAGTAACTCTCATGTAGATTGCAATTTGTACTGTTTTGCCATGTCTTACAATGTAATATTGTATAGCTAAGAATATGTAGGCCTATGTTATAGAGTAACTCTCATGTGGATTGCAATTTGTACTGTTTTGCCATGTCTTACAATGTAATATTGTATAGCTTAGAATATGTAGGCCTATGTTATAGAGTAACTCCCATGTGGATTGCAATTTGTACTGTTTTGCCATGGCTTACAATGTAATATTGTATAGCTAAGAATATGTAGGGCTATGTTATAGAGTTACTCTCATGTGGATTGCAATTTGTACTGTTTTGCCATGTCTTAAAACAATGTAATATTGTATAGCTTTAGACAAAATAAACACGATTTTTTTATTACTTTAATTAATGGAAATTGATTTATTAAAAGAAAAATCCCACACATTATTGTTCGTATTATTATTTATAAATATCAAAATATCCCTGCGTTAAATGTGATAAATAAAGAACCCTAGTACTAAGAAGTACGTCTACCCGAGTCCTTTTATAAAACCCGGATACCCTCTTTACAGAAATAAGCATGTTTCATTTGGAAATGGAATTTCAAATTTAGAAACTATTTCGGGCAACAAATCCGAAACCAGTTTAAAATTTGTGTTTGTTTAATCATTAAATCGATTATTTGCCATATACAAAAATACAAGAAAACTTCACTTTGATGTTTCAACAATACAATGCCGGCCGTGCGTCCTTGAAAACTCATAAGCTCTGCTGCCTGGAGGTAAGTGTTGACTGCAGGATCACTAAACTGACTCATTTTCCAAGGATTTTTAGATGATTGGGTAAAACTTGCAGCAGCCCTCATGATTAAGCGAGCGAAGCGAGCATATCCATTAGACGATAATGGTACTTCATTCTGTTTTTTCGGTTTTTGTTGTTGTTGTTGTTGTTGTTGTTGTTGTTGTTGTTGTTGTTGTTGTTTTTGTTGTTGTTGTTGTTGTTGTTGTTGTTGTTGTTGTTGTTGTTGTTGTTGTTGTTGTTGTTGTAGTTGTTGTTGTTGTTGGTGTTTTTGTTGTTGTTGAAGGCAGCAGACCCTGGGCAGGAGCAGCACTCATGACTTCTTGGAGAGGACCCGTTCTTTGCGAGGCGGGAGGATTAATAAAAGTAGCCCCGATTGGAAGTCAACCCAATGTCCACCACTTGCCGGACAGGCGCCTTGACCTCTAGACAGCTCGGAGTGGCAATTTAAATGATGAAAACTGATTCCCAGTCGTGGTTGATTTTTCGAATCTCTTGAGCTCAAAATATGTTTTATACGGTTAAGCATTCAACAATATTCATAAAGCTGGATTAAGCATAAGGAGGGGGGGGAATGGGGGAAGCAGGGGAGACACGATGCGCTCCACGCAGAAAAATATTATAATAATTATTATTGTTATTATTATTTGTATTATTTTTTATTTATTTGCCAAACATAAACAATATTTAAATAATAAATAATAAGCAACAACACAAAAATTAAATAATGAAGATGATCGTAATAGAGGCCTATTACATACGATACACATCACGCACTGGGGCCACTTGTCCATTAATTAGCTACATGGTAATATAAAGCCATAAAGACGTAGTGAACATACATCTCTACTTCATATGGATCAGACCTCAACGAGGAGTTGTTTCAAATGATTACTATTGGTCACACGGGACAGGCATCAGGAATTTGATTGGTAGTCGTCTTCAAAACAATCCGTGGATGACAAGACATCTATTCACAATGTTGCCGAATTGCCATAAAGGAGAAATGAAGGCTCTTATGGCTAGGAAGACGAGTGTGAGTGAGAAGGGGTGATGTCTGTCGTGATTCATGCAGGCAGCAAAGAAGGGGAAGTAGACTATGTCGGTAAAATGATAGTTTCCCGACTTGGTGAACGTAGAATCCGCCAGAGGGTGATGTGACTGGTGATGTGACTGGACGACCGCACTAGCGCACTCTTGCGTTGAGAAGTTGCACTACAGAAATCTTCAGATATTTTCGCGCAGAAATTTTAACACGGCGATGAACCATCTTTCCTAGTTTGTAATCTTTGGTTACACTTAATAATTATTATTTAGTTTTTTTTTTTTATTATTTCAGGACATACAAATACCCACTACCTTGCATGGTTTGTATAAGTCCCCAGCAAAACTCGTTGGGTAGATCTTCTTGAAAATTAACACAAGTGGTTTCTGTAGTACTGAGTTTTTACGAAACCTAATTGTGCATTTGTATTTTTAATTAGAAAAACTTAAAGTTAAATATAATAAGATGTTGGTGATTGCATAGTTGCAGGAAACAATTTGGATGAATCTAACATTGCGAACACACCTACTTAGTATACATAGGTAAGTAGGCATACATACAGTCGGGCCCACTTTTAAACAACTCTCTTTTAACCAAATTTGGGATTTAACAAAGTAATTTTGATTCATCGTAAACAAAAAAACACGTAAATTGGTTCTGTTTTTACAAAGTTTTTTTTAACAAACTAAAAATCAGCTCCCTTCAAGTTCGTTATAAGTGGGCTGGACTGTATTCCACAAGGCACCATATATAATTATGTTTGTATTATGTATAACTATGTTTGCCCTCAGGAACAATGGATTCAGGTTTGGTTTACTGTCAGGTGAATAGGCTAACTTCTCAGTATGTACCTATTTCATCCTTCACAGAAGGGGTATTTCATTTAGGTTCTTTCACTTATTTTTAAAATGTTCTTTAGAGAAATATCACGTGCTTTCCCAAGTGCATTTTGATATCTCATACTGCACTCAACTTGCTTCTTAGTTCTTTCACTTTTTGAAAACGTTCTTTTAAAAAATGTGCCATTTAAAAAAAACGGAGAACTCAAGCGATGAAGTGTAAGTATATTTTGGATTAATTATATTGACAACTGGGATATAGTAAAATTATACAATTGTGTAAGTTAAGAATGTACATGTATTTCACTAAGTACTAAGTATAATGTAATGTAACATGTTGTATATTATGCATATATGACCTTTTCAATGGTCAACTTATATTTAGGAACAATTATTATAATAAATAAGTAAAATATAATGGTTTGTAATAAGTTACACGATGAGAGTAGACGGTTGCCAGTTCACAGAGGATAAAACACGAGCTCGGCCTGTCGAATGACAAACAGCAGATTGAGCTGCGAGTCTAGTCCGACGTTCTCGATACGTAGAAGTCTGGCAACGCTGCGTCCCGGCTCGCGAGCGATCACGGCCGTCCCCGACACCCTGGTTACCTGGCCCTCCGGTGCTCGGCTCTGATTGGTCGACGCCAGCGTCAGGTGACAGGTCACGTCCACGTGGATGTGTTTCACGATCGTGGTTCCGTTCGGGCCCTTTGTCTGCGGACACACAATCATTTTAGGTGGCTCGTTGGTCCAGTGGTCAGCATCCCTGCTTCCGATGCAGAAGGTCCCGGGTTCAAATCCCGGTGCAGGCAGAAGTTTTTTTACTTCTATTAAGGATTCAGTACCATTACTTCTTGTCTTAGGAATAAGTAAACGGTTACTTTGGAGCCGTCCTAACAACGAAACACTCAATAAGCTCAAAGTTGTTCTGAATCGGCCTTGTTGATTCTGACATTTGTCCGCAGGTGTTCACACTGTCTAATCACTGATTCATATGTTTCGTATTTGAAATATAGATCTTTGATTGGTTATCGCTCACTCGTCGATGGTGTTCGGAGCCTCAGGGTTGGTTTAGTCGCTTTAAATTTAAGTCTCCCACTGAAAATCAGTTTCATTACTGAGGTGGGTAGACTCTACATGTGAGTTTATTTATTTTATTTTATAAGAGAGTTTTAATATTTAACAAGTGGCTCCAACAACAAGATGAAGGGAAAATCCAAAATTATATATTTTTATCTGTTTTCATGGGCGTCGCCAGGATATTTTCCGAGGGGGGTCAAGACAAAACAACAATGTCCATTCGGGGGCAGTCCTACTACGGTGGTCTGGGGGTGTTAACCTCCCAGTTGGCCCTGCCACAGGTTAATATTTGGATTTTGTTGTGATCTGATTATAGCCAAATAAAGAGATAATTAGGTAATAAATAAAGAAATACTGTAAATTCGTATTTATAGAGTCTACCCACTCAGTAACAAGACTGATTTTCAGTGGGGCACTTTAATTTAAAGCAACTAAACCAACCCTGTAGGCTCCAAACACCATCGACGAGGGAGCGATAACCAATCAAAGATCGATATTTCAAATACGAAACATACGAATCAGTGATTGGACAGTGCGAACATTTGCAGACAAGTGTCATAATCAACAAGGCCGATTCAGAACAACTTTGAATTTATTGAGTGCTTCGTTGCTAGGACGGCTCCAAAGTCACCGTTTACCTATTCCTAAGACAAGAAGTAATGGAACTGAATCCTTAATAGAAGTTAAAAAACTTCTGCTTGAAGTGGGATTTGAACCCGGGACTTTCTGCATTGGCAGCAGGGATGCTAACCACTTGACCAACGGGCCACCTATATGACCATACACACCTTTGAAATAATTTCGAATTTTTTACCAATAGATCATATTTTTGTTATATAAAACTGCATTGATGAAAACATTAAACATCATCAAATTGTTGTATTCATAGGTTGCAACTACGTCACATCTTTGTGCATGGCGGCCACATTTGTGATCAAACTTTGACGTTGCCATGGAGAAACAATTGAAGACTGTTGTGGTAGAACACAGAAAATCTTGGTTGTTGAAAATTCAGCTTGTTTTTTAAATAAAATAATATGTTAGGTAATATTTAATTTTTTTTCCTTATGTTTACTTTTTAAAAACTAAATTAGGCTTATTTATTAAATTTGAATAGTATTCACCAATGATCTAGGTTAGGTCCTCATCAATTGTGTCGCAATCATGGCCGCTGTGACGTCACGTGGGAACTATGAATTGTATATGATCTGATTAAAGCTAAATAAAGACATTTGATTGGGTTGCTCACCACTTCCTGCGCCTCCTCGCTCTGAGCGTTGTCTGCTCGGAACACGGACGCCTCCCCCAGTCTGAGCCCGTCTGACATCACGGAGAACCTCATGCCCGCGAGCACTGCCCGGGGCTCGAACCCAAGACCCTCGGGGTGGGTGTCGCTCCACAGGTAGTTGTCTGGGGTGTTGAGCTGCCGCACGTCGGGGGAGAACGTCAGACGCTTGCCTGCAACCACCAGACATCGGCTCTAGCATAGCTGGTTGTCCATTGTTTATCTATCCATTTATTTATTATGTATTTATGTATATATTTACTTGTTATATTATATATTTGGTATATCGTCTCGTTAGAAGTGGCTCCCGTTCAGTTGGTTGTCTATTGATTATTCATTCATTCGTTTATTTTTTATTTATCCATTTATTCATTATGTATTTATGTATATATATATAAAGTATCTCGTCTTGCAGGCCCGGCTTAAGGGTAAAATCTCGTGTACGCGGGAAGTGAAAATGCCGCCTATATAATATGTTATATTTCTCCTGACAATAGCATGTTGATAATCACCTATTTTAAAGATGAGATAACTTCAAAATGCTTTTGTATTATTTTGCTAAGGAAACCTGCTCGGAGAGATAGAATGGACACGGGAAGTTTGAGCGGACTCATCCCTTAGCATCCACCCTAACGATGGTAGAAAATATTGGCAAAACTTGATTATGATTCCCAGTGGTGGGTATTGAACCAGCGATCTCCTGAACCAGAGTCTCGCGCGTTACACATTTATGTATGAAAAATTTGGTGCGAAGGAAGCAACAACTATGCATGTGCAACTATTTATGTGTCATCAGCGAGTTAATTCATGAACTCCTTGAAGGGGTTGGTCTGCTTTTTCAACTGGTTGTGCAGTTATTTTAATATTTTACTTGCAAGCACAATTAGTATTATGCTCCTTTAGAAGAAGTTATTGAATTCTGTGTAATAAATTAAAAAAAACTATCAAATATATACGTTATAATAATATTTAAGACATAATTATGCCAGGCTATAGTTTGGATTGATACACGTTACATAATTTGTATTTGTATATACCTACAAAACACCTCTAAAATATATACTGTCTAAAATTACCTTATGTAGCTTGTACAACTTTACAAGAAAAATGTGATTTTCCGATAAATGTTATGAAAGTTACTGAGGCATGCCCTGCTTTCTAAAAGACGTTGCAAGGCAAAAGGCACCATCCTGGCCCGCCCTCCCCGAGTACACCAATGGACAATACCTATATCACGAGTATTCAGGAGGCCGTCATCCCGATGACGATCTCGATGTCTGCCATCTCCGTCCCGTCATCCTCGCCCTCGAGATCATTCTCCGCGTCGGCGTCAACGTGAGAATCATATTTATCGGCGCCCCCTCCCCCCCCCCCCCCCTCCAACGATCAAAATTTTTGACATTGCGTACTCTTTAAAATAAGAGCTTCTTCTGTCCAAGCTTTCTTTTTTTTGTCGTCTCCATTCCCGAAGGTTATTTACGTTTGCTATCCATGTATGCACTTCTTAAATTGAAGAAAAACACATCCTACTTGAGCAAAGAAACAACAGAATGCAATAGTGATGACTGAATAGCACAGGTTGCGGGTCTTGGAAACACGTGTATGTCGCCTGATAGGCCTATGTATGTACAAATTTGCCGCCTGTTAGTTACCTGCACCTCATGGAACATATCAACCCTTCAATAAAGCGAAGGATGAATGGAGAATGAGTGTTGGGTAAAGCCGTCGTATTTAAAAAAAGTCACGTACTTCGTTAATAGCCTCATTGGACCAAACCTCAGTCTCCAAGCCTCCAAGGTGTATATAAGGGATGTTGTACAATAAAACTTGTAATAAGTTATTGGCACGCTCTTTGCTAAAACCCGTCATGCAAAATGTGTTTTTACCTTGTAACTTTAAAATGTTCTATTCAATCCTTGTCTTAAATTATTTTTCAATTTTTCAATTGTGCCGCCGTACGCGGTCGCGTACGTCGCTTACGCCTAAAGCCGGCCCTGTCGTCTTGTTAGTAGTAGACAAAAGCATTTACAAAGAGTGCAGTTTTTTCATGTAACAAGTTATCATATTAAGCTATCGAAGAAAATAAATAGAGCCCACATATCGTGTTTACGTTAGTCAGTAAAGTGTAATACTTTATGAAAGTGGATGAATTTGTAGCGATTGTACGTTTGCCCCGAATCCCCATCAACGATCTGAGCTCGATCCCCATTCATGGTATATTTGTAATACAATTAATATACCTTTTCATATAATATTAATTCATGTTATTTCCAGTTATTGTTGCTATTTTCAAATTAATTTTTTAATGTATTTGCATTCACATAGGCCTATTTGAATTTTGTTTATTTAAAATTAATTGCTATACTTTCTTTTTTTGTTTGTTAATAATATAACTGTATACCGTATTTGCCCGAATAGAAGGCGACCTTGAACTTAAGACGACCCCCTATTTTCAAAAATTTAAAATTGGAATAGAATCACAATCAACAACACTGGCTGTGTGTTGACGGAAAGTAGCTCCTTGGAAATCGCGAACAAATTAATTCTTTTAGGTATCTAAAAATTGAGCTAGGATAATAAAAACTAGGACACCTCCTAGACAATTTTATGGTCTTTTCAATAGTGGTGATTATATTAGTGCACATTACGTTGTTGCTTTGTGGGCCATTTTTCAATTCGTCAATGTGTACCCGGTCAAAAATTGTAAAATGGCCCACGGCCATGTTATCGTTTCAAATGGATCGAGTTTTTTTGTAATGTTGTATTGAACTTATCTCTCGGAGGTGTCCCCTTGCTAATTTTGATTTACTAAGAAATATCAACGTAAAAAAATAAAACGTCAATTACAGTCAAAATGCTGCACGACAGTGGTGAGACGCGACCCTGGTGGGGTTTCTTGGAACCTTACAAACTTGGCAACGCAGGCGAGGGAGCACGTGGACTAGTAGCCTACCTGCTCCGGCGGGGTGCAATTACCGGATTAGTGCCGCTCATCGAGCACGCCGGCCGGCCAGCCAGCCTTCTTTCAAACTTCACTCATTCAATATTTGGTTCAGAACACATTCAAGGAAAACAGAGACTTGCTTGGCTCGCCAATCTCTTACCGATATGACCAGACATTTGCAAAACTTAATTAGTGGCTCTTCGTTCAGTTTTACTAGCTTCAGCGAAAAGAAAGTATTATGCGTATGCCAATTAATAAACAGAACAGTTATAAATTATAGTAATTAACATTGCGGTCGACGACGATAACGACGCCAAATTATTATACACTTGTACGCCCACAACTGAAATCAGTTATTTACAATTCACCGTCGGTGTCTTGCCATTGTTTCAATTGCATGCACCCCAATGTTTCAATTGCATGCACCCCATTGTTTTATACAGGTTGGCTGTGGTCGATTCACGTAACACATTTTTATCCGGTGTAACATCGATTGTGATGTCGAACACATAAATAGAAGTGAATAACTATTGAATACAACTAAAGTAAACACAAATAAGCGTAAGTAATAAGCACCTAAACCAACAGACTGATATTAGTACACATTGAAGATAATACAAACCTGAATCTGGGGAAGTCTCTTCGCCAAAATAGTATGCGTAACCTGAGGGGAACCTCTTTCAGTAAAAATCATCTATGTACACATTGTTTCAACAAAACGCTAACTATACACACGCAAGACAGTTACACGCACAATTTCTGTCATATTGAAAAGCATCATTTCTACCAATTCAATGAAACGATAATAATAAGTACTTGCTACGTTCTTTTATCTTCAAACTTCTAAGAAACAGAACTCGTAAAATCGATCCTTTGAAGACAGAGGAATAAAATATACGTGATGCGATATCGGATTTGGTTTTCGTTTCGGTTTACGATTCAAGCCCTTCATAACGGGTTCGGTTTTCGGATGGTAAAAATAACATGTTTTATCGGTTTTCGGTTCAATCCACTGATTTTCATGAATGCAGATCTGCATTGAACATAATTATAAATACTTTGTTAAAACTCGCAAACAGAAACAGCCCAACGCATGTGTGAAAATTACGCTCTACGCTACCTAGCACCCATTGTTATTGCGTATGATGTAAATACTTTAAAAAATGTGTATGCAAATTTGCAATAAAACATGATCCAAGTCAAATAAAGGACGTATCGAGAGATCATAATAGTATAGTAGATTAGATGGGCTACGTGCAGTCGTACACGGTATTGACCAAATTTTTAACGTTGTCCATTGTGCTTCCGAATACATTTCCTGTAACAGAAAATAAGAGTAAGATAATTAGGTGTAAGTGTTCCAGAAAAAATCTAACATACTCAATACAATAATATCCTAATGTGTGTGTGTGTGTGTGTGTGTGTGTGTGTGTGTGTGTGTGTGTGTGTGTGTGTGTGTGTGTGTGTGTGTGTGTGTGTGTGTGTGTGTGTGTGTGTGTGTGTGTGTGTGTGTGTGTGTGTGTGTGTGTGTGTGTGTGTGTGTGTGTGTGTGTGTGTGTGTGTGTGTGTGTGTGTGTGTGTGTGTGTGTGTGTGTGTGTGTGTGTGTGTGTGTGTGTGTGTGTGTGTGTGTGTGTGTGTGTGTGTGTGTGTGTGTGTGTGTGTGTGTGTGTGTGTGTGTGTGTGTGTGTGTGTGTGTGTGTGTGTGTGTGTGTGTGTGTGTGTGTGTGTGTGTGTGTGTGTGTGTAGTGTTTATATATATTCATATAATAAACTCACAATTCGACAATGTATAATACAATATGTCGGAAGCTAGCTTACACAGTCATAATTTACACAATACATGCTGGCAAGGGAAGTAATGCAGTGCGGGTGTAATTGTTTATAGTAATTAGTGATTCGTTGATTTGGTTGTGGTATAATAGTTATAAAACGTCCATTCATTTTTTACCTATTTTAAAGTGGGAGTGGGCTTGGATCATCCGAGTCACTGTCGTTGTCAGCTGATCGTTGTACCGTCTTTGACGTAGAGGGGCGTGCCTGCATAGCCTCGAGGATGAAGACGGGCTCTCGAACACGCATGCCACGCGGCACTCTTCCATCAATAATTTCCGGCAACATGCATTCAAGATAAAATGTTTTTAACTTGGGAACCATTTCCTTTTGCCAAAAATCCTTGTCGCACCCAATTCTGATTACCTATAAGATAAGGGTTTGATTAGCCTTTATTACTATACCTATCAATGGACTAATATACTTATAGTTCATGTGATTATAAAAGTAAAATGCAATCTCACATACATCAAGACCACCATCGCTGAACAATATCAGATCGCACCACTGTCTGTTGGCAATATTTAATTGGCCTTGAATTTGGTACCAGTATTGGTGGTTCCGTTTCAGTGCAATGTCACCGTTTACCAGCACAATACAAATGTTTTTTTTAATACCAATTGCCTCCCTTGGTGACAATTTTTCTATTGATGGGAGACACTTCACTTCCACTAACCCCTCATCGCCAACAAGTCCATCAGGGCTGGCGCCCAAATATGGCAATTGGGAGTGTACAAAGAGGCCGCACTGCTGAACTGTCGTCCCGGACCGTTCTTCATACGCTCTCACAGCCTTACTCTCGTTCACAATGCCGTAGTGAATGGCCTTTGACTTGAGAGGCTGATCATGGGCGTAGAGGATACTTTTTACCTGAAATATAATCGTTATTGTTCACAATAACCTAACACAATTTCCATTATACACTATTACGTCACAAATGGTTAATTAGGCTCCCCTACCCACCCATTAGAATATTGGTTGTTCAAAACCAGTAAGAAAGAATTCAATATAAATTATAAATCATAATTTGAAAAAATTAACAATTATTATTTTTTTTAATAGCATGTCGCTACACGTTCAGTAGATCGTAACAAAGCTGCGGTTGTAGCTAAATGACGACACAAGTATCCTAGACCTAGACAATAGACATTACCTACAATTTAGCATACCTGATTGTGACAGGATGTGTATGCGCGCCGATTGCATACGCGACCAAAATGCGACGCTGTCAGCCTGTTTCTTCGAGCCTCCATCCACCGTGAGTTATCCCTTTGCCCCACGGTGGCTCTCTCCAGGTCGGCACACTTTTCATCCGTAGTAACCTCCTCTTGAAGCATTTCCATGAAAGCATTTCGTTTCGATTGCATCTCCTCTTCCTCCACATCGGGCTGAGCAGCGTCCGGCCCGTACTCAATATCCGGCCCAGCACTGGTATCGGTTCTCCGGCGTTTGGGACCAGGGTTTTCCTCGAAGTTGAGGCGGCGTTTTAGGGCAAGTGTCTTACGGCGCTGCATGACGCGTTTGAAAACCAGACCCGGTGATTTATTCTTAAATTTTTGCCAGGGACTTGTGTGCCATCCTGGCCCGTTTGTGTGGCTAATAGCGGCGCCAATACAACGCCGGCTATAGCCTCCTCCACCCGTGAAGTTGATTCTCTTTCCTCCTGTTAGCTTGGCTACCAGCCCCATATATCGTTCTGCTTGGTTGGTAGTGATGTTTTGTACCAATTTGTCTGCCTTATTTTTCAGACCTTCTGCCAAACGTTTTATCTACCATAAGAAAAAACAAATCATACCATAATTTAAACAAATAGTAATAGTAACATAATCAGGGCTGGCCGATATAAGCCCGTACGCGTACGTAGATACCTAACGTTTCACGCTATAACCAACACGTTTTATGAAGTTGAGTTTTTAATTATGTGCATGGAACTAACAGATACTATAATATCAAAAATGTAGCGATTATCTTGTTTTATAGGAAAACTATGAAAATACTAATACTAATAATATTAATAATGATAATAATAATAATAATAATAATAATGATGATGATGATGATGATGATGATGATGATGATGATGATGATGATGATGATGATGATGATAATAATAAATGCATAAAATAATAAGGGCAACTTGCCTCTTGCCATACTGTCGTTTGTTCCATCTGTGGCACGAGGTTTACATCTCCTTCCCTCTTGCAATAGTAGTCACGACAGTGTGCATGATCACCGAAGACGTGATGAGGCCCGTTTATTAGATCTCTTCTAAGCATTACTGCATTTCCTTTATTGTGGCGGATGGCTTGACGTGCCCCTTTGCAAATCCGATCAATAAGGGGTTTCAGGAGTTTTCGCTCTTTTAGAGGGTATGCTTTCGTGTTATTGCAAATTTTATGCAGGTTTTCTTTGTAGCACCTAATAACGTGATTAGCACACTCATGTTTTTGAACGTATCGGCCGTAGGAAACTTTTTCTCGTACTCTAGCATACACACTGCTATCGCCGTCGCCAACCATCCACTTGTAGATGAGGCCATGTTGCTCTCTACTAGCATTGAAGCCATCAACTACACCTTGTTGTTCCATACCCGTGGATGGTCCGGAATAATTCATGTAGCAGTTGTGTTGTTTGAGAGTAGTTTTGGGATCTAAGTTTTTTGAATTAGCGCACGTGTAGCAGTATTTGTTTTTAATACATAAAAACAATATCTTTCTGGTTCGGGCGCCGATTATAACGACCTGAAAAGCAGTTTGTTTTAAACATTTTGTGAAACAGTGTTTATTTACTGTCTATCATATACAGTAAAAAACTTGACTAACAAACTAAAAACTTAAAATATTCAAGGGATTTGATTAGCTTTGCAGTAACTAAATTGCTAGGAAAGGCAACGACTCAAACAAAAAATTCGAACTCACCACTCCCGACTTAGATTTGAACCCATGCCCATAAGACCTATGTGCCCAACCACCGTCGACAATAACTGTGATACATGGAGTGCCATCAGAAAATAATTCATTTGCCTCTATTGCCAAACGTTTCTCTTCTTCTCCAGCCTCCTTCATCTTTTTTGTCATATACTCGATCCAGTTCTAAAACATTCAAAATACTCCTTCAAACATTTACATTTTCTGGGACGTAAACAATGTTGTCCATAAAAGCTTATTATAATAATAATAACTATAGTTATAATAATAAAATAACAATAATAATAATAATAATAATAATAATAATAATAATAATAATAATAATAATAATAATAATAATAATAATAATAATAATAATAATAATAATAATAATAATAGTAATAATAATAATAATAATAATGTAATAATAATATTAATATTAATAATAATAATAATAATAATAATAATATTATAATAACCTTTTCGATTTTTAGTTCATGTAACCTGAACTTTCCTGGGTTCATGGTTGGAATGTCCATTACACCCAAGAGCTCCTCTAGTTGGGTACAGCCGATACCAATAGACAACGAACCCCAAACAGCAGCATCGTTGACACTCCCCATTTGCTCTAGTCGTTCTGTAGTAACACGGAACTCACGTTGACAAACTTTACATTGGTGTATGAGGACAGATGTAAGACCAATCTTTACCTCGCGCACAAACTCAAATTGTCCGTACGAGCAAGTAGATGGGTGTGAGGCCATGAGGACGTATTGTTGTGCAATGTGGCCTAAATCTACAATTCGATAGCCGGGTATTGTTGGCTTTGAGGCTGGTTCACTAACATTGTCGTTAGTTCCATATACCTTAGCTACTGGCGGTAGCTCTTCATCCTGACATGTATTGTCAGTGACCTCATCATCCTGGTCAGACACTACATGCTGAACGTCGTCAGACTGATTGGACCTGTAAAATTAGTTCCGGGTCAATTGGGTATATAGAAGCAGTGGCGTATGAGGGCGTTGAAATGCCCCATCAGGGCCCCATTGCAAATTAATAGTCCCCCCTAGAACCCCCCCCCCCCCAGTCCCCCATTGCCGTTGCCTCTGGTGGTATCTACTGGTAACAAAAACAAAAGGGTCAACATAGTGATAATATAGATATAGATCTTACCTCAAATTGTCTGACATTTGTTCTTCTTCATCAGAGTAAGTAGGCGTGTTCTTCGACATCCGATTTTTCCGTCTCTTTTCCTGCCAAGCTTTTTTTGCAACCATGGCTCGTTTATTCTTTTTCTTGACATAGCTTTTTTCTTTGGGCATTGCACAATATGAACACTTAACAAGCACACACTGTCTAGTATCGCATACGGTATTGAAAGTAATTTTCAAAATTACGGAACTTATGGGCATCTACGTAATGCTGTCTTCATGTATTTTAACCGCACAATTAAAATTCAATACAAAAGTAAATGATATAAAATCGCAACAATGCAAGTTATGTGCAATCCTCCATAATACGCAATATCACAAACGTAGACATACACCAATGATAGCTATATAGTTAAAAAATTAACAATAACTGGTAAGCATTCTTCAGAATTAAAACAGATCGAGCAACAAGCGTTGTTTAAATATTATGTAGTAGTATACCTACATATGAATCATAACACACACAGCAAGGAATTCTTGAATGATTCTAGACGTACGTCCACTCGCAATTACACCTGCAAAGCTACTGAATGAAGGGTATAAGCATTGACAATATTTGACTTTAGTGTCAACCCCTCTCACATTCTTCTCTGGGCGTGCGTGATTAGTACCACCGATAGCGAATTAGTCAAGTTGGAATGCACCGATTTTCTTAGAACCAGTCGCTAAGTAGAGGCCAAGGCCACAGAGATGCAGCGAATGTGAAGAGGAAAGTAATGGAAGTACAAAAAGTAAGAATAAATAAAGCTGGAGAAACGTAAGAGAAGTTGCTAAAGGTGTTCAATGTAGTATGTAACGTTTTGAATAAAAGGGTTACACAGCATTTTGGAAAGTAAAGTAAATTGTTTTTGTTTTTTTATTTGCCTCAATACAATTCTGTTATGTACATTCTCTACACATTTTAGAATCAAACATTCCTGTTGTAAAGGTGACATATTTCCTTCGTGATTTTCGGGGGATTCCAAAAAAAAAAAAAAGAGTATATTCAGTCGCCGGTTGTTGGCGTGCTTAGCGTAATCGTACGCATAATGTGTATGCAGGCGTCGCAGAGCCGTGCATTATTTCCTATCATCTTTATACTCTGAATAGAAATATGATTATATTTTATACTGGACGAACTGTATTATAACTGACCAAGTACCAAATCGTCTGCCACGTCGTCAACTATTCAAATGACGATTGAATGTGTAGTCCATTTTGTATTCGTTATTTGTTTCGTTATACATAGTATGTAATACCTAGGGCCTATTGGGATTGGGTAGAATTAGGAATATCGGTGGGCTAAACTGCTGTGGCGTAGCTAGTGCTGTGAATGCCCGTGGGAGCCATTTTTTGATAACGGTTTTGGTTCAGGAAAATAACATTTTTTGTTTTCGATTCGAACCGGTTCGATCTCCTGTTTCTAACAAAATATTTTGATGAGGAATGTTTTCGAAAATCCGTACGAATTACGTGTTCCAAAGTGGTTTGTCTCAATGGGCCGCAATGTTCGCGGGCCCAGGGGCAACGGTGCCTCGTGCGTCGTGCGCCACTCTGCGCCACTACGCCCCTGGCTACTTGAAGGTTCCAGATGATGATATTATGTTTGGGCATTACGTCTCATATTTTTACAACGATGGCTAATGAAGACGATGAGTGACTATGATTATGAAAAACGCCACATGACATCCTTGCCCAAGCCAGGATTCGAACCTGGAACGCAGAGACCGCGGTTTATACTAGACAACTCCTAATTGACCCCTTCGCAACCAACGTTCATGCAATTAGCAAAGATTGGATTGCTAGTGCAATTATTATCTGGCCTGAACAAATCGAATTAATAAAGTTATCAGGTGATTATGATCTTGTTTTGTTGGGATATGGCCTGGCACTTACACAACGAATGAGTCCGTAATGCAAGCGACATGGAAACTTTGACAACTAGACCGTCAATGGGAAATAATTTGACAGGTGTTTGTGTGTGAATAGCAGGCACGTTGTCATCACACACTGTGTCATTGACTGTCTGGTATGTTGTTGCTCTGCACTCTCTGAGAGAGAGAGAGGGAGAGAGAAAGAGCGAGTGCGGGCATGGTTAGCGGACGGGCGCGGGGTTGCCATTTCCATGCTTTACTTAGGTCTTTCTTGCACTCAATCTCACGGAGCGGAGCGGTACATCCTACCCCTACGACCGCTCATCTCAGACTGACCTGATCCTACCGGTGAAAAGTGTCTCCACGGGGCAACACGACCACTGATATTTTAACTATAAAATAAAGAAACAATTATAGTGTTACATTCAGATAAATGGTATATATATTATACAACATGGTTTATTTTTACTTTAAAGTTAAACCAGCGTGTTAATGGTAGCTTACCGTATCCGGGCCCCACTGCAGCCAGCCTCAGGGACCGACCACCAAACAGAGGACGCTTGTTGCCTGCCGGGCGCACCTTGTAGTGGAAGCCAGGGACGATCCTAGGGTCCACGTACGTCCCTAGAAGAACACACACAGAATGGTATGTTTAAGAGGACGCTTGTTGCCTGCCGGGCGCACCTTGTAGTGGAAGCCAGGGACGATCCTAGGGTCCACGTACGTCCCTAGAAGAACACATACAGAATGGTATGTTTAAGAGGACGCTTGTTGCCTGCCGGGCGCACCTTGTAGTGGAAGCCAGGGACGATCCTAGGGTCCACGTACGTCCCTAGAAGAACACATACAGAATAGTATGTTTAAGAGGACGCTTGTTGCCTGCCGGGCGCACCTTGTAGTGGAAGCCAGGGACGATCCTAGGGTCCACGTACGTCCCTAGAAGAACACATACAGAATGGTATGTTTAAGAGGACGCTTGTTGTCTGCCGGGCGCACCTTGTAGTGGAAGCCAGGGACGATCCTAGGGTCCACGTACGTCCCTAGAAGAACACATACAGAATGGTATGTTTAAGAGGACGCTTGTTGCCTGCCGGGCGCACCTTGTAGTGGAAGCCAGGGACGATCCTAGGGTCCACGTACGTCCCTAGAAGAACACATACAGAATGATATGTTTAAGAGGACGCTTGTTGCCTGCCGGGCGCACCTTGTAGTGGAAGCCAGGAACGATCCTAGGGTCCACGTACGTCCCTAGAAGAACACATACAGAATGGTATGTTTAAGAGGACGCTTGTTGTCTGCCGGGCGCACCTTGTAGTGGAAGCCAGGGACGATCCTAGGGTCCACGTACGTCCCTAGAAGAACACATACAGAATGGTATGTTTAAGAGGACGCTTGTTGCCTGCCGGGCGCACCTTGTAGTGGAAGCCAGGGACGATCCTAGGGTCCACGTACGTCCCTAGAAGAACACATACAGAATGATATGTTTAAGAGGACGCTTGTTGCCTGCCGGGCGCACCTTGTAGTGGAAGCCAGGAACGATCCTAGGGTCCACGTACGTCCCTAGAAGAACACATACAGAATGGTATGTTTAAGAGGACGCTTGTTGCCTGCCGGGCGCACCTTGTAGTGGAAGCCAGGGACGATCCTAGGGTCCACGTACGTCCCTAGAAGAACACATACAGAATGGTATGTTTAAGAGGACGCTTGTTGCCTGCCGGGCGCACCTTGTAGTGGAAGCCAGGGACGATCCTAGGGTCCACGTACGTCCCTAGAAGAACACATACAGAATGATATGTTTAAGAGGACGCTTGTTGCCTGCCGGACGCACCTTGTAGTGGAAGCCAGGGACGATCCTAGGGTCCACGTACGTCCCTAGAAGAACACATACAGAATGGTATGTTTAAGAGGACGCTTGTTGTCTGCCGGGCGCACCTTGTAGTGGAAGCCAGGGACGATCCTAGGGTCCACGTACGTCCCTAGAAGAACACATACAGAATGATATGTTTAAGAGGACGCTTGTTGCCTGCCGGGCGCACCTTGAGGTGGAAGCCAGGGACGATCCTAGGGTCCACGTACGTCCCTAGAAGAACACATACAGAATGATATGTTTAAGAGGACGCTTGTTGCCTGCCGGGCGCACCTTGTAGTGGAAGCCAGGGACGATCCTAGGGTCCACGTACGTCCCTAGAAGAACACATACAGAATGGTATGTTTAAGAGGACGCTTGTTGCCTGCCGGGCGCACCTTGTAGTGGAAGCCAGGGACGATCCTAGGGTCCACGTACGTCCCTAGAAGAACACATACAGAATGGTATGTTTAAGAGGACGCTTGTTGCCTGCCGGGCGCACCTTGTAGTGGAAGCCAGGGACGATCCTAGGGTCCACGTACGTCCCTAGAAGAACACATACAGAATGGTATGTTTAAGAGGACGCTTGTTGCCTGCCGGGCGCACCTTGTAGTGGAAGCCAGGGACGATCCTAGGGTCCACGTACGTCCCTAGAAGAACACATACAGAATGGTATGTTTAAGAGGACGCTTGTTGCCTGCCGGGCGCACCTTGTAGTGGAAGCCAGGGACGATCCTAGGGTCCACGTACGTCCCTAGAAGAACACATACAGAATGGTATGTTTAAGAGGACGCTTGTTGCCTGCCGGGCGCACCTTGTAGTGGAAGCCAGGGACGATCCTAGGGTCCACGTACGTCCCTAGAAGAACACATACAGAATGGTATGTTTAAGAGGACGCTTGTTGCCTGCCGGGCGCACCTTGTAGTGGAAGCCAGGGACGATCCTAGGGTCGACGTACGTCCCTAGAAGAACACATACAGAATGGTATGTTTAAGAGGACGCTTGTTGCCTGCCGGGCGCACCTTGTAGTGGAAGCCAGGGACGATCCTAGGGTCCACGTACGTCCCTAGAAGAACACATACAGAATGGTATGTTTAAGAGGACGCTTGTTGCCTGCCGGGCGCACCTTGTAGTGGAAGCCAGGGACGATCCTAGGGTCCACGTACGTCCCAAGAAGAACACATACAGAATGGTATGTTTAAGAGGACGCTTGATGCCTGCCGGGCGCACCTTGTAGTGGAAGCCAGGGACGATCCTAGGGTCCACGTACGTCCCTAGAAGAACACATACAGAATGGTATGTTTAAGAGGACGCTTGTTGCCTGCCGGGCGCACCTTGTAGTGGAAGCCAGGGACGATTCTAGGGTCCACATACGTCCCTAGAAGAACACATACAGAATGATATGTTTAAGAGGACGCTTGTTGCCTGCCGGGCGCACCTTGTAGTGGAAGCCAGGGACGATCCTAGGGTCCACGTACGTCCCTAGAAGAACACATACAGAATGGTATGTTTAAGAGGACGCTTGTTGCCTGCCGGGCGCACCTTGTAGTGGAAGCCAGGGACGATCCTAGGGTCCAAGTACGTCCCTAGAAGAACACATACAGAATGGTATGTTTAAGAGGACGCTTGTTGCCTGCCGGGCGCACCTTGTAGTGGAAGCCAGGGACGATCCTAGGGTCCACGTACGTCCCTAGAAGAACACATACAGAATGGTATGTTTAAGAGGACGCTTGTTGCCTGCCGGGCGCACCTTGTAGTGGAAGCCAGGGACGATCCTAGGGTCCACGTACGTCCCTAGAAGAACACATACAGAATGGTATGTTTAAGAGGACGCTTGTTGCCTGCCGGGCGCACCTTGTAGTGGAAGCCAGGGACGATCCTAGGGTCCACGTACGTCCCTAGAAGAACACATACAGAATGGTATGTTTAAGAGGACGCTTGATGCCTGCCGGGCGCACCTTGTAGTGGAAGCCAGGGACGATTCTAGGGTCCACATACGTCCCTAGAAGAACACATACAGAATGGTATGTTTAAGAGGACGCTTGTTGCCTGCCGGGCGCACCTTGTAGTGGAAGCCAGGGACGATCCTAGGGTCCACGTACGTCCCTAGAAGAACACATACAGAATGGTATGTTTAAGAGGACGCTTGTTGCCTGCCGGGCGCACCTTGTAGTGGAAGCCAGGGACGATCCTAGGGTCCACGTACGTCCCTAGAAGAACACATACAGAATGGTATGTTTAAGAGGACGCTTGTTGCCTGCCGGGCGCACCTTGTAGTGGAAGCCAGGGACGATCCTAGGGTCCACATACGTCCCTAGAAGAACAACA
The DNA here is from genome assembly GCA_945910005.1 of Isoperla grammatica. Taxonomy (NCBI): domain Eukaryota; kingdom Metazoa; phylum Arthropoda; class Insecta; order Plecoptera; family Perlodidae; genus Isoperla; species Isoperla grammatica. Next base: position 34,985,213 of record OX246744.1, read on the forward strand.
AATAATAATACTTACTAATAAAAAATATAAAAAACACAAATAAAAAAACAATAACAAACTATGGTTTTTGATGTTTTTTATTTATTAAATTTGAAGGTAATTTATTTTTTGAGTGTAATTAATTAAATAATATGAAATTTAAATTAATAGTAGGCTACCTTCTTTAAATTAAATAAATAAAAAAAACATTTAAAGAAACGGATTTCATCTTCATATTTAACCCACTCATCGTCTCGATTAACCAAGTTGCAAAAATATGAGACAGGTGGAATGCACATTCGAGTCAAGTATGTGATTTGTTTATGGTTGCTATAGAGTAAGTTCTTTTTATGGACAATAGCATGTAATAAAACAATTACATAGCAACAAAATCCTGTACTTAATTTGACACTTCCTGCCCAGGGACTGCTACCTTATCGTGGTGGGCGGGTTTGTGCGCTTTGATGATACCTGGAGCTAGGCCGGCGGAAGCGTATGCTTCTGAGTGGGCCACCCTAGCCGGACAGGTCAAGGTGTAGAAGTCAGACGAAGTGCAGTTCACACCCTTTTCACTCCCTTTTCACCTTTCCTCCCCGCCCTCCCACTGGCCCTTTACCTCTTTACATCCCACATTATCTTCTTTATTCACCCACTCATTGTCTCGATTAGATTCGTTGCAAAAATATGAGACGTTAAGCCCAAACATCAATCAATCATTAAGTTGACACTTGACTCTGCATACGACATAAATCAGTCAATTTTACCTATGACCGGCAGCTCGTGCTCTTCCAGGCCTATGATCGTGTAGCGTGTGGGCACGTCGCCGATAGTTCCCCCGCTGACCACCGTACGGCGCCACTTGCCGTGTCCCCCCGGCGTCAGCGTGAAGCCGCGGCGCTGGTGACTTCCCACCGCCACGTTGATCACCTTCGTCACCGCCGCCCGGCCCCACACCGGCCGCGAGGTGACCGCCAGACCGCTCACCTACAACACAAGTAACATATTTATAAAAACATATTTCCAAAAATATTCATATTTTTGCATTTAGTAAAAAAAATTATTTTATAATTTTTGTAAAACAACGCTTTCGGTATTGACATAGATTGCAGTATTCTGCTGTATATGCAGGGAAAGCGCCTAACACTTTTATTTTCCGAGTGAGGCAAAAATGTGTTGGGCAAGAATTTATTTTTTACTTTTTAATGCATTTCAATATAAGCGTTGTTTTTTTAAAGAATTACTTTTTTCGACCTAAAATGACATTTCAGTGTTCATTTGCTAAATAAATAAACAAATAAATAAATAAAATGGTGAAATCGGAAGTACAGCGCCCGCCCCCCCCCCCCCCCCCCCCGTGAGACACTCACCGGTAGTACGGTCGCCGTCTGTGTCCCCTCGAACCACTCGACCTTGGCCAAGAGTCGTATCCTGACAGTCTTCTCTAGGGCGCCGCCCCCCGCGACCACTTGTTGCTCCTCCTCCTGGGGGGCGGCCACCCCCTCCACCTCCAGCGTCCCCGCGGCCGCGTGATTGGCGTCGTGCATCGTGAACTTGTCTCCCACGGACACAACCTGCGCCCAACACACCCACGTCAGCGTCCATCATAAATAAATAAATAAAATAAATTGGAGGGCTTTAATTTAAAGCAACTAAACCAACCCTGTAGGCTCCGAACACCATCGACGAGTGAGCGATAACCAATCAAAGATTGATATGTCAAATACGAAACATATGAGTCAGTGATTGGACAGTGCGAACACATGCGGACAGATGCCATAATCAACAAGGCCGATTCAGAAAAACTTCTTTCAAATGTATCGAGTCATATTTCATACACATAGTAATAGTGAGTCATCCATGATGTATAACATATTGTATGACAATGTATAACAGTTTAACAGAAGACGTTTTATTATCAAACAGGTTTCACCCTTTTTTCCATGATGTGAACCTAAGTTAACGAATTGAATTGAATTGATACCCCAAGCTAAGAACACAAAACATGTAATGGTCGGTCTTCACACATGTTTAAGGCTTAAGCACGGCGTAAGACCTTGTATTGAACAATAGGAAAACAACGCTAGCGTTCACACAAGGGGCTAAGGTTTAACGAAATGACCAAATTTCATTTCTTAGACACTCCATAAGACAAACCTTAGACCAACCAATCAATTATCATACAGTTGTGACGTCAGAAGCATTCTAGCCAATGGTGTTGTGAATACTGGAGTGAATTGCGTATTATCATAATCATGTATGTGAACGCCTCTGTTAACCCTTAAACCAAAAATCTTTAGACAAAATTCTTAAACATGTGTGTAGACCGATCATCAATGAATTTGAAGCTCTAATTTTTCCTTTTATCAAATCAAACACAATAATATTATAGACCGTAGCTTGTAAATATAGTAAAGTCGCTCCACAGCAACTGTGGGGCTGGGGACGTACGTCACAGATTGGCGTGTCGGAGCCAATCAGCGGGCAGCTTTTACCTATACTCACATTTGGTTGGCCAAGCCTCACTCATCTGTGACGTCACCAGCCTCAAGGACAGATGGGCGTGTCGGAGCCAATCAGCGGGCGGCTTTTACCTATACTCACATTTGGTTGGCCAAGCCTCACTCATCTGTGACGTCACCAACACCAAAGTTGCTGTGGAGTGACTTTCTCTATAGGCTTTAAGCTTACTTGTAAGTGTGTATATATTCTCTAAATCAAACTCTTATATAGACTCTAAATACGAATGTATTTCTGTATAAAATAAATACTAAACAACCCTAAAACCAAAGAAATAAAACTTCTCTAGCAATGAGGAACAAATATGTAACTAAATAGAGTCACATTCTTTCATCTGCTCTAGAGGGCCCAGACCGGGAGAGCGTTCCAGCAAAGTTCAATGCTGAACTATTGTATATCTAGTTAGGCCTATAAGGGCGTATCTCTAATCTCTATTTTGGCCTGCTCTGCCTACTACCCCAACTAACAAAACAATTACTGATTGTTATAATTTATTGTTACTAATTTTGGGGTTAGTCAGCTACGCTAGTCGAGTAGCGAAAAATATCGATTTGAGACACAGCCTTAGTAAGTAAGTAACTAACTAAGTAACTAAGAAGTAAGTAAGTAAGTAAGTAAGTAGGTAAGTAAGTAAGTAAGTAAGTAAGTAAGTAAGTAAATAAGCCACAATTAATAGAAATGAGGAAGTTACGAACCTCGATCTCAAAGGCGAACCCCTCAGGTCTTGAGTCTGACCAGAAGTAGTTATTGTTATCATTGAGAGCGTTGTTATCCGCTTCGAAGACCATCCGCTTGGCGTAGCCCCGGCCTATGCTCTGAAGTGTGAGTGCGCGTGCACCGAACAGATGCGCTTGCTTAATGAATCAATCAATCCACAATCAACATTTCAATAAATCGATAAATCAATAATTCAACAATCAACAAATCCACAAATCAACAAATCAATAAAACAATAAATCAACAAATCAAAGAATCAAGTAATCAATGAATCCATGAATAAATAATTGTAAATGAATGAATGAATAAATAAATAAATGAATGAATGAATGAATGAATGAATGACTGAATGAATGAATCAATGAGTGAATGAATGAACGAATGAATGAATGAATGAATGAATGAATGAATGAATAAAAGAATAAATGAATACATAAATGAATAAGTGAATAAATAAGTAAATAAATAAATAAATGAATAAATAAATAAATAATTAAATAAATAAATAAATACATGAATGAATGAATGAATGAATAAATGAATGAATTAATGAATTAATTAATTAATTAATTAATTAATTAATTAATTAATTAATTAATTAATGTATGAATGAATGAATGAATCAATGAATGAATGAATGAATGAATGAATGAATGAATGAATGTATGAATGAATGAATAAATGAATGAATGAATGAATGAATGAATGAAAGAATGAATGAATGAATGAATGAATGAATGAATGAATGAATGAATGAATGAATTAATTAATTAATGAATGAACAAATGAATAAATGAATAAATGAATAAATAAATAAATGAATAAATGAATAAATAAATGAATAAATGAATAAATGAATTAATAAATTTATAAATGAATCAATAAATCAATAAATGAATCAATAAATCAATAAATGAATCAATAAATCAATAAATGAATAAAGGAATAAATGAATAAATGAATAAATGAATAAATGAATAAATGAATAAATGAATAAATGAATAAATGGATAAATGAATACATGAATAAATAATAAATGAATAAATGAATAAATGAATAAATGAATAAATGAATAAATGAATAAATGAATAAATGAATAAATAAATGAATAAATGAATAAATAAATGAATAAATGAATAAATAAATAAATGAATAAATGAATAAATGAATAAATGAATAAATGAATAAATGAATAAATGAATAAATAAATAAATAAATAAATAAATGAATAATAAATAAATTATTTCTAGGTACTCACCGGGCCACTGATTGGTCTGACGCGGTACCGGAACCCTGGTACCACCCGGGCGTCCACCCAGGCTCCTACCACGGCGTACTCGTGTCTTGCCAGGGCGGGGATGACATATCTTGCCGGGATGTCTCCTAGCAAAGCTGCGTCCAGGTGTACCAACCGTTGCACAAAGCTGCTGCTAGCCTGCGCAATATACACGTCATTAGATGTACACTCACATCTCTCCTAGCAAAGCTGCGTCCAGCTGTACCAACCGTTGCACAAAGCTGCTGCTAGCCTGCGCAATATACACGTAATTAGATGTACACTCACATGTCTCCTAGCAAAGCTGCGTCCAGCTGTACCAACCGTTGCACAAAGCTGCTGCTAGCCTGCGCAATATACACGTCATTAGATGTACACTCACATGTCTCCTAGCAAAGCTGCTGCTAGGCTGCGCAATATACACGTCATTAGATGTACACTCACATGTCTCCTAGCAAAGCTGCGTCAAGCTGTACCAACCGTTGCACAAAGCTGCTGCTAGCCTGCGCAATATACACGTCATTAGATGTACACTCACATGTCTCCTAGCAAAGCTGCGTCCAGCTGTACCAACCGTTGCACAAAGCTGCTTCTAGCCTACGCAATATACACGTCATAAGATGTACACTCACATGTCTCCTAGCAAAGCTGCGTCCAGCTGTACCAACCGTTGCACAAAGCTGCTGCTAGCCTGCGCAATATACACGTCATTAGATGTACACTCACATGTCTCCTAGCAAAGCTGCGTCCAGCTGTACCAACCGTTGCACAAAGCTGCTGCTAGCCTGCGCAATATACACGTCATTAGATGTACACTCACATGTCTCCTAGCAAAGCTGCTGCTAGCCTGCGCAATATACACGTCATTAGATGTACACTCACATCTCTCCTAGCAAAGCTGCGTCCAGCTGTACCAACCGTTGCACAAAGCTGCTGCTAGCCTGCGCAATATACACGTCATTAGATGTACACTCACATGTCTCCTAGCAAAGCTGCTGCTAGCCTGCGCAATATACACGTCATTAGATGTACACTCACATCTATCCTAGCAAAGCTGCGTCCAGCTGTACCAACCGTTGCACAAAGCTGCTGCTAGCCTGCGCAATATACACGTCATTAGATGTACACTCACATGTCTCCTAGCAAAGCTGCGTCCAGCTGTACCAACCGTTGCACAAAGCTGCTGCTAGCCTGCGCAATATACACGTCATTAGATGTACACTCACATGTCTCCTAGCAAAGCTGCGTCCAGCTGTACCAACCGTTGCACAAAGCTGCTGCTAGCCTGCGCAATATACACGTCATTAGATGTACACCCACATGTCTCCTAGCAAAGCTGCGTCCAGCTGTACCAACCGTTGCACAAAGCTGCTTCTAGCCTGCGCAATATACACGTCATTAGATGTACACTCACATGTCTCCTAGCGAAGCTGTGTCCAGCTGTACCAACCGTTGCACAAAGCTGCTTCTAGCCTGCGCAATATACACGTCATTAGATGTACACTCACATGTCTCCTAGCGAAGCTGCGTCCAGCTGTACCAACCGTTGCACAAAGCTGCTTCTAGCCTGCGCAATATACACGTCATTAGATGTACACTCACATGTCTCCAAGCGAAGCTGTGTCCAGCTGTACCAACCGTTGCACAAAGCTGCTTCTAGCCTGCGCAATATACACGTCATTAGATGTACACTCACATGTCTCCTAGCAAAGCTGCGTGCAGCTGTACCAACCGTTGCACAAAGCTGCTGCTAGGCTGCGCAATATACACGTCATTAGATGTACACTCACATGTCTCCTAGCAAAGCTGCGTCCAGCTGTACCAACCGTTGCACAAAGCTGCTGCTAGCCTACGCAATATACACGTCATAAGATGTACACTCACATGTCTCCTAGCAAAGCTGCGTCCAGCTGTACCAACCGTTGCACAAAGCTGCTGCTAGGCTGCGCAATATACACGTCATTAGATGTACACTCACATGTCTCCTAGCAAAGCTGCGTCCAGCTGTACCAACCGTTGCACAAAGCTGCTGCTAGCCTACGCAATATACACGTCATAAGATGTACACTCACATGTCTCCTAGCAAAGCTGCGTCCAGCTGTACCAACCGTTGCACAAAGCTGCTGCTAGCCTGCGCAATATACACGTCATTAGATGTACACTCACATGTCTCCTAGCAAAGCTGCTGCTAGGCTGCGCAATATACACGTCATTAGATGTACACTCACATGTCTCCTAGCAAAGCTGCTGCTAGCCTGCGCAATATACACGTCATTAGATGTACACTCACATGTCTCCTAGCAAAGCTGCGTCCAGCTGTACCAACCGTTGCACAAAGCTGCTGCTAGCCTGCGCAATATACACGTCATTAGATGTACACTCACATGTCTCCTAGCAAAGCTGCGTCCAGCTGTACCAACCGTTGCACAAAGCTGCTGCTAGCCTGCGCAATATACACGTCATTAGATGTACACTCACATGTCTCCTAGCAAAGCTGCGTCCAGCTGTACCAACCGTTGCACAAAGCTGCTGCTAGCCTGTGCAATATACACGTCATTAGATGTACACTCACATGTCTCCTAGCAAAGCTGCGTCCAGCTGTACCAACCGTTGCACAAAGCTGCTGCTAGCCTGCGCAATATACACGTCATTAGATGTACACTCACATGTCTCCTAGCAAAGCTGCGTCCAGCTGTACCAACCGTTGCACAAAGCTGCTGCTAGCCTGCGCAATATACACGTCATTAGATGTACACTCACATGTCTCCTAGCAAAGCCGCGTCCAGCTGTACCAACCGTTGCACAAAGCTGCTGCTAGCCTGCGCAATATACACGTCATTAGATGTACACTCACATGTCTCCTAGCAAAGCTTCGTCCAGCTGTACCAACCGTTGCACAAAGCTGCTGCTAGCCTGCGCTATATACACGTCATTAGATGTACACGCATCGAACACAACAATTACTCATGGTACCTGAAAATGATTGATCCTTATAAACAAAATTGTGGATATAATTTCTATGCCTGAGAAGTGCATAGCTCAAACTCTATTAACATTTTAATTTTTACATTTAAACTTCCCGCTTCTTTATTGTGAAACTGTTAATGACGTCAATCGTTGGTAAACAACATATTTTATAGAAGCTCGTTGGAAGTTAAAAGAGCAATTCAATGTTTTCGATTTCGTGAAGTTTTAAAGCGAGCAAAGCAAACTTCCAAATGTAACTCTTAACGGCTTTCGTTATGTGTTATTTGTTTGTTTGTTTGTTCGTTTGTTTATTTGTTTTTATGTCTCGCGATAGCGTCGAACAGAATCCGGTTAACTTGAATTGAACCATCCACAAGCTTCGATGGGGTTCGAAGTCGAACGCCATTATTTCCGTGTAAAAATCAGCCACGAAGTTAAAAAGTTACAAACCGTTACTCAAAAGTGTTATTCTGAAACAAAATGGCGGCAAAAGTGAGTTAGCCGTTTTATAGTAATTTCCGTCCGGTCACGAATATATTAATTTGATCGCGACCCTGCATCGCTGTTCTCCAAGAGCCCCCAATACCAATACAGTAACTTCTGCTCTTACTATTTTCAAATGTCAACAAACTCCCCAGCAACATTACAACATCCCCATCTGTGGCCTCCTTCAAATCTCGATTGAAATCCTTCCTTATTTCCCGCAGTTTTTACTCACTGCACGAATATTTCACTACCAACTAGCTCAAACTTTAGATTGTAAAAATAAATAACATTTTATAAATGGACTCAACAGATATATTTTCTACATTATATGTGCTCATTACTGTTTACTTTTGAACTGTGTATTAACCCTGTTGTAAATAGTAACTTCTTTATTGTATTTGTATTGTAACTTTTTGTATTGCAATTACTTTACCTTTTTGAATAGGTGTTCACATTCTAATTTTCATCTAATTATTATTCCTATATGATTGCTATCTAGTTTTAAGCTTTGTTATGTAAAATATTGACAACTCCTATATATATATACTATGTATATGTCCATTGGAAGCAATAAACATAACCATCTCGGAATAAGGTTCTAGATAATGTTATCCTCTGGATAAGCAACGTTTCAAAGCTTCTAATTTGTGGTTGCCATAGTGAAACAAGTTATGCCAATAAGGATTAATAGTTGTATACTTAGGTTGTATCGGGGGTTTTGCTTCAATCTACATTGATTTCCGAGCCCGAACACTTCAACCAGGGTGCGAATTGACGGCTTCGCAGGTGAATCGGTAGTAAGGGGTCTGGGGGCAAACATTTTGTTGAGGTATTATTGCCCTCGAGATGGCCTTAGCGATCTTCCAGAGAGTCCATTGGTTTTGTTTATTAAACAAAATACTTCCTTGCTAGGAACACATGTGTAAATTGGCGGATTATTTATTAACGTTGCCAGATAAAGTCACTTGATGTGATATGAGATGAGATGAGTATCCATAGGTGGGGATTTAGCCATCCCCGGCGGGGATACCTTTCAGTAAAACAAAGCCAGAGATGAAATTACCAGGGGGGGGTGGGGTTAAATCCCCCCATCCCCCCCGTCAATTCGCACCCTGACTACAACAAACATTACAACTACAGTTGAATCAGCTTTGGAAAACATAGTAGATGAATGGAGCTTCAATCTGTTGTTCCCTCTCGGCTCATGCTCTTTCCACCCCACTCAAACGGCATCTAGAAAACATTGACCCTCACCATTGTAACATTTCAGTTGCTCTGTAATTGACTGTTGTTAGGTTGCCCCGGCAACCAACACTGAAGAACCGAGGCCCACATTCCTCGGGGGAGGAGGGGGACGCCAGGATGGTAGCCAGTGCCGGTATGGGGGGGGGGGGGGGGGTAACGTGGTAGGGGTGGCCCTCAAGGAGATAGAGAACAGTGGGAGGGACGCGGTTTGTCCGGACGGATGTATTGGGGACTTAAGAGTAGATAAGTGTGTTTAACGGTTGTACGGTTGTGTTGTGGACAGTCTGTGTAACAGTTATAGTGAGTAGTACGGTGTAATACCTTTCAAATAGTGAATAATAACTATATATAGTCAAGTGTTGGTGTCATTATTATTCGTCACTTAAGAGTAGATAAGTGTGTTTAACGGTTGTACGGTTGTGTTGTGGACAGTCTGTGTAACAGTTATAGTGAGTAGTACGGTGTAATACCTTTCAAATAGTGAATAATAACTATATATAGTCAAGTGTTGGTGTCATTATTATTCGTCACTTAAGAGTAGATAAGTGTGTTTAACGGTTGTACGGTTGTGTTGTGGACAGTCTGTGTAACAGTTATAGTGAGTAGTACGGTGTAATACCTTTCAAATAGTGAATAATAACTATATATAGTCAAGTGTTGGTGTCATTATTATTCGTCACTTAAGAGTAGATAAGTGTGTTTAACGGTTGTACGGTTGTGTTGTGGACAGTCTGTGTAACAGTTATAGTGAGTAGTACGGTGTAATACCTTTCAAATAGTGAATAATAACTATATATAGTCAAGTGTTGGTGTCATTATTATTCGTCACTTAAGAGTAGATAAGTGTGTTTAACGGTTGTACGGTTGTGTTGTGGACAGTCTGTGTAACAGTTATAGTGAGTAGTACGGTGTAATACCTTTCAAATAGTGAATAATAACTATATATAGTCAAGTGTTGGTGTCATTATTATTCGTCACTTAAGAGTAGATAAGTGTGTTTAACGGTTGTACGGTTGTGTTGTGGACAGTCTGTGTAACAGTTATAGTGAGTAGTACGGTGTAATACCTTTCAAATAGTGAATAATAACTATATATAGTCAAGTGTTGGTGTCATTATTATTCGTCACTTAAGAGTAGATAAGTGTGTTTAACGGTTGTACGGTTGTGTTGTGGACAGTCTGTGTAACAGTTATAGTGAGTAGTACGGTGTAATACCTTTCAAATAGTGAATAATAACTATATATAGTCAAGTGTTGGTGTCATTATTATTCGTCACTTAAGAGTAGATAAGTGTGTTTAACGGTTGTACGGTTGTGTTGTGGACAGTCTGTGTAACAGTTATAGTGAGTAGTACGGTGTAATACCTTTCAAATAGTGAATAATAACTATATATAGTCAAGTGTTGGTGTCATTATTATTCGTCACTTAAGAGTAGATAAGTGTGTTTAACGGTTGTACGGTTGTGTTGTGGACAGTCTGTGTAACAGTTATAGTGAGTAGTACGGTGTAATACCTTTCAAATAGTGAATAATAACTATATATAGTCAAGTGTTGGTGTCATTATTATTCGTCACTTAAGAGTAGATAAGTGTGTTTAACGGTTGTACGGTTGTGTTGTGGACAGTCTGTGTAACAGTTATAGTGAGTAGTACGGTGTAATACCTTTCAAATAGTGAATAATAACTATATATAGTCAAGTGTTGGTGTCATTATTATTCGTCACTTAAGAGTAGATAAGTGTGTTTAACGGTTGTACGGTTGTGTTGTGGACAGTCTGTGTAACAGTTATAGTGAGTAGTACGGTGTAATACCTTTCAAATAGTGAATAATAACTATATATAGTCAAGTGTTGGTGTCATTATTATTCGTCACTTAAGAGTAGATAAGTGTGTTTAACGGTTGTACGGTTGTGTTGTGGACAGTCTGTGTAACAGTTATAGTGAGTAGTACGGTGTAATACCTTTCAAATAGTGAATAATAACTATATATAGTCAAGTGTTGGTGTCATTATTATTCGTCACTTAAGAGTAGATAAGTGTGTTTAACGGTTGTACGGTTGTGTTGTGGACAGTCTGTGTAACAGTTATAGTGAGTAGTACGGTGTAATACCTTTCAAATAGTGAATAATAACTATATATAGTCAAGTGTTGGTGTCATTATTATTCGTCACTTAAGAGTAGATAAGTGTGTTTAACGGTTGTACGGTTGTGTTGTGGACAGTCTGTGTAACAGTTATAGTGAGTAGTACGGTGTAATACCTTTCAAATAGTGAATAATAACTATATATAGTCAAGTGTTGGTGTCATTATTATTCGTCACTTAAGAGTAGATAAGTGTGTTTAACGGTTGTACGGTTGTGTTGTGGACAGTCTGTGTAACAGTTATAGTGAGTAGTACGGTGTAATACCTTTCAAATAGTGAATAATAACTATATATAGTCAAGTGTTGGTGTCATTATTATTCGTCACTTAAGAGTAGATAAGTGTGTTTAACGGTTGTACGGTTGTGTTGTGGACAGTCTGTGTAACAGTTATAGTGAGTAGTACGGTGTAATACCTTTCAAATAGTGAATAATAACTATATATAGTCAAGTGTTGGTGTCATTATTATTCGTCACTTAAGAGTAGATAAGTGTGTTTAACGGTTGTACGGTTGTGTTGTGGACAGTCTGTGTAACAGTTATAGTGAGTAGTACGGTGTAATACCTTTCAAATAGTGAATAATAACTATATATAGTCAAGTGTTGGTGTCATTATTATTCGTCACTTAAGAGTAGATAAGTGTGTTTAACGGTTGTACGGTTGTGTTGTGGACAGTGTGTGTAACAGTTATAGTGAGTAGTACGGTGTAATACCTTTCAAATAGTGAATAATAACTATATATAGTCAAGTGTTGGTGTCATTATTATTCGTCACTTAAGAGTAGATAAGTGTGTTTAACGGTTGTACGGTTGTGTTGTGGACAGTGTGTGTAACAGTTATAGTGAGTAGTACGGTGTAATACCTTTCAAATAGTGAATAATAACTATATATAGTCAAGTGTTGGTGTCATTATTATTCGTCACTTAAGAGTAGATAAGTGTGTTTAACGGTTGTACGGTTGTGTTGTGGACAGTGTGTGTAACAGTTATAGTGAGTAGTACGGTGTAATACCTTTCAAATAGTGAATAATAACTATATATAGTCAAGTGTTGGTGTCATTATTATTCGTCACTTAAGAGTAGATAAGTGTGTTTAACGGTTGTACGGTTGTGTTGTGGACAGTCTGTGTAACAGTTATAGTGAGTAGTACGGTGTAATACCTTTCAAATAGTGAATAATAACTATATATAGTCAAGTGTTGGTGTCATTATTATTCGTCACTTAAGAGTAGATAAGTGTGTTTAACGGTTGTACGGTTGTGTTGTGGACAGTCTGTGTAACAGTTATAGTGAGTAGTACGGTGTAATACCTTTCAAATAGTGAATAATAACTATATATAGTCAAGTGTTGGTGTCATTATTATTCGTCACTTAAGAGTAGATAAGTGTGTTTAACGGTTGTACGGTTGTGTTGTGGACAGTCTGTGTAACAGTTATAGTGAGTAGTACGGTGTAATACCTTTCAAATAGTGAATAATAACTATATATAGTCAAGTGTTGGTGTCATTATTATTCGTCACTTAAGAGTAGATAAGTGTGTTTAACGGTTGTACGGTTGTGTTGTGGACAGTCTGTGTAACAGTTATAGTGAGTAGTACGGTGTAATACCTTTCAAATAGTGAATAATAACTATATATAGTCAAGTGTTGGTGTCATTATTATTCGTCACTTAAGAGTAGATAAGTGTGTTTAACGGTTGTACGGTTGTGTTGTGGACAGTCTGTGTAACAGTTATAGTGAGTAGTACGGTGTAATACCTTTCAAATAGTGAATAATAACTATATATAGTCAAGTGTTGGTGTCATTATTATTCGTCACTTAAGAGTAGATAAGTGTGTTTAACGGTTGTACGGTTGTGTTGTGGACAGTCTGTGTAACAGTTATAGTGAGTAGTACGGTGTAATACCTTTCAAATAGTGAATAATAACTATATATAGTCAAGTGTTGGTGTCATTATTATTCGTCACTTAAGAGTAGATAAGTGTGTTTAACGGTTGTACGGTTGTGTTGTGGACAGTCTGTGTAACAGTTATAGTGAGTAGTACGGTGTAATACCTTTCAAATAGTGAATAATAACTATATATAGTCAAGTGTTGGTGTCATTATTATTCGTCACTTAAGAGTAGATAAGTGTGTTTAACGGTTGTACGGTTGTGTTGTGGACAGTCTGTGTAACAGTTATAGTGAGTAGTACGGTGTAATACCTTTCAAATAGTGAATAATAACTATATATAGTCAAGTGTTGGTGTCATTATTATTCGTCACTTAAGAGTAGATAAGTGTGTTTAACGGTTGTACGGTTGTGTTGTGGACAGTCTGTGTAACAGTTATAGTGAGTAGTACGGTGTAATACCTTTCAAATAGTGAATAATAACTATATATAGTCAAGTGTTGGTGTCATTATTATTCGTCACTTAAGAGTAGATAAGTGTGTTTAACGGTTGTACGGTTGTGTTGTGGACAGTGTGTGTAACAGTTATAGTGAGTAGTACGGTGTAATACCTTTCAAATAGTGAATAATAACTATATATAGTCAAGTGTTGGTGTCATTATTATTCGTCACTTAAGAGTAGATAAGTGTGTTTAACGGTTGTACGGTTGTGTTGTGGACAGTGTGTGTAACAGTTATAGTGAGTAGTACGGTGTAATACCTTTCAAATAGTGAATAATAACTATATATAGTCAAGTGTTGGTGTCATTATTATTCGTCACTTAAGAGTAGATAAGTGTGTTTAACGGTTGTACGGTTGTGTTGTGGACAGTCTGTGTAACAGTTATAGTGAGTAGTACGGTGTAATACCTTTCAAATAGTGAATAATAACTATATATAGTCAAGTGTTGGTGTCATTATTATTCGTCACTTAAGAGTAGATAAGTGTGTTTAACGGTTGTACGGTTGTGTTGTGGACAGTCTGTGTAACAGTTATAGTGAGTAGTACGGTGTAATACCTTTCAAATAGTGAATAATAACTATATATAGTCAAGTGTTGGTGTCATTATTATTCGTCACTTAAGAGTAGATAAGTGTGTTTAACGGTTGTACGGTTGTGTTGTGGACAGTCTGTGTAACAGTTATAGTGAGTAGTACGGTGTAATACCTTTCAAATAGTGAATAATAACTATATATAGTCAAGTGTTGGTGTCATTATTATTCGTCACTTAAGAGTAGATAAGTGTGTTTAACGGTTGTACGGTTGTGTTGTGGACAGTCTGTGTAACAGTTATAGTGAGTAGTACGGTGTAATACCTTTCAAATAGTGAATAATAACTATATATAGTCAAGTGTTGGTGTCATTATTATTCGTCACTTAAGAGTAGATAAGTGTGTTTAACGGTTGTACGGTTGTGTTGTGGACAGTCTGTGTAACAGTTATAGTGAGTAGTACGGTGTAATACCTTTCAAATAGTGAATAATAACTATATATAGTCAAGTGTTGGTGTCATTATTATTCGTCACTTAAGAGTAGATAAGTGTGTTTAACGGTTGTACGGTTGTGTTGTGGACAGTCTGTGTAACAGTTATAGTGAGTAGTACGGTGTAATACCTTTCAAATAGTGAATAATAACTATATATAGTCAAGTGTTGGTGTCATTATTATTCGTCACTTAAGAGTAGATAAGTGTGTTTAACGGTTGTACGGTTGTGTTGTGGACAGTCTGTGTAACAGTTATAGTGAGTAGTACGGTGTAATA
Organism: Isoperla grammatica; assembly: GCA_945910005.1. Classification (NCBI taxonomy): domain Eukaryota; kingdom Metazoa; phylum Arthropoda; class Insecta; order Plecoptera; family Perlodidae; genus Isoperla; species Isoperla grammatica. The sequence goes on from OX246744.1 coordinate 35,000,233, forward strand.
CCTTTCAAATAGTGAATAATAACTATATATAGTCAAGTGTTGGTGTCATTATTATTCGTCACTTAAGAGTAGATAAGTGTGTTTAACGGTTGTACGGTTGTGTTGTGGACAGTCTGTGTAACAGTTATAGTGAGTAGTACGGTGTAATACCTTTCAAATAGTGAATAATAACTATATATAGTCAAGTGTTGGTGTCATTATTATTCGTCACTTAAGAGTAGATAAGTGTGTTTAACGGTTGTACGGTTGTGTTGTGGACAGTCTGTGTAACAGTTATAGTGAGTAGTACGGTGTAATACCTTTCAAATAGTGAATAATAACTATATATAGTCAAGTGTTGGTGTCATTATTATTCGTCACTTAAGAGTAGATAAGTGTGTTTAACGGTTGTACGGTTGTGTTGTGGACAGTGTGTGTAACAGTTATAGTGAGTAGTACGGTGTAATACCTTTCAAATAGTGAATAATAACTATATATAGTCAAGTGTTGGTGTCATTATTATTCGTCACTTAAGAGTAGATAAGTGTGTTTAACGGTTGTACGGTTGTGTTGTGGACAGTGTGTGTAACAGTTATAGTGAGTAGTACGGTGTAATACCTTTCAAATAGTGAATAATAACTATATATAGTCAAGTGTGGTGTCATTATTATTCGCCCCGGTCCCGAACATCCCCTAGACATAACAATTGGGGGCTCGTCCAAACACGTAAGATATTTCGAGTTTCAACGTTGTCTCTTGGCGGGAACAATTAGCCCTTAGTAATATGTCACACCTTCAAACCACGTTCGCGGATCGCGAGGATCTACCACTGGACGTCGTACAGAAGATGGCAGAACTAACACCGGACGGCTTGGCGAGATTCCTGTCTTCGATGCGCCTGACCCTCGCGGGCATCAGCGCCACCACAGCTGTTCCCGAGGTAGGGCTACACGGCACGCGCGCTGCGGCGGAGGCGGTGATACACGGACGACTTTCCACGGAACACGATGCTGGGATTCACGGAGGGCTCCGCCCAGAAGAAGACGTCGTCGTTGGAGCGGGTTCGCAAGTAGGAGTAGCTGCTCAACGGGCACCGGGGATACAGAGCTATCCTGGATCGCTGAATCCGTTCGCGCCATTGGAGAACGGAGCAGACCCAGCAGCTGGGGGTGAATTCGAAGCCAGTCGCAGAGCCCATTCTGTCAGTGAGTTCAAACCACTTAACATTGAGCTGCCGACTTACTCGGGAAAGACTGATCCCCTTACGCCGGAGGAATTTCTTCAAAGGTTGGAGCGCTATGCTAGAGGACACCAACGCTCTCACACGTGGTTGTTGTCAACAGTGATGCCGGTTGCTTTAATAGGCGACGCATTCCGTTGGTGGCAGTATCGCGGAGGCTATACACTGTGGCCAAAGTTTAAGGCAGATTTGTTAAGGGCTTTCGGGTTGCCAGATCTGGCACGCCGATTGCGGCAAGAACTCGATGCCCGCACGCAACATCCGGAGGAGGATTTGGGATCTTTTGTGCGTACAATTCGGGAGTATTATGACCGAATTGGAACACCTTATACTGAACAGGAGGTAATTGAGAGGGTACTTCTGCAGGTATCACCGCAGTGTCGCCAAATACTACTCTTCAGGTCTTTTGATACGTTGGAGGAATTAGAGGATATTGGGGCAGACATCGATGCACTCGCGTGGAGGAATGTCTCGTATAAACTCCCCCCCGTACGAGAAACGGTGTTAGCAAAAGATTTGGCTTTCGTGCCTAGGCAGCACATAGCCCCATCTACGGTGTCCTTCGGACCGGCAATGCCTGGGGCTGCTCCACCCACTGCAATGCGCGTGTCTAGGGCAGACGTCTGCAATCGATGTGGCGGTACCGGTCACTGGGCAAGGCAATGCCCATCACCTCGCACACCTCAGAACTATACGCCACAGCCGTCACCGTCTCCGACCTGTCCGACTCCATCAACGGGGGTGCAGCCGACGGGAAACGGTCAGTAGCGGGATCTTCTTCTGCATGGGATCACCGCAGAGACCACAGCATGCAGATGGAAACAGGTACAGGAATAGAACCAACCATTTGGGTGACCATCGGAGGCAAACGATTCACAGCTTTGCTGGATTCGGGGTCTAACCGCAGTCTATTGGGGCATGACGCTATGATGGCGGCAGCAGAGGCGGGGTCTTGCCTGTCCGAGGAGCACCGTGTACTTCACTTAGCGGCGGGATCATCAATAGCCACGTACTCTCTGAATGCGCCTCTCCATTGGCAAGGAGGAGGCATTCGCCAACAGTTCTTATATCTACCGGGGATGAACAGACAAGTCATTCTAGGTAGGGATTTCCTCCATGCGGCTGGTATTTCAATTAACGTTCACAAAGGTGAATGGTCCATGGGGCAGACGACACATACATTTCATATCCCGAGCAGATCTACGGCGGAGCCTGCACCTGCACACCACCAGTTGAGTGAAGATTTGAATTTGAATTTATTATTTACGGCCGTGGATGGTGCTTCCGACGCAGCCAAAGCAGACGAAACGTGTACGAAACGCATTTCTACTTGCAGTACACCCGCGGGTATTAGGACTTGGCAGCCGCCCGACAGGGAGGAACAATTACGTTCGGTCATTGGCGAAATGCGCAGACTGGCCAGTGCCCCTCTCGAGGTAGTCAATGAGTTACAAACGGACTTGGGGGAACTAGCACCTACGGCCCAAAGGCAACCAGCGCGGCCATCCACTACGTATGCAGAGGCAATGTTCATAGACACATGTGTTCAATCTTCTGCATGCCCTGAACACTTGAGGCCTTCCCTACGGGACTCCCTGTCAAACTACGAGCACATATTTACTAGAACGCCAGGCAAAACATCTCTCGCCGTGCATACTATTAATACTGGAACTCACGAACCTGTAAAGTGCAAGCTGCGGCCAATAAACAGTACTAAAAAAGGGATCTTGGATGAAGTATTGGATGAACTGATCTCGGAGAAGATCATTCAGCCTAGCTCGAGCAGTTGGGCCTCTGCTCCGGTCCTCGTCGCCAAGAAATCGGGGGGTTATCGGCTTGCGGTGGACTATCGGCCGTTAAACAAACGCACACAGGTCCCAGTTTATGCTATGCCCACTACCGAGTCCGTGTTTGCACAGTTAGGCCGGGCTTAATGGTTTACTGTTCTCGATTTGTCTCAAGGTTTCCACCAGATACCATTGGCTAAAAAGGATAGACATAAAACAGCATTCCTATGCCATCGAGGATTATATGAATACGTATGCATGCCGTTTGGGTTGGCTGGAAGCCCAGCCCGGTTTCAGCAGCTCATGGACAAAGTGTTGGGGAAATTAAAGTATGTGTGTGCAATGCCTTTCCTCGATGATATTGTGATATTTTCTGAATCTGCGGAGGAGCATCTGTTTCATATTACCATGGTTCTACGTTGCCTCGCAGCTGCGGGATTAACCATCAATCCGCTTAAAGTGCAGTTCTTTCAGACGAAATTTCTGTTTCTAGGCCATATTTTAATGCCAGGTGAGTGCCGTCCAGACCCAGCTAAGGTGGTGGCCCTACGCCAATTCCCAACACCCACCAAGGTGAAGGAACTACAGAGCTTTCTCGGTTTGGTCGGTTATTACAGAGCGTTTATACCTGGCTTCGCCAACAAGGCTGCACCATTAACAGATCTCCTTCACAAAAACGCACTATGGACTTGGGGAAGCACTGAAGAAGAGGCATTCAATAGTCTGACCAACTCGCTGGTCGCGGAAACCTCACGGAAACTACCCGATTTAAACAAACCGTTTGTGGTGGAAACGGATGCCAGTGGCGTGGGGATAGCAGCAATACTGCTGCAGGAATCTGAAGGAGTACTCCGTCCCATCGAATTTATAAGCAGGAAACTTAACCCACACGAGAAAAACTACACGGTCCAGGAATGGGAGTGCTTGGCGGTGGTGTGGGCCGTGGAACGCTTTAGACCATACCTGGAGTTTACGGCGTTCGAAATCCACTGTGACCATGCTTCGCTACTATGGATGTTCAAAACGGAACAAACGTCAAGCAGAGTCAAACGATGGGTCCTTCGGTTGCAGGGGTTTAATTGTGAAATCAAGCATCGCAAAGGATCATTAAACATACCGGCCGACGCCCTTAGTCGGGCTCCAGCACCCTCTCTCGGAGATGAGCCTCGACACAGTGTGGCAGAAGAAATTTTTCCAATTTCAATTGAAAACGAGAAAGTCGCTATACACTTTGAAGATGACATCGTGGCTTCAGTTCAAGAGCTAAATATATCCCTCCTTCAGGACTTCCCTGCTATAGCGCAAATGCAACGTGAGGACGACGACCTCCAGCACCTCATTCGCCATTTGGAGGACGGATCCTTACCCACAGATAGTAAACTGAAGACGTGGGTGCAAAATGTGGCGCCGACTAGTGCGATCCAGGATGAGTTGCTAGTAAGGTTCGTGCATGGCCCACCTGGTACAGACGACGCTGACATTAATCCACCTAAGATTTGGCTCCCACAAGAACTTCGCGGACTAGTCCTAAACGCAGAGCACGACCACCCACTCAGTGCGCATAGAGGTTACTTTGCGACATTGCGCCGGGTGCAGCGCCTCTACACATGGTTGGGTATGCGGTCGGATGTAGCACGATATGTGCGATCATGTATCACCTGTCAGAAGATGAAACCTGATAGGAAAAAGCCAGCGGGGAAAATGGACAGCAGGCTGCCTGGGGAACCATTTTCCGAACTAAGTGTCGACCTAATCGGACCTCTACCAACTTCTCCCAGCGGCCACAAACAGCTACTAGTAGTTTTGGATAAGTTCACCAAATACGTCGAAGTACACCCACTAAAAGCCCCAACAACGAAGACCATCGTCAAGTTTATGGTGGAATATTTCTGTCGGCATGGTTTTCCGAAGTCCATATCCAGCGATAATGGCAAAGTCTTTGTCAGCAAAATCTGGAAAGGGGTCCTGGAGCACTTAAAAATTATTGAACGGCACACTGTCCCATACCGACCGGCAGGGCAGGCCGTCGAAAGGTACAATGCCACAGTAAAACAAGGGCTCGCGGCATACTGCGATACGCATCGCGACTGGGACAAACGCTTGAATGAAATATCCTTCGCTATGAGAACGACGGTTAACTCTGTGACAGGTTATACGCCGGCATTCCTGTGTCATGGAAGAGAATTGCGGTCTCCGTGGGAGGTAGAAATGGGTAGTGCGGATCGACCGTCAACCTCAACACCCTGCGAATACGCGTCCGAACTTACAGGGAGGCTGACGGATGCGTTGAACTTTGCCAAGGACAACATGGTCCAAGCTCATGAAGTCCAACGCCGCCAGTACAACGCGCGACGCCGAGAGGACAGTTATGAGATCGGTGATCTTGTTCTGAAGAAGGAGCACACATTAAGCGACGCTAGCAAGGGCATTGCGGCGGGCTTAGCTCCTAAGAGGTCCGGGCCATTCCGGATTGCGGGACGTCTCGGGAACAACGTGTACGAGCTGGAAACGCTCCAGGGCAACAAGACACAAGGCAGAGCTAATGTCGACCAGCTATTTCGCTTCATTTCCTCGCCCGAGTGGGCGACAACACCACGTCAAGACGCACCTCAGGTCGCGGTCGCGGCACCTCCTCCAGGCGGCAATCATCGCTACAATCTAAGGCAACGCTAAGGCTCCTTTTAAGGGGGCGGGTGTTGTTAGGTTGCCCCCGGCAACCAACACTGAAGAACCGAGGCCCACATTCCTCGGGGGGAGGAGGGGGACGCCAGGATGGTAGCCAGTGCCGGTATGGGGGTGGGGGGGGGGGGGGTAACGCGGTAGGGGTGGCCCTCAAGGAGAGAGACAACGAGTGCGAGGGACGCGGTTTGTCCGGACGGATGTATTGGGGACTTAAGAGTAGATAAGTGTGTTTAACGGTTGTACGGTTGTGTTGTGGACAGTGTGTGTAACAGTTATAGTGAGTAGTACGGTGTAATACCTTTCAAATAGTGAATAATAACTATATATAGTCAAGTGTGGTGTCATTATTATTCGCCCCGGTCCCGAACATCCCCTAGACATAACAGCGAATAGACATGGAATGTGACTGATATTTATTTGGAGCTCTCCATTAAAAGGGTAAAGAGGTTACAGACGGCTGGAACCTTGCATTTATTCAGAAAAATTGCAGAGGACACAACATTAAACACTGGAGCTTGTCAGATGTCAACTATTCCCTCTTCTGGGCGAGGAAGCGACTTATTGACTCTCAAAACCTTCCAACATGCCAACATGCACTTCTGAAACACATACTTAGAGACAACTACCACTACCAGGCAGGTATCTGAGTCTAAGCATTTAAAATTGAAATGCAACCAAAACAATCCTCCACAAGGTCTTCATGGATGGAAGAATATTGGCAACTCGATTGAGATTGATTGCATGAGCTGCGAACCGGCCTCCACCTACTGCAGTACTGGAGCTGATTTCTGACTTCTTTGCTTTGTATTATGAATGTACTCCGATGTACGGACTTGTGTTACATTAAAACTTGAAGAAACGTCAATGAAAATTAACAGTGAGAACGATGGCGAGAACATTCATGTTCAGCTCATGGATTCTACCGATTCTGAAAACGAGGACTCCGAATAAAATACAAGATTAATAACTAAAACGTTGCTTTTAATAAACCTCTATTTCCACTTTCCAGGCACATTCAATCTTTACGTTTAATAACGCAACGACCAACATGATTATTCTGACCAAACGTGCAATACAAGAACAATTACTGTTCATAGTATGTAAGTAAATCATGTTCGCAGATTTAGGTAGACTATGGTATAGGCTAAGGCTACATCTTTCAAATATATTCTAAGTGACCTGTATTATAATAAGTAATAATCTATTTCCATGAAACTTATTTTTCTAAAATAATGTTCAGTAACGGCAATGTATGTTATTGATGATGATGCTCGTATTTCACAACACATTTATTATTAATTATATTTATTTATTATATATAGGTATTGTTTATATTTATTGTGATACTAATTTGCACGAATATGCAATCTGTATACTAATTCTGTAGACTAATAGCGTAGGATAAATAAAGATGCTTGTTTGATTTGTTGATTGATTGATTGATTGATTGGTTGATTGAATGATTGATCGATTGTTGAATGATTGATTGATTGTTGAATGATTACAGCACACGTGAAATGTTTTGTACACATATCTTTTTTTTTTTTTTTTTTTATTTTTTTTTTTTTAACAAAAACAGACTATCAATATACAAATTTAATCAATAATCAACAATAATACAAACACAAAGGTCATATAATGGCATAAAATACTCAGTTTTCAAAAACGAGACGAAACGTAGCTCTAATGTTTGTGTACGCGGTGCGGCCGTAGGCGCGGGATACCCACAATGCGCGGCACGTCACAATACAAAACATGATCTAAAATACAAACAAAATTTTGTATACACAATCCAAGATAGCCATATGATTTATAATTGTTTGATTCATATTACTGTTGAATATTACGTGGGTATGATTTAAATTGTAGATTTCAGAGCAATCGAAAGTAAGGCGATTCTAAAATAAATTATAAAACAAGGTCTATTTACATTTGAAACAGACTGTTTTGTTGAACAAACCACAAACAATTTTCATTTTTGTTACTGAATAATATCTTTTCAATAGAATACACTAAGAATAAACACGATTGGTTTGTATCGTCTTGAGTTATAGTCATTTTAATGTTCGCATGCGCTGGCGAAAAAAAGAGGCGTCGTTCAAGTTCAAAGCGTCGTGACGCCTCGTTGAGTCGGTGATTTCAAAAGTATCATACAAGGCGTTATTTCCTGAAGTTCTGTGAATCCAACCATATATGATACCCTTTGCCCATATGATTGAGACTATTTTTCAATATTGTGTCAGTTAAATGAAGGACTAGAAGTGTTTTACATTCATTGTAAGATGTGTTTTTCTTTAATTATATCTAAAGTAGAGTAAATTTATTTGTTATAATTTAAACCCCATTTCCATACTAACCACATCCCATTTCTGATAATATATAATTAATTGATGAGATTCGTAATGATCGACTGAGCTAGCAAATTAACATGTACTTTTAAGTCCACTGAATCCTGTCGGGCAACATTACAGGTTTTGAGTGTGACTTCATGTAGCTAAAGAACCTATATTTACGCCTCCTTTATATTGCTTTCCTTAATTACTTGTTTTGTGGTCTCACTCCCACAGCCAATTGAGTGAGTGGTGGCAGCATTACGTTATTTACTTCAACTCAACACCGCTCCACGTCACTTCAATGAAGGACATCGCCCCGAGTGAAACCCATCCAGCAAATAGTTCAACAGAAAGAAGTGCAAGCCAACGGTTTAGCCGCGGTCGCTAAGCCGGTTCCCGTACGAACACCAAAGTTAAGCAACCTCGGGCTAGGTCAGGACGTGGATGGGTGACCAGTCTCCTCCGAAACACTAGTTACCGTTGGTTAGAGCAGATTGGAGGGCTCAAAATCTTGTGTAACAGCTTCGTTCTTCTCGTCAACTGCTCGGCAGTCCAGGTTAGTGGAGGAACCTATATGACTGGTCAAAGTTACACCGTCCTTTTGGGTGGGACGTAGCCGATGGTCGCCTTGGTACTTTTCGGCAGGAGTAGGCCTAGGCTACGTGCCGTACCAGGCTTCCCCTCCTCCCTTTCTCATTATCATTCATCAATTATCATAAAGTTTTTATTAAATTTGCACAAGTGGGACCTCGGTCCTGTTGCAGATATAGGGTGAATAATAATAACAATGCTACGTAAATCATGACGATTCGCTTCAATAAAGAAAATGCCTTGCTACCACGTGAATTACATTCATTTCAATGTTATTATATATATTATATAATACATTTCATTTAGATGTTAGTACATTTATTCATTGTATCTTGATAAAAAACTGAATTGATTTCAACCAATAAGTTAACACTACATTAATTGATTCTAAGTCAGTACGAAGTTCACCGGGTCATCTTGTACTGTATATTATTAGGTTTTATTTTATTCCTTTATGACTTTGAACACTAAATTATGATTTCGATACGGGACGGCGTATTAGTGCTATAAATATACTTGACTAGCGAGTACCCGGCATGCGCTGCAATGCCACTGACGGAAAGAAAGTGTTTGTGTTTTAATTCTGTTTGTTTCGAATGCATATCTGTCAGAATCATTGGGATGCGTGCAACAGTACTTACATATTTGGGAAAACGTTGTGCATCAATTCGTCTGTGGTTGTTGTGATTGTACAGAAGCTTGTTGGCAATGTGGAACATTGTGTGGATTAATCGATTGCCATTTTCCCGTAGTCAATATCCAATAATTGTTTTGCTAAACGTTCAGCGGATGCAACATGTTGTAGTTGTGCACGAATAAATAGTCTTAAGTCAATTTCTTATTTCTGTATGTTTCGCCATAAAACTGTTGATTTGAGACATGCATGCATTTAATTCAAGAGCAGCTGTTAAAATAACCATTGAGTTTATTAGTGTAGCTAATACACTCACCGGTATAACTGGAAGAGTTTGTCGAACCAGACAATGCAACAAGTGCGCCACCGAAGAGCTGTTCATTTCCTTTCAAATCATTCAGTGTACGATGAAGCGCTTGCAATGCTTTGTTGTGCGCCATAGTACATTCGTCCCGTGTAATGAGGTGACATGATTGGAGTACTTTGCCCATTCCAGAATGTTGTTGATATTGCATGTTGGTGTCTCAGGGGGGGGGGGGGGAGGGGGGGGTTGTACTCATTCGGAAACCTTCGTGTGCGCGCACAACCCACCAAAGTTTTATCGCAATCGGATAAATGGATACGAGACAAACAAACAAAGAAACATGAATGTGTATATAAGATTAGGTTACGTTTAAATGTATTGTCTGATAACATAAGAATTGCTTGTTGATCATACTGCAATGCATACCCGGTGGTAATCGCACCAATGTGGGAAGGCAAGTGGTTCTGGATCGTCGTCACTAACATCTGAGAGATCTGAATCTGATGACGAATATGTAGGGTTACCACTTACCAAACGTCCGGCGGCCTTTTCGCAATTACTATATTGTCCGGTTGTTTCTCATTGTGTGTTATAAACAAATAGTGACACCAAAGTAAGACCAGACCCCTCATCGTCTAAAGGATAGAAACACATAGACTGTAACGATGAATACGTAGTATAACTATTGTTGAAATATATATCCAGTGGTTTATCCAAGAGGGAGGGGCGGGGGGGGGGGGGGGGGCACAAACCACCCCCTGTCTCTACAAAAAAAATTGAAATTGTGACCTTTCAAAGTCAAACAAAACAGTGTTTTTTGAATAGGCCTACCAAAGCTATTGGTTTTCTTTAAAAATGCACGCATTTATCATTTATTATCAATTATTGTGGCTAAACAAATAAGTGTTGAAGTTCCTTTTATTGGTGGGGCTCAAGACAAAATGTACTGATGGCAATGTTGTTATTTTTTTTAGTTGGCCGCTCTAAATCGCACAGATTCCCACTAAAATTACCACGGCGAGAAAACAAAAATGGGGGGGCCAGCCCCCCGAACCACCCTGCTCATGGGTCGTTTTCTCTGTATCCCCGATTAAATTCCCCTTTTTCTAGGGTTACCATATTTTCAAATACAAAATCCGGGACAAAAAATTAATAACAGTTAAGATGCTAGAAAAAAAACTACGCTGCTATCAGCTCTATATATTATACATTTTATTATATTTATTATAACTATAAGTTACTATTTAGTTATATTAATTTTTGTACATTAGATTTAGTATACTGCCGCAGCCACGGAAACGTTAACGACAATCGCCTCTGTTTTCGTTCGCGCACAAGAAAATTAGTTTTCAAACAACTTTTTAACGATGCTTGAGATACAGTTCATTGAATTAAAGTCCGGTTATATGCATGACTGTGTGATACGAAAACGTTCCCTCTTTAGCCGAAAGCTCAAGTTCATCATTTCCAGCAGCGACTTTCGTGAAACAATCGCTAATTTTTCGACTTGTGCACTTCGCTTCTAAACCCGATTTGTGTTTCTTCGATTTTAAATGATCCAGAATATCTGAACGTGAACGTGCTCATTTCAAAACACACTTCGGCAAACAGAACAATCAACTTTACCTTCAATTTGTGTATTTCGAGACAGGAACGGATATTCCTACTTCAGTTTGTCTGTAAATCAAAGCTTGCGTTTGGCCATTTTCACGTCTGTAGCAACGCTACGGAATGAAGACACCGTCCACTAAAACAACCCTGCCCTGAATGACTCGCCGACAAGACTATTCACAAGCTGAGAATTGCTGTCACTTGCAATTTGGTTGCTGGTTAGCTAGCTGCCTTTGGCCTTGACAGTACTGTCAAGGCCACATGCGCACCCTCTCTGTTGGCAGAAGTCCAAACCTAGATGCCCCCAGCCATTCGGTAATACATGAACCCGCGACGCGCGAAGTATTTGAAAGCAACAACCAGAAAGTGACCTGATTTGTTTCATTTTAACATAACTTGTGTTTCCGGGACATTTGGGTGTCCCGACCGGGACAGTATCGAGAAAACCGGTACTGTCCCGGAAAATCCGGGACGTATGGCAACCCTACCTTTTTCGAATTCCTGGATGCGATACTGTATACATTTATTTGCAATGAACAAATTTACATAATACAAACAGTGTGTTCACAAATTACAACACGCCAAAGGTACTGACATCTTTCCCCCACGTTATCTAACTTATCTGCCTATATCGCAAAAAATAACATGTACAAGATTGTTCCATGAATAACTGAAATGTCCTCGTATCTAAGTGCAAGTGTCCTCCTTTTTGCTCTTACACACATGATAACCCTACGAATATGAAAGATACCGACATTGATAATCACTTATCAGCTATGTTGCACGATGCTCCCAACAGGCATGTTTCAAGAAGGATCTCCATTGGCGAAACATTGGTTTTGGTTGTGTGGTTTTCCGTAAACTCGTCGACCAAATGACGCTCGTGTAATATGCATGAAAGATTCACACATCCACGACATATTACCGTGATAGCTGGCGGCTTTTGGGTTCTCATCAGGGGGTTGAGTGTTACAAGTTGTCAGGTATTGTGAGAGCTGAGTGAACAGTGGCCGGAGTCTCCTCGCTACCGGGAGAATATAACTATGCGACAGGGGGCGGAACGAAATACAGTGAACACGGCCTAATTTGTGGTCTTGCATATTGCCAACCCTCAACCACATCTATCCATCTATCTATCTCAGAACGACGTCATGCAAGTGAAAATTATTTATAATGCATTTATTAGATCTCACTTTCTGCCAGAGTTATTAATTATTATAGATACTGACTAATGGCGACTATGGTGATGGCAGAAGCAGAAAAGAATAACCCGATAATAAGAGGTGGGGGCGAGAAGTTAAAGAAACGAGACTAGAAACAATACCAATGTAAAACAATGTCGTTTTACAAATATAATATGTATAGTTGATAAGATTGTATTGCTTGTTCTAAGCGAAACTGTAAGTCAATTGAAAAAAAAATGAATGACAATTCCCCCCCCCCCCCCCCACCCTCCTGGAATCAAAGCTGAATAGGATAGGGATAAGTAGGACGTAAAGAGGATGAAAAGGGCAAGGGGAGGATTTCGTCTGGCTCCTCCCCCTCGACCTGTCCGGCCGGCTAGGGTGGCCCTATACCAGAAGCCGGCCGCCGGCATAGCTCTTAGGGTCCACTTGCCCACTTCACTTAGTACTCACCTTAGTACCTTAGTAGTTCACCTCGTACTTCAGCCAATGTTATTGTCAAAAAGGACAAAAAACATGTAATCACAATTCTTCCAGACAGACCAGCCTAGGCCAGGCCGGGCTACAATTAATAACCCTTCAAGGAGAACAACCCAAGAGCATGTTAACGGGATGGCAAGAACGGGATTCTTTATGAAACAGGTGGTGCGAAGGAGAATGCAACAATGTCATTTGTGTCATGTACACTTTACTTGCCTAAGAGATTGTTTTAATGTTACATTTAAGGTATCAAAATTATGAATATAAAATATAAATCCACAAGCATTGAAAACATTCACAATTGGGCCCAACTCAGATAGCTTAGTTGTAAAATCTACAATCTACATACACATTAATAATAATAATACAATGCACACACACTTTGTGAACACAGTTTAAAGGTAATAACATATGTTTTAAAAAAGGCATTGAAAGCTTAAAATATAAGTTGTAAAAGTAAAGAAATTACCATAGTTACACACAAAAAAGGTCAGCATAATGCTAACGATGGACGATCGAGAAAATCGCGCGAGTTGGCTTGCTTGAGAATCTTGCTATGAGCAGGCCCATACTTGATAACATGCAACTAGCCAACCTCCTGACAGACGGTTGAGCCAACTCGCGCGAGTTGAAAAAATGTCCAACAATAGCGAGAAAAGTTAGCGAGCCCCAATCAAAGATCGCCGTGGTATCACATGATCACTGATGCGAGAGACGTCTACCGACTACACTTTCAGTACTATTTATGGTTGTCAAAGCCCGCGAAGAATGTAAACATTGTACCCATAACCTATCATTATGAATAATACTGGATTCACTTTAAGTATACTTTACTCTATGTTCTGCTCTCGCAATGACAAGAAAGGTGTCAATTGCTGCGGCCAATATATTAAGATTTATAATAACTCAAAAGAAGAAGGCAAGAAAAATAAACGTTAAACAGAAGAGAAAGAATCTCTTCCAATGTGCGTTGATGAAGTAGAAAACAACTCATAGTCGTACTACAACGGCAACTATTGTAACTAGTGAGTAAACAGTATCACACCAATAGGTGCCAATGCTGTCAAACGATTTCTGTTGAACGTGTATCAGCTATGGTAATAAACTCTCGCGAGCCAAATCGCGCGATTTTCTCGATCGTCTATCGTCAGCATTAGGCTAACGTTAATACAATGAGAATAATGCAATATGTACACTCGTGATCAATGGTTTCAAGAATACATTCAATCTAGCAGCATGAGTTCAATTGAATGCCTTAAATTTCTGTTGCCAAGATAAAGAAATATTGTAAATTACCTAAATTAACATTTCACATACTTAATGAGAACACAATAAGAACAATGCAACTGTGCAATACATGCACGCACACCTTGTCAACACAGACTCCAGTTTACATTTCATCTAGATGAATGATTATACTAATTTATAAAAACAATTGAGGTGATTACTTGAAAGTAGTAAATAGTGGTTCAATGCAAGCAATGTTCAACAAGGATATTAGTGGGCAGCTTGTCAGGCTGCCTAACTTATGAAAACCCACCTTGACCTGCAACAGAGCCAAGAACGTAACTGAACACTTACTTGTATACTTGGCCCAAGATTACCTTACATAAGCTTTCGTCACAGGCGAGGCACTCGTAGCCAACCAGCGAGCCGCCCGAGACACAACCGCGCAAATACCGATCGCTGATTGGCTACGAAACCATCGCCTGTGACGAAAGCATCTGTAAGGTAGTGTTGGGACAACTATACATAGCTGGGTTTAGTATTTTCTCTGCACTCGTCGAGTGCAACGTGGTGTAACGGTATACATCGAGAAAACCCATCCGCCCACATCACACTTTCAAGATGGCCGCCCGACACGTCAGATCACCGTTTTGGAGAAACGCGTGAAGACATTCCACTTTCCGCTCACACAGTTGGATGAAGTGAACATGTCTTCGACGCTCTCGATGTCGGAACACAGGTTCCTGCGCTATGTAATGTGCATGTCTTCGGTGAGAAGCGTTAGTTTGAACCTGAACGCGTGCCTGTCCTCGGGCGCGCCCACGTACCTGACGGCCGCCCGGAACGTGCACCCCTCCCCGTCGTACCCGCGATGTAGCGTGAACACTCTGCCGTGCGCCGCGAGCACGTCCGTGAGCAAGAGGCCGCGCCGCTGCACAAACGTGCGTGGCAGGTCGGGCCACGTCCGGTCCGCGTGGGCCGAGAGGGCGTGGCCCAGCATCGCTTCGGGCCAGCCGCTCCAAAAGCAGAACGCCAGGGGACAGTCTAATCACGGCGGGGACAGACCGCGCTGTGTCCCCCCAGCTCGCACGCGGGCATGCGCAGCAGGCATTCCGTGCATGATAACCGAATATTGTCACTAAGCCCCTCCGCAAGACGATTCCTCCCAGCGGAGAACTGTCCGCGACACAGCGGACAAACTGTGATACTGTCGTCAGACCGACAAGCGTTACATACGCTGTGCCCCTCGGTGCACAGGTGTATCGGTGCGCACATGACCTTGTAGCAAACAGGACACTCCAGGGTTTGCATCATGATCTGCTCCCAGTCCGTTATGCCTTCCCCCACCTTTTCAACAATTTCTATCCCACGCTGCGCTGAAGGTGCAACGATTGACGTGACCAACAGTAGTGAATATGTTACAGCAAAAGCCACCTGTTGAACCACCAGCCCCGGTGACTTTGGCAACAGAGTCGCCACCGAGAGGTTATTCTTCCCCTGACCCATTTCACTACTTTTTCCTCGGCCACACACAAACATGTTTCCTGCCTCAGTCAACACCGCAGTGTGGTCATATCTAGCGATAACCTGGGAGACAGTCTGGTCCTCGAGGCCAATCATTCTACTGGGGGCGGATCTGTTGGTTGTGTCACCGGTACCCAACTGGCCTTCAGCATTACGACCCCAAGCCCAGGTCGTCCCATCGACTCCGAGGGCCACAGTGTGGTGTGACCCGCAGGACACGGCAGCCGCGGCTGGTGACAGCACCGATACTCGTGTGAAGCTGGAAACGCAATAGGCTAAAGTATGCCCAAGCTGACCATTCTGATTAAACCCAGCCATCAAGACGACCCCAGAAGCTGAGACAAGAGCTGTATGGTACCCACCACACGATATGTCAACGATGGCCTCGGGGAGGTTGGGCACGCGAATGAATGAGGTTGGCTGGTTTTTATGACCGCGTCCTGGTAGGTCGTAGTTGTGAAATCCACACATCCAGACCTCACCCCTTGTTGCAAGAACCACCGTGTGGTGCCACCCAGCAGCAACCTTCTTGATGGGCGGCAGACCGGCAACCAGGAGGGGTGTGGGGGTGTCACGGGGTTGATAGAAGCCCAGCTGACCCCAGTTATTCCGCCCACACGAATACACCTCACCCTTGTCAGTGAGAAACATGGTGTATCTACCTCCACAAGCAGCCTGGGTTATACGAACAGTGCTGAGAGTGTCAACAAGCCTCGGCTCAGCGACCGAGCCTTCGTTCTTCATCTGTTCTGTGTCTTGTGTTACACAGAAGGTGTAAACGCGGCCAGACTCGCAGACAACTGCAGAGTGATCAAGACCGCAAGACACCTGAACGACGGTCTCATCTTGGGAGAACGACACAATGCTCGATTCGGCAGGCAGGTCTTCACTCAACACCAGGACACCAGGCTTGGTTATAACGAACCGAGCGTCATCGTTCACAGCCATCCTGCAACCAAACGAGATGTTGGACACAGAAGGGGACTTGAGTAAGAGTGGGGGATAAAGTGACAGACTAGTTGAATGTTTGTTAAAAGAAAGTTCAAAAATAATGTTTTTTATTAGTATTTGGTTCTTTTACGTTTAATGCTGTACGTTCGCCTAGCCTGCCGAACTCTCAATTCTAAATTCTCATTCTAAATACTAAAGCCATGACTATCAACAGTCTTCATAATAGTCACTAGGCCACGTCATTATAACACAAGCTTATCTATGCAAGCACGCTCGTACACTAGCAGCAGAGACAACGGATTCATTCACCCCCCCCCCCCCCCCACCCCCCCAGGCCCTCCTTAAGCAATGATTATCAACAGTCTTTGCAAAAGTCACAAGGCCACTTCATTATAACGCGAGCTTATCTATGCAAGCACGCTCGTACACTGGCAACAGAGTCAACGGATTCATTCACCCCACCCCCCCCCCCCCACCCCCCCAGGCCCTCCTTAAGCAATGATTATCAACAGTCTTCGCAATAGTCACTAGGCCACGTCATTATAACGCGAGCTTATCTATGCAAGCACGCTCGTACACTGGCAACAGAGACAACGGATTCATTCACCCCCCCCCCCCCCCCCCAGGCCCACCTAAAGCCATGATTATCAACAGTCTTCGCAATAGTCACTAGGCCACGTCATTATAACGCGAGCTTATCTAAGCAAGCACGCTCGTACACTGGCAACAGAGACAGCGGATTCATTCACCCCCCCCCCCCCCCCCCCCCCAGAACCTCCTAAAGCCATGATTATCAACAGCATTCGCAATAGTCACTAGGCCACGTCATTATAATGCGAGCTTATCTATGCAAGCACGCTCGTACACTGGCAACAGAGACAACGGGTTCATTCACCCCCCCCCCCCAGGCCCACCTAAAGTCATGATTATCAACAGTCTTCGCAATAGTCACTAGGCCACGTCATTATAACGTGAGCTTATCTATGCAAGCACGCTCGTACACTGGCAACAGAGACAACGGATTCATTCACCCCCCCCCCCCAGGCCCACCTAAAGTCATGATTATCAACAGTCTTCGCAATAGTCACTAGGCCACGTCATTATAACGCGAGCTTATCTATGCAAGCACGCTCGTACACTGGCAACAGAGACAGCGGATTCATTCACCCCCCCCCCCCAGGCCCACCTAAAGTCATGATTATCAACAGTCTTCGCAATAGTCACTAGGCCACGTCATTATAACGCGAGCTTATCTATGCAAGCACGCTCGTACACTGGCAACAGAGACAACGGATTAACTCACCCCCCCCCCCCCCAGGCCCTCCTAAAGCCATGATTATCAACAGTCTTCGCAATAGTCACTAGGCCACGTCATTATAACGCGAGCTTATCTATGCAAGCACGCTCGTACACTGGCAACAGAGACAACGGATTAACTCACCCCCCCCCCCCCCCCCACCCCCTCCTAAAGCCATGATTATCAACAGTCTTCGCAATAGTCACTAGGCCACGTCATTATAACGCGAGCTTATCTATGCAAGCACGCTCGTACACTGGCAACAAAGACAACGGATTCATTCACCCACCTCCCCCCCCCCCCTCACCCGAGACCCACCTAATGACATTATTACAAATATCATCAACATATAAGACAATTACACGAATTCGACTTACAATGCTGTACTGTATTACAAATGCGTACATGGTATCTGTAAATCTGAACATAATTTCGTCGCATAAGATTTATTCTTACGCATCAAACAATAACAAGATCATCATCAAATACGCTCTTTGCATATCATGGTTTAAATTATGTTTTAAAATAATGCTCTTGATAAAATATAGCAATGATTTTGCTAATTTTCGCTTGATTATTTCAACGTTAACTCCCCATTTTGGATATTGTAAATTCATCACGATTAGCCTCGCTGTACGCAAACAGTTTGGAATTTGTAAATTTAGTTCACGGAAGTAGATAGCACACATGCATGTCGACAGGCACACCGAATTTAGTCTTGATCCCTTAAAAACAAATACACGACCTTCCCCCACTCCCCTTAACCACAAAGCTGGGGTAAAGGGAAGGGGGGGCAGTTAGCCCCTATACGATAGTGTGAGCGTGTTTAGCGTCAAATTGACTGTTTAGATAAAGACATAAAGGAAAAACAAAACGTTCAAAATTTTGACTTTACCCCGGTGAGGAGGCCTCTTTTTACTCGAGTTGTACTATCACGTATCACTGATAAACCCACGTCCTGAGTTTCAACGAAATCCAACAAACAACGGTATATTTTGGATATTTTAAAATCATTACGATTAGCCTCGCTGTACACAAACGATGTAGAATTTGTAGATTTAGATCACAGAAAGAGACAGTACATGTGCAGTTGTCAGGCACACCGAATTTGGGCTTGATCCGTTAAGAAATAGAAACACGCAACCCCCTTCCCCCCCCAAAAAAAGGGGGGGGGGGCATCAAGCCCAAATGCGATAGTCTGGGCGTGTTCGTCGTCAAATTTACGAACCAGATAGCTGTAGTGAAAAACAAAAATTTTCCTCATTTAGACTTAACTTGGGTTAGAGCCCCCCTTTTTTGAATTTACAATCCGTACTCGAGTTATACTGGTTCACCCATGTGTCGAATTTGAACCAAATCTCTGGCACTTTACTATATTGTGTTTTCACGTCATATGTCTCATCAGTCACGTCAGAATAGCCCTCGCTTCACTCATCACATGGGACCAACGTGCATCACTCTTAAATATGTCCGCTTGCATGCACAAGTTCATTTATAATAATAGCAACACATTTCGATACCCTCGTTGCGTATCTGTATTGTGTTTTCACGTCATATGTCTCGTCAGCGACGTCAGAATAGCCCTCGCTTCACTCATCACGTGGGACCAGCGTGCATCACTCTTACATATGTCCTCTTGCGCGCACAAGTTCATTTATAATAATAGCAACACATCTCGATACCCTCGTTACGTATCTGTATTGTGTTTTCACGTCATATGTCTCGTCAGCGACGTCAGAATAGCCCTCGCTTCACTCATCACCTGGGACCAACGTGCATCACTCTTACATATGTCCGCTTGCGCGCACAAGTTCATTTATAATAATAGCAACACATCTCGATACCCTCGTTACGTATCTGTATTGTGTTTTCACGTCATATGTCTCGTCAGCGACGTCAGAATAGCCCTCGCTTCATTCATCACGTGGGACCAGCGTGCATCACTCCGCTTGCGCGCACAAGTTCATTTATAATAATAGCAACACATCTCGATACCCTCGTTACGTATCTGTATTGTGTTTTCACGTCATATGTCTCGTCAGCGACGTCAGAATAGCCCTCGCTTCACTCATCACGTGGGACCAGCGCGCATCACTCTTAAATATGTCCGCTTGCGCGCACAAGTTCATTTATAATAATAGCAACACATCTCGATACCCTCGTAACGTATCTGTATTGTGACCACTTATAAAGTTACATAATTATTATCCTCCGTCATAAACATGCTGTATAGCTACGACAACAATAGATCTATTATTTGAAATTATTTTCAGCAATGTTTTTAATATTAATAATAATACAGTATATTTATGAACGTTGTCTCGATAACCTCGATGCACAGCGGGATGTAAACCAAGTACAATGCGTGCGTACGTAGTTCACTCAGTCAACCATGTCCAATTACTAGGAAAACGCTCTGTTTGACGCGTTGATAAGCGAGCGCGTCAATATCTACGAACTTTCTGGCGAAAAGTTTTCAATGCTAATACGAACAACAATTAACAACAATTCAAGAATGCGCATTGCAAAAATTGTTCTTATTTCCATTGCTATTATACTTTCCGACATTGTTGTATGCAGTGCAATGTGCGTTGCTAAGAATTTTCTTGGTCATGTTTTCAACACGGTCCGCCACCGTTACTAACACTTATTGACAGCAATAGAAATGTAATTTCTGCCTCTAATACGTATCGGATCGCGTTTACATTAGTATATTCGTGACCGGACAAAAATTTACTATAAGATAGCCACCTCACATTTTGCCGTTACTACGTTTTAGAAAAATATTTTCGAGTAACTTTCGTGTAACTTTGCCAATACTTATCAGATCGCCATTACATTAACATATTCGTGACCGGAAAAATCCGTAGAAAAATCTGGCTATCTTACATTTTGCCGCCATTTTGTTTCAGAAAAATATTTTGCAGTAACTATGGTGTAACTTTGTAACTTTTCGAATGATTCTGCCTCAAAACTATTCACCTTCAATCCACATCGAGGCTTGTGGATGGTCCAAATTTCAAGTTGATCAGACTTTCCGTTCGACCGCTATCGACGGACAAAAAAAATAACAAAACAAAAAAACAAAAAAAAAACAGAACGAAGTGCCATAAGAGTCAAGTGGAAACACTCGCTTCGCTCGCTTAATTAAATTGATTAGAGTAAAGCTTCGCAACAATAAATTAATTATACCAAGTAATAGGCAACCGTTGAAAGCTCCATTCGTAAGCTCGTGTCTTTCGAGTAGTACATCTCTACAGTAGTACATCGAGTACAACATCTAAATATTGTTTTGAGGTAAGCGCGGAACCTGAAAAGTCAAGTATGAGCACCACTTGGAGATAATTTTGATACTGATTTTTCATGATATTTTAATTGTTTTCATTCTATATTACAGAACCGACCATATTTTTGTATTGTCTTTCAGCCTGCGGCACGTTTATTGGGGGTCTCTGACTCCTTGGTTCCTTTCTATACACCAGTACCAATTGCCGCCAGTGCGAGTGCTTATAACTTGGTGCGTCTACATTTTCCTGAGAAATATCAAGAGTTGCTATTGATACCCTTATAAACCAACACATAAAAAATCACGTTAATTGTTTAGATGATATTTTGGGTTTTACGTCTCATATTTTTGCAATGAGGCTAATCGAGACAATTAATTGTTCCCCATTCCCTGGTCCCCCTTTTCCTTTCATTAATTGTTTAGCCCAGGTCTTTAATAAAAGGAAAAGGGGGACCTGGGAATGGGGAATGGGAGGAAAGGGCGGGGTGGGGGAAGGGACCTGGGTCCCGGGCTTTTAAGTTTGAAAAGCGCTGCTCTAAAGGATGGAAAATTTTGATTTTCTCTTGGGACTTCTCAAAACCATTTTAACACAATTTAAACGTACCAAAAGTGGGTGTTCTGCAAGGTAGGTGAGCTTCAACTGGAAGGTTATAATCCGTGTGCATTGCAGAAACCGATTTTATTAGCCTGCATCGTATTACACACGAGATACGAAAGGTCGAAATAAGTATTCAGTATTTGCACCTCACAGAAGGAAAATATTTTGGGCTTTGAGTCAAATAACTTTTTGTTGTTGCCACTAAGGTTTCACAAATGGTGACCTTTGAATGAGTTGCGAATACTCTAATCTACGCTATGCTACGCTACTACTCTGCCCGGGCCGACTACTCTACACGGGCCGGACTTTTCTGCACGAGCCGGACTACTCTCGCGGGCCGGACTACTCTGCACGGGCCAGACTTTCGTGTTTAAAACTACCGATCGCTTTAACTCCAAATGTGCTGCTAACATTCATAATAACTTTATATCTAGGACAAGACACTAAACTGCAGGGGTGCCCAACATACGGACCGGGGGCCGCATGCGGCCCGCCAAGCCATTTCATCTGGCCCACACCTCCCATTTACATTCTAGTCTCACAACTAAACCAACGAAGAAAACTCAATTTTATTTGAATTACATTGTTTTGAAATTTATTAAGTGGATATGTGTATAACTATATTTTAGACTTCGCAGCAAAAAACTGTCATAATTCTTTTGTTTCTACTTCTAGTTTTGTTCTCGTTCAAGCCTAGTTTCTTGGATGCCGAGGATTGGTGGGGGGGGGTGGGGGGGGGGGGGGGAATTATTGTTTTCTGTGGCGACATCCGACTTACTAATTGGCGAGGACTCTACTGGCACAGATAACAAATTCCACTGGTAATACATATGTGTCCCCGCAAATATGTTTCACCCTTTTAGTTGTGATCTTGCAAAGGCGTCATGACTCGAAGCATAAAATTGAGTGTAATAAAATGAAGGATATTAATTTGAATTGAAAAAGTAAATCTTGTTTCGCAGCAAAGTATGTATCAAAAGAAGGTAAATGAGAATCAAGCGTATGTCTGCATTAGTTTTCGTGTTGCACAGTGCACATTTACTAGCAGCGGGGGGAACACCATATGCTGATGGGGAATTAGATATAAAATAACCAGACTATATACGTATACATATATATATATATATATATATAATATATATATTTATAGATAAGCAGATGTGGCTCGCCAACATTTAATAATTATTAAGGTTGCCCATCGATGTTAAATTACATCATCGACATCGAAATCAAAACATCGATGTCACATCGCGATGTCGGAAATTTTTCGACATCGACATCAAACGTGAAATAATCGACATCGGAAAAAAAAGTTCCTTGAACAATGTACAAACTAAAGAAAAACTATCAAAACTGCAAAACCTTCTGGTAAGTTGATGTTGTGTTGTAACATTGTCGACGAGCGGTGTACAGATTTTGTTTTTATTATTATTAGTTTGTGTAAAAAACGATTTGATTTATGAAAAAAAAATCGATGTTGGAAATTTGCATCGACATCGATCGATTAATCGATGTCGATGGGCAACCTTAATAATTATGCTATGTGGCCCACTTTTAAATTAAGTTGGGCACCCCTGGACGACAGTGTCTAGCTTATGTACATTTGCCAATTGCATTTGATTGTGTACAATTACCGACCTATCCAATAGGAACA
This sequence comes from Isoperla grammatica, assembly GCA_945910005.1. Lineage (NCBI taxonomy): Eukaryota > Metazoa > Arthropoda > Insecta > Plecoptera > Perlodidae > Isoperla > Isoperla grammatica. The sequence goes on from OX246744.1 coordinate 35,023,595, forward strand.
AAGAACTAAAACAAACTATCTCTGCTCAGCAAGACATTGTCAACAATGACTGTTGTTGATAACGTTGGGAAGCATTCGATGAATAACTAAAGTAGAAATAGCTGGGTAATCTATGCGGCGAGTACAGAGACAAGGCAGGCGACATACAAATGTAGGCCTATTGGTTAGGTAGTTAGGTACTGTATTGTGACTTACGTGGAACCGCGAGACTTGCGCGATCTTGGGGACGATTATGGTATCTGGCCGTAGAATCTAGTTCAGCAACACAGCGCGCCAACACCTGAAAAATAATACCAGCTGTCGTCAGATTTCCATCACATTATTTCATAACTACCTTTATTATCTGTTTCCTTGGGGTGAACATTACTAAAGTAGATGCATAACTTCCGGTAATCATTGCGTTCACCACTCCCGACAACACTCAGGATGACCCCAGTGCCGGATTAAATGAACTCTCAATGCACTGTCACCACATTACTTAGTAACTACACCTACTCGTGTTGTCTATGGGTAGGCACACCTGTTACATTAATTAGAGTAATAACACTTATAACAACATTAAATTAATGAAGATGCATATGGGAAGGTAGTGTACTCCTGTATTGAGTTCCACACTCCCGCCAATCCTCAAAATGGTCCCACTGGAAAATTTAATAAGAACCTGCCATGCTTTCATAACACACTGTTTCGTAACTACGCCTGTCATTTGTCCACATCGTAAATAATCTGTTTCTTCTCTACCCTGGTAACCCGGGGACCAGGACCGGGTCCGGAAAATTACTGGGTATATTGATATTCATATTAACTTATTTATTGTAAATGGATCACAAACATGTTTGACATGAATTGTACAAATGTGATATTTTACATGGTCAGTCATAGTCAGTGGTTACAATGTCAGTGGTTAATCTAGTATAATACTGAGCAAAGATAAATCATACTTACACAATTAAGCAACAGCTGGGTTTATGACTAAGTTAAAAAATTCATTCCAATCGTAAAGACGATTGTTTAGTAAAATAGCTTTTACTCTAAAACGGAAAAACGATCGGGATTTCACTGTAATCGACGTCACGCGAAACGTTTCATGTACCGGTAATAGACTTCAGAACTAAAATAAATGCTATTATTATTTACTCCAAATACACACGAGAATACAACATTGTTATATTCTCTTGTGCCACTAGCATGATTAGATAGATATGATACAAGAAAACTGAAAATATAAACATTTAAAAATTCAAGAGATAACCAAATATTATGACTTAGTAGGCCTACTGGAAAATAGAACTAAAATTGACTTTGCTATTAATAATAAGTAATATCTAGACATATGTGAGGCCAAGCAGCATTTGTCTTTTGTTAACATTTGTTCTATTTATTTATTAGCCAATGGACATTACAGTATTTAATGCCAATAGCCATGACCATCCAAACATAAAATCAACAATATATAATTAATTATCAAGATAAACTCGTTCTGGTGATTACCTCAGCCACTTTGGTCTCCATCCAAGCATACACTACTAATTTATTAACAATACACACTATGACCCCACAGCAGCAGTAACCCTGCAACGACAAACATTATTGTTGTTGAATGTCCCGAGTTAGTCTCGTTGCCAACGGGTGGGATTCAGGGGGCCGCGTATTTGCGAGCCAGTGCGGAGGAGTTTCCCACCAGTCTTAGGAAAAAGACGCTCAACAAAACATCAATGCCGAGAATAACACAACACCGCTGTTTAATGGATTAATCAAGACGAAGGCTGGTCTTGAGTGGTATTTGTATTAGTGCCAGTCTTCGTGTTGGTAAAATGTTAAAATCTTGAAACTACTGGTACTACTGGTAGCGGCTAACTCACAATATCGTTTCAGCGCATTACAAAATAGGATAGACATTAAATAAATAAATAAATAAATAAATAAATAAAATAAATTATTTTAAAAAGCGTGTTTTGTGTGAAGGTGTCAAAAGAAAAAGTATAGAAACAGGTCCCATAGTTTTCTCTACGGACGGATTATTATTACAAATTATTGTAACTCTAGGCCTATAACATCTGTATTCGAGTTTAAAAGTTGCAAAACACACTCGTGCGGTAGAAATGCAAACTCGAACTAATGGAGTTGTAATGCCAGCGCCCTTTGTGTATGATTCTAATGGTGAGTAAGATAATACGGTGTGTATTAATAGCTGGGGGACTGAGTGCACTGGCCCATACATAGCTAGTAATATACATGCATTGCAACAAAGCACATTAAATGCAATTATGTCCCCCACTGAAAGTTACTTCTTGTACCTGAATGGGTGGATAATAAACAAAATCTGTCACAACACCCAGTATGACGGCCACATAAAATACAAATGTGACAATACTACGTCAAAAATTACGTGCGCACACAAAGCTGGCGAACTTTGGCTTATTAATTACGAACAAGGTTATATTACTGTTAAGTAGGCCTAATCATTTAGATAATGCATATGACTTGTTTAATATCATTGTAGTAATTATAACATTCATTCATATTATATGTAAATCACACAAAGATTTGTATTGTGTGTGTAAACAAATCTTTGCGATGTTACCAAAACACAGCTAATATTTAGACCACATTTACTACTGTCGAATGGTGCTGTCTGTCTACTAATATCATGCATCGTTCCTAATTGTCTAAACACAAAATTCAAATGCAATGTAAATCTGGCCAATAAATGTAGAACCAGGTGACTAGCCTAGCATTGCAACACGCACGAATCGCCAGCCGTACAGCAATCATGTATGTGGCTGACGTCAAGCGCGGAGCAGATGGAAACGAGTGTGCCGGAGTGCCAGATCTGAGCAAGGAAGAATATTGTCAGACCGTGGGCTAGGCCCTATCAAGGCTTAGCATTCGTATTCATTGTACTTTACTTTAAGTCCATCACTACGTTTATCAAGCGGACTGGGCTTGCACTTGGCGGTGCGAGCTGAGTTTAGTGCGCACCGAGTTCAACTGATAAACACCTCAGCTCGAGCTTATTTCAGTTCTGTTAAGAAGCCGATTTAGTCCGGTTTAATAGAACTAGGGATAGGCCTAGGGCTTAATAGGAGTCCGGAGTGAAGTATGCTTGCTAAGCGGGTTCCGAAGTCACTGCGTACCAGTTGAAGTCAGTCCGAACCCAGTCCGCTAGATAAACGTAGTGTATGGCTAGGCTAGTAAGCTATGCCTAGCCCTGTGCACTTCCGTGTCTGTGACAAGACTAGTAGGCCAGACCCTAGTAGGTCTAGCCCTTCCAAGTTTGTGGCAAGGCTAGTAACAGCTACGCAAAGGCTAGGCCTAGCCCTACATCTTTATACGTCTATCAATCCCATATGGCTAGGCAAGTAGGCTAGGCCAGACCCTAGAAGGCCTAGCCCTTTCAAGTATGTAGCAAGGCTAGCAAGAGCTGGGCAAAGGCTAGGCCTAGCCCTACGTCTTTGTACGTCAATCAATCCTATGGCTAGGCTAGGGCCTAGTAGGCTAGACCCTAGTAGCCTAGGCCTTCCAAGTTTGTGGCAAGGCTGGCAAGAGCTAGGTAAAGGCTAGGCCTAGCTCTACATCTTTGTACGTCAATTAATCTTATGGCTAGGCTAGTAGGTTAGACCCTAGTAGGCCTAGGCCTAGCCCTTTCTAGTTTGTGGCTAGGCTAGCAAAAGCTAGGCAAAGGCTAGGCCTAGCCTAGCCCTACGTCTTTGTACGTCAAACAACGCTAGGCTATGGCTAGGCTAGTAGGCCAGGCCCTAGTAGACCTAGGCCTAGCCATTGTGTTTAAAATACCTTAAGGTATTTTAAACTCAATGGCCTAGGGCCAAGCCTTCGATGTTTCGAGTCCATGCCTAGCTAGGGTAGGTACGCCTAGGCCTAGCCCTAAGCTTTTGTACGTCCATCATGTTGCTAGGCCTAGCCTAAGCCTAGGGCAAGGTTACAAGAGTCCCAGGCAGCGCCGTTATGCTAGCCCTTACCTTTAATCCTTGTTAGGCTGACGTTCAGCTTGGCTCCTAGGCCTGCCTAGGGCCTAGGCCTACACCAGTAAAACCACGACTGACAAAGACAATTTAGCGTAATTAATCTAGGCCTAGATGGCAATAGTTTTATTGTGTTATTAGGCCTATTGGCCGATTCCGAAAGAAACTTACAACCCAGTTACCTTGATCCAAACAAACAATTAAATTAGCAATTAATTAATTAATAAGCAAAAACATCGAGCAGAAGGAAACGCAAGAGCTTTCGGAATCGGAAGTGACGAAACGAAACGATTCAAACGAATGTTACATATCGATCGATCGATACAAAATTATTTCAACCTATCGATTGCTGTCAAAACGAGAATTTCATGTTGGTCAGCCTCCTTCGCCTTCCGCTAGATGGGGTAAAGCTCGCTGATAGCGATGGCAACTAGTGGAAGGCGGAGGTACTACTGGCCAACCGGCATCGGTCGCTCAGCCATAAACTACTACCACGCTGTAGCGGCAATCTACGTACTACGTGGACATCGCTCCCTCGCGGTAATTTCAAAACAGAGAATTAAAGCGCATGGAATATTAATTCAAATTAACATCCTATTATTAATTGTTTGCATAGCTTAGTCAAATACCTTAATAAGAATAGCTTATTTGGCTTAGTTTTATTTGAGGTCCTTCTTTGTAAATCAGTTTTTATAACTGAATAGGATAGACATTAAATAAATACATAAATTCACTTTATTAGTTTCTTTCAGAACAATGGTTCCTACCTACTTTGACAAATCAAAACGTTTGCATATTGAAAGTAAATAATTAATTACCTACTTATGTCAGTACTTTACGGTATCAGTTTTCGTAAGTACCCCCCCCCCCCCCCCCCCTCAATGCAAATTGGTTGATAAAACAGTAGGCCTACGTTTTTTTTTCATAACTGAAAAAATTCTTTAGTTAAACATTATTTAACATAACATAGTCTGATAATTAGCAGATTGATGGTTTCGACGAAAGTAAATCAAACACAATGGCTTACGTCCTTAGAGCTAATACGTCGTTTCACAAAGATAATTATTTATTATGTTTGTCGTTCCATTTCATTGTCGTTGTAAGTGTTTGAGCAATTCAAACAAGATTTTTAGTAGATAAAAGTGTCACTTGGAGAGGCCAAAATGGCTGAGTTAATTGGAACTCAGAACAAGATCAACATGTTCTAGTGAGGGAAAAGGTACAGAAGAACGACAGTTTACCTGAGAAAGTAGATAGGTCGCATTGAGAAACATATAGAGGAGAAGACAAATGAATAAAATATACCCTACCCTAGTTTTAAGTTAAGTTTATGTTCCCTACTCACGCTGAGTGATCAAGACCACTAGTTGGCCGAAAAGTCTCAGTTTATTTATTTGTCTTCCCATCTATATTGTCATGAAAGGCTGGGTTTCATAGATTTGAGCCCTTTCTGATCGGTGAGATTCCATGGAGTTGTTTCGACAACTGGTGTCGTAATGTTTTGAGTATTGTAACTGGGTCAGTTGGCTTTGCAATAATTGTGCATTGTCGGCGGGCCTAGTTAGTTAAAGGCTGGTCCACACAGATTTTTAAGACATACGATTTAAGGTTTAACGCGTAGTCGTAAAGTTGGATCATAGGAAACACGTAGTGGCGTTCACACAACGTTTTAGTTTTAAGACGTTGTTTTCATTGTTGTTTTTAAAACAACGTCTTAAAACCTTATGCATTATGTCTTCAAAATCTGTGTGGACCAGCCTTTAGTAAACAGATGATTGGGACAAGCGTCGGGATTCATTACATAATGTACGAAGGTCGGTGGTTTTTGTCCAAAACATTATCTGTTTCATTATTTACTTATTATTGTTACGATGTTATTGTTGTCGGCAATTCCTCGCCATGGCAGGCGATGACGTAGTGAGACGTGACGTCATGAGCAAGGGGCTTATAACCAAGGTGTGGGGGGAGGGAGGGCTCTAGCTGTAACGCCGAAGAAGAGTGAATCTCGGGCAACGGGGGAAGTGTCATAATGGACGTCGAGGGAAGTAGGAGCCGGGAAGCCATGGTCACCAACCACCTCGAGCGGGAAGCCGGGGCTACGACTCGGGTGAGTTTGAGATTGATTGGCAGGCCTGGACGGTATAAACGTGTTATAGCCCAGGCAGGCCATATGTTCACGGGTCTAGTTGTGTAATGTTACATAATGCCCGTCATTGAATAAACGTTATCCTTATTGTTGAACCATGGTATCTCCTTGAATAGACTGCATTGTGAACAATCCCACCACACGATCCCCGTTAGTGGCACGGCAGGGCTGGGAGCGAGTCGCTACGCCCATGTCACGATTACAGGGGTAATCGTGACGATGATCGATCGTTCAGCCTGGTACCGCCGTGAACATAACAATATTGGCAATATAATCTGTGTTTATTCAAATAGGCGGGTCTGAGAGCCGCGCAGGACGAATAAAGGTCATTGCCACTGATAAGAGATAAGCGACGGAGATGCTGTACTACAGTTCTGTAAATGGAGTAGGCCTACACGGTGTACACCCGACTATGACAATTCAGATCTATGGTAGGCCTAGACACACAGATAATTACTTGGCGTAACTACCTAGGTTATCCATGGTATTGCGCATGGTGGCCATACTGGAGGCCACCTATAGGGTGTATTCACGTATTGCGCATGGTGGCCATACTGGAGGCCTCCTATAGGGTGTATTCACGAATTGCGCATGGTGGCCATACTGGAGGCCACCTATAGGGTGTATTCACGTATTGCGCATAGTGGCCATACTGGAGGCCACCTATAGGGTGTATTCACGTATTGCGCATGGTGGCCATACTGGAGGCCACCTATAGGGTGTATTCACGTATTGCGCATGGTGGCCATACTGGAGGCCACCTATAGGGTGTATTCACGTATTGCGCATGGTGGCCATACTGGAGGCCACCTATAGGGTGTATTCACGTATTACGCATAGTGGCCATACTGGAGGCCTCCTATAGGGTGTATTCACGTATTGCGCATGGTGGCCATACTGGAGGCCACCTATAGGGTGTATTCACGTATTGCGCATGGTGGCCATACTGGAGGCCACCTATAGGGTGTATTCACGTATTGCGCATGGTGGCCATACTGGAGGCCACCTATAGGGTGTATTCACGTATTGCGCATGGTGGCCATACTGGAGGCCACCTATAGGGTGTATTCACGAATTGCGCATAGTGGCCATACTGGAGGCCACCTATAGGGTGTATTCACGAATTGCGCATAGTGGCCATACTGGAGGCCACCTATAGGGTGTATTCACGTATTGCGCATGGTGGCCATACTGGAGGCCACCTATAGGGTGTATTCACGTATTGCGCATGGTGGCCATACTGGAGGCCTCCTATAGGGTGTATTCACGTATTGCGCATGGTGGCCATACTGGAGGCCACCTATAGGGTGTATTCACGTATTGCGCATGGTGGCCATACTGGAGGCCACCTATAGGGTGTATTCACGTATTGCGCATGGTGGCCATACTGGAGGCCACCTATAGGGTGTATTCACGAATTGCGCATAGTGGCCATACTGGGGGCCACCTATAGGGTGTATTCACGTATTGCGCATGGTGGCCATACTGGAGGCCACCTATAGGGTGTATTCACGTATTGCGCATGGTGGCCATACTGGAGGTCACCTATAGGGTGTATTCACGTATTGCGCATGGTGGCCATACTGGGGGCCACCTATAGGGTGTATTCACGTATTGCGCATGGTGGCCATACTGGAGGTCACATATGGGGTGTATTCACGTATTGCGCATGGTGGCCATACTGGAGGCCACCTATAGGGTGTATTCACGTATTGCGCATGGTGGCCATACTGGAGGTCACCTATAGGGTGTATTCACGTATTGCGCATGGTGGCCATACTGGAGGTCACCTATAGGGTGTATTCACGTATTGCGCATGGTGGCCATACTGGAGGCCACCTATAGGGTGTATTCACGTATTGCGCATGGTGGCCATACTGGAGGTCACCTATAGGGTGTATTCACGTATTGCGCATGGTGGCCATACTGGAGGTCACCTATAGGGTGTATTCACGTATTGCGCATGGTGGCCATACTGGAGGTCACCTATAGGGTGTATTCACGTATTGCGCATGGTGGCCATACTGGAGGCCACCTATAGGGTGTATTCACGTATTGCGCATGGTGGCCATACTGGAGGTCACCTATAGGGTGTATTCACGTATTGCGCATGGTGGCCATACTGGGGGCCACCTATAGGGTGTATTCACGTATTGCGCATGGTGGCCATACTGGAGGTCACATATGGGGTGTATTCACGTATTGCGCATGGTGGCCATACTGGAGGCCTCCTATAGGGTGTATTCACGTATTGCGCATGGTGGCCATACTGGAGGTCACCTATAGGGTGTATTCACGTATTGCGCATGGTGGCCATACTGGAGGCCACCTATAGGGTGTATTCACGTATTGCGCATGGTGGCCATACTGGAGGCCTCCTATAGGGTGTATTCACGTATTGCGCATGGTGGCCATACTGGAGGTCACCTATAGGGTGTATTCACGTATTGCGCATGGGGGCCATACTGGAGGCCACCTATAGGGTGTATTCACGTATTGTGCATGGTGGTCATACTGGAGGTCACCTATAGGGTGTATTCACGTATTGCGCATGGTGCCATACTGGAGGCCACCTATAGGGTGTATTCACGTATTGCGCATGGTGCCATACTGGAGGCCACCTATAGGGTGTATTCACGTATTGCGCATGGTGGCCATACTGGGGGCCACCTATAGGGTGTATTCACGTATTGCGCATGGTGGCCATACTGGAGATCACCTATAAGGTGTATTCACGTATTGCGCATGGTGGCCATACTGGAGGCCTCCTATAGAGTGTATTCACGTATTGCGCATGGTGGCCATACTGTAGTCCACCTATAGGGTGTATTCACGTATTGCGCATGGTGGCCATACTGGAGGCCTCCTATAGAGTGTATTCACGTATTGCGCATGGTGGCCATACTGTAGTCCACCTATAGGGTGTATTCACGTATTGCGCATGGTGGCCATACTGGAGGCCTCCTATAGAGTGTATTCACGTATTGCGCATGGTGGCCATACTGTAGTCCACCTGTAAGGTGTATTCACGTATTGCGCATGGTGGCCATACTGTAGTCCACCTATAGGGTGTATTCACGTATTGCGCATGGTGGCCATACTGGAGGCCACCTATAGGGTGTATTCACGTATTGCGCATGGTGGCCATACTGTAGTCCACCTATAGGGTGTATTCACGTATTGCGCATGGTGGCCATACTGTAGTCCACCTATAGGGTGTATTCACGTATTGCGCATGGTGGCCATACTGGAGGCCACCTATAAGGTGTATTCACGTATTGCACATGGTGGCCATACTGGAGGCCACCTATAGGGTGTATTCACGTATTGCGCATGGTGGCCATACTGGAGGTCACCTATAGGGTGAATTCACGTATTGCGCATGGTGGCCATACTGGGGGCCACCTATAGGGTGTATTCACGTATTGCGCATGGTGGCCATACTGGAGGCCACCTATAGGGTGTATTCACGTATTGCGCATGGTGGCCATACTGTAGTCCACCTATAGGGTGTATTCACGTATTGCGCATGGCGGCCATACTGGAGGCCACCTATAGGGTGTATTCACGTATTGCGCATGGTGGCCATACTGGAGGCCTCCTATAGGGTGTATTCACGTATTGCGCATGGTGGCCATACTGGAGGCCACCTATAGGGTGTATTCACGTATTGCGCATGGTGGCCATACTGTAGTCCACCTGTAAGGTGTATTCACGTATTGCGCATGGTGGCCATACTGTAGTCCACCTATAGGGTGTATTCACGTATTGCGCATGGCGGCCATACTGGAGGCCCCCTATAGGGTGTATTCACGTATTGCGCATGGTGGCCATACTGTAGTCCACCTATAGGGTGTATTCACGTATTGCGCATGGTGGCCATACTGGAGGCCTCCTATAGGATGTATTCACGTATTGCGCATGGCGGCCATACTGGAGGCCACCTATAGGGTGTATTCACGTATTGCGCATGGTGGCCATACTGTAGTCCACCTATAGGGTGTATTCACGTATTGCGCATGGTGGCCATACTGTAGTCCACCTATAGGGTGTATTCACGTATTGCGCATGGTGGCCATACTGGAGGCCCCCTATAGGGTGTATTCACGTATTGCGCATGGTGGCCATACTGTAGTCCACCTATAGGGTGTATTCACGTATTGCGCATGGTGGCCATACTGTAGTCCACCTATAGGGTGTATTCACGTATTGCGCATGGTGGCCATACTGGAGGCCACCTATAAGGTGTATTCACGTATTGCACATGGTGGCCATACTGGAGGCCACCTATAGGGTGTATTCACGTATTGCGCATGGTGGCCATACTGGAGGTCACCTATAGGGTGTATTCACGTATTGCGCATGGTGGCCATACTGGGGGCCACCTATAGGGTGTATTCACGTATTGCGCATGGTGGCCATACTGGAGGTCACCTATAAGGTGTATTCACGTATTGCGCATGGTGGCCATACTGTAGTCCACCTATAAGGTGTATTCACGTATTGCGCATGGTGGCCATACTGTAGTCCACCTATAGGGTGTATTCACGTATTGCGCATAGTGGCCATACTGGAGGCTACCTATAGGGTGTATTCACGTATTGCGCATGGTGGCCATACTGGAGGTTACCTATAGGGTGTATTCACGTATTGCGCATAGTGGCCATACTGGAGGCTACCTATAAGGTGTATTCACGTATTGCGCATGATGGCCATACTGGAGGCCTCCTATTGGGTGTATTCACGTATTGCGCATGGCGGCCATACTGGAGGCCACCTATTGGGTGTATTCACGTATTGCGCATGGCGGCCATACTGGAGGCCACCTATTGGGTGTATTCACGTATTGCGCATGGCGGCCATACTAGAGGCCACCTATTGGGTGTATTCACGTATTGCGCATGGTGGCCATACTGGAGGCCACCTATAAGGTGTATTCACGTATTGCGCGTGGCGGCCATACTGGAGGCCTCCTATAGGGTGTATTCACGTATTGCGCATGGCGGGAATACTGGAGGCCACCTATAAGGTGTATTCACGTATTGCGCATGGCGGGAATACTGGAGGCCACCTATAGGGTGTATTCACGTATTGCGCATGGCAGGAATACTGGAGGCCACCTATAAGGTGTATTCACGTATTGCGCATGGTGGCCAAAACTGGAGGCCACCTATAGGGTGTATTCACGTATTGCGCATGGTGGCCATACTGGAGGCCACCTATAGGGTGTTTTCACTTATTGCGCATGATGGCCATACTGAAGGCCACCTATAGGGTGTATTCACGTATTGCGCATAATGGCCATACTGGAGGCCACCTATTGGGTGTATTCACGTATTGCGCATGGCGGCCATACTGGAGGCCACCTATAGGGTGTATTCACGTATTGCGCATGGTGGCCATACTGGAGGCCACCTATAGGGTGTATTCACGTATTGCGCATGGCGGGAATACTGGAGGCCACCTATAAGGTGTATTCACGTATTGCGCATGGTGGCCAAAACTGGAGGCCACCTATAGGGTGTATTCACGTATTGCGCATGGTGGCCATACTGGAGGCCACCTATAGGGTGTTTTCACTTATTGCGCATGATGGCCATACTGAAGGCCACCTATAGGGTGTATTCACGTATTGCGCATAATGGCCATACTGGAGGCCACCTATTGGGTGTATTCACGTATTGCGCATGGCGGCCATACTGGAGGCCACCTATAGGGTGTATTCACGTATTGCGCATGGTGGCCATACTGGAGGCCACCTATAGGGTGTATTCACGGATTGCGCATGGTGGCCATACTGGAGGCCACCTATAGGGTGTTTTCACTTATTGCGCATGGCGGCCATACTGGAGGCCACCTAGGGTGTATTCACGTATTGCGCATAATGGCCATACTGGAGGCCAGCTATTGGGTGTATTCACGTATTGCGCATGGCGGGGATACTGGAGGCCACCTATAGGGTGTATTCACGTATTGCGCATGGTGGCCATACTGGAGGCCACCTATAAGGTGTATTCACGTATTGCGCATGGTGGCCATACTGGAGGCCACCTATAAGGTGTATTCACGTATTGCGCATGTTGGCCATACTGGAGGCCACCTATTGGGTGTATTCACGGATTGCGCATGGCGGCTATACTGGAGGCCACCTATAATGTATTCACGTATTGCGCATGGCGGCCATACTGGAGGCCACCTAGGGTGTATTCACGTATTGCGCATAATGGCCATACTGGAGGCCACCTATAGGGTGTATTCACGTATTGCGCATGGTGGCCATACTGGAGGCCACCTATAGGGTGTATTCACGGATTGCGCATGGTGGCCATACTGGAGGCCACCTATTGGGTGTATTCACGTATTGCGCATGGCGGGGATACTGGAGGCCACCTATAAGGTGTATTCACGTATTGCGCATGGTGGCCATACTGGAGGCCACCTATAGGGTGTATTCACGGATTGCGCATGGTGGCCATACTGGAGGCCACCTATTGGGTGTATTCACGTATTGCGCATGGCGGGGATACTGGAGGCCACCTATAGGGTGTATTCACGTATTGCGCATGGTGGCCATACTGGAGGCCACCTATAAGGTGTATTCACGTATTGCGCATGGCGGCCATACTGGAGGCCACCTAGGGTGTATTCACGTATTGCTTATAATGGCCATACTGGAGGCCACCTATTGGGTGTATTCACGTATTGCGCATGGCGGGGATACTGGAGGCCACCTATAGGGTGTATTCACGTATTGCGCATGGTGGCCATACTGGAGGCCACCTATAAGGTGTATTCACGTATTGCGCATGGTGGCCATACTGGAGGCCACCTATAAGGTGTATTCACGTATTGCGCATGTTGGCCATACTGGAGGCCACCTATTGGGTGTATTCACGGATTGCGCATGGCGGCTATACTGGAGGCCACCTATAATGTATTCACGTATTGCGCATGGCGGCCATACTGGAGGCCACCTAGGGTGTATTCACGTATTGCGCATAATGGCCATACTGGAGGCCACCTATTGGGTGTATTCACGTATTGCGCATGGCGGCCATACTGGAGGCCACCTATAAGGTGTATTCACGTATTGCGCATGGTGGCCATACTGGAGGCCACCTATAGGGTGTATTCACGTAAAGCGCATGGTGGCCAAACTGGAGGCCACCTATAGGGTGTATTCATGTATTGCGCATAATGGCCATACTGGAGGCCACCTATAGGATGTATTACGTATTGCGCATAATGGCCATACTGGAGGCCACCTATAGGATGTATTACGTATTGCGCATAATGGCCATACTGGAGGCCACCTATAGGGTGTATTCACGTATTGCGCATAATGGCCATACTGGAGGCAACCTATAGGGTGTATTCACGTATTGCGCATGGTGGCCATACTGGAGACCACCTATAGGGTGTATTCACGTATTGCGCATAATGGCCATACTGGAGGCCACCTATAGGGTGTTCACGTATTGCGCATGGAGGCCATACTGGAGGCCACCTATTGGGTGTATTCACGTATTACGCATAATGGCCATACTGGAGGCCACCTTTAGGGTGTATTCACGTATTGTGCATGGCGGCCATACTGGAGGCCACCTATTGGGTGTATTCACGTATTGCGCATGGTGGCCATACTGGAGGCCACCTATAAGGTGTATTCACGTATTGCGCGTGGCGGCCATACTGGAGGCCTCCTATAGGGTGTATTCACGTATTGCGCATGGTGGCCATACTGGAGGCCACCTATAGGGTGTATTCACGTATTGCGCATGGCGGGAATACTGGAGGCCACCTATAAGGTGTATTCACGTATTGCGCATGGTGGCCAAAACTGGAGGCCACCTATAGGGTGTATTCACGTATTGCGCATGGTGGCCATACTGGAGGCCACCTATAGGGTGTTTTCACTTATTGCGCATGATGGCCATACTGAAGGCCACCTATAGGGTGTATTCACGTATTGCGCATAATGGCCATACTGGAGGCCACCTATTGGGTGTATTCACGTATTGCGCATGGCGGCCATACTGGAGGCCACCTATAGGGTGTATTCACGTATTGCGCATGGTGGCCATACTGGAGGCCACCTATTGGGTGTATTCACGTATTGCGCATAGCGGCCATACTGGAGGCCACCTATAGGGTGTATTCACGGATTGCGCATGGTGGCCATACTGGAGGCCACCTATAGGGTGTTTTCACTTATTGCGCATGGCGGCCATACTGGAGGCCACCTAGGGTGTATTCACGTATTGCGCATAATGGCCATACTGGAGGCCACCTATTGGGTGTATTCACGTATTGCGCATGGCGGGGATACTGGAGGCCACCTATAGGGTGTATTCACGTATTGCGCATGGTGGCCATACTGGAGGCCACCTATAAGGTGTATTCACGTATTGCGCATGGTGGCCATACTGGAGGCCACCTATAAGGTGTATTCACGTATTGCGCATGTTGGCCATACTGGAGGCCACCTATTGGGTGTATTCACGGATTGCGCATGGCGGCTATACTGGAGGCCACCTATAATGTATTCACGTATTGCGCATGGCGGCCATACTGGAGGCCACCTAGGGTGTATTCACGTATTGCGCATAATGGCCATACTGGAGGCCACCTATTGGGTGTATTCACGTATTGCGCATGGCGGCCATACTGGAGGCCACCTATAAGGTGTATTCACGTATTGCGCATGGTGGCCATACTGGAGGCCACCTATAGGGTGTATTCACGTATTGCGCATAATGGCCATACTGGAGGCCACCTATAGGATGTATTACGTATTGCGCATAATGGCCATACTGGAGGCCACCTATAGGATGTATTACGTATTGCGCATAATGGCCATACTGGAGGCCACCTATAGGGTGTATTCATGTATTGCGCATAATGGCCATACTGGAGGCAACCTATAGGGTGTATTCACGTATTGCGCATGGTGGCCATACTGGAGGCCACCTATAGGATGTATTACGTATTGCGCATAATGGCCATACTGGAGGCCACCTATAGGATGTATTACGTATTGCGCATAATGGCCATACTGGAGGCCACCTATAGGATGTATTACGTATTGCGCATAATGGCCATACTGGAGGCCACCTATAGGATGTATTACGTATTGCGCATAATGGCCATACTGGAGGCCACCTATAGGATGTATTACGTATTGCGCATAATGGCCATACTGGAGGCCACCTATAGGGTGTATTCACGTATTGCGCATAATGGCCATACTGGAGGCAACCTATAGGATGTATTACGTATTGCGCATAATGGCCATACTGGAGGCCACCTATAGGGTGTATTCATGTATTGCGCATAATGGCCATACTGGAGGCAACCTATAGGGTGTATTCACGTATTGCGCATGGTGGCCATACTGGAGGCCACCTATAGGATGTATTACGTATTGCGCATGGTGGCCAAACTGGAGGCCACCTATAGGGTGTATTCATGTATTGCGCATAATGGCCATACTGGAGGCCACCTATAGGATGTATTACGTATTGCGCATAATGGCCATACTGGAGGCCACCTATAGGATGTATTACGTATTGCGCATAATGGCCATACTGGAGGCCACCTATAGGGTGTATTCACGTATTGCGCATAATGGCCATACTGGAGGCAACCTATAGGGTGTATTCACGTATTGCGCATGGTGGCCATACTGGAGACCACCTATAGGGTGTATTCACGTATTGCGCATAATGGCCATACTGGAGGCCACCTATAGGGTGTTCACGTATTGCGCATGGAGGCCATACTGGAGGCCACCTATTGGGTGTATTCACGTATTACGCATAATGGCCATACTGGAGGCCACCTTTAGGGTGTATTCACGTATTGTGCATGGCGGCCATACTGGAGGCCACCTATAGGGTGTATTCACGTATTGCGCATAATGGCCATACTGGAGGCCACCTATAGGGTGTATTCACGTATTGCGCATGGCGGCCATACTGGAGGCCACCTATAGGGTGTATTCACGTATTGCGCATAATGGCCATACTGGAGGCCACCTATAAGGTGTATTACGTATTGCGCATAATGGCCATACTGGAGGCCACCTATAGGGTGTTTTCACTTATTGCGCATGGTGGCCATACTGAAGGCCACCTATAGGGTGTATTCACGTATTGCGCATAATAACCATACTGGAGGCCACCTATAGGGTGTATTCACGTATTGCGCATAATGGCCATACTGGAGGCCACCTATAGGATGTATTCACGTATTGCGCATGGCAGCCATACTGGAGGCCACCTATAGGGTGTATTCACGTATTGCGCATGGCGGCCATACTGGAGGCCACCTATTGGGTGTATTCACGTATTGCGCATAATGGCCATACTGGAGGCTACCTATAGGGTGTATTCACGTATTGCGCATAATGGCCATACTGGAGGCCACCTATAGGGTGTATTACGTATTGCGCATAATGGCCAAACTGGAGGCCACCTATAGGGTGTATTCATGTATTGCGCATAATGGCCATACTGGAGGCCACCTAGGGTGTAATCACGTATTGCGCATAATGGCCAAACTGGAGGCCACCTAAAGGGTGTATTCATGTATTGCGCATAATGGCCATACTGGAGGCCACCTAGGGTGTAATCACGTATTGCGCATAATGGCCATACTGGAGGCCACCTAGGGTGTAATGACGTATTGCGCATAATGGCCATACTGGAGGCCACCTAGGGTGTAATCACGTATTGCGCATAATGGCCAAACTGGAGGCCACCTATAGGGTGTATTCATGTATTGCGCATAATGGCCATACTGGAGGCCACCTAGGGTGTAATCACGTATTGCGCATAATGGCCAAACTGGAGGCCACCTATAGGGTGTATTCATGTATTGCGCATAATGGCCATACTGGAGGCCACCTATAGGGTGTATTACGTATTGCGCATCCTGGATACTGGAGGCCACCTATAGGGTGTATTCACGTATTGCGCATAATGGCCATACTGGAAGCAACCTATAGGGTGTATTCACGTATTGCGCATGGCGGCCATACTGGAGGCCACCTATAGGGTGTATTCACGTATTGCGCATAATGGCCATACTGGAGGCCACCTAAAGGGTGTATTCAAGTATTGCGCTGGAGGCCATACTGGAGGCCACCTATTGGGTGTATTCACGTATTGCGCATAATGGCCATACTGGAGGCCACCTATAATGTATTCACGTATTGTGCATGGCGGCCATACTGGAGGCCACCTATAGGGTGTATTCAGGTATTGCGCATAATGGCCATACTGGAGGCCACCTATAGGGTGTATTCACGTATTGCGCATAATGGCCATACTGGAGGCCACCTATAGGGTGTATTCACGTATTGCGCATAATGGCCATACTGGAGGCCACCTATAGGGTGTATTCACGTATTGCGCATAATGGCCATACTGGAGGCCACCTATAAGGTGTATAACGTATTGCGCATAATGGCCATACTGGAGGCCACCTATAGGGTGTTTTCACTTATTGCGCATGGTGGCCATACTGAAGGCCACCTATAGGGTGTATTCACGTATTGCGCATAATAACCATACTGGAGGCCACCTATAGGGTGTATTCACGTATTGCGCATAATGGCCATACTGGAGGCCACCTATAGGGTGTATTCACGTATTGCGCATGGCAGCCATACTGGAGGCCACCTATAGGGTGTATTCACGTATTGCGCATGGCGGCCATACTGGAGGCCACCTATTGGGTATATTCACGTATTGCGCATAATGGCCATACTGGAGGCTACCTATAGGGTGTATTCACGTATTGCGCATGGTGGCCATACTGGAGGCCATCTATAAGGTGTATTCACGTATTGCGCATGGTGGCCATACTGAAGGCCACCTATTGGGTGTATTCACGTATTGCGCATGGCGGGGATACTGGAGGCCACCTATAAGGTGTATTCACGTATTGCGCATGGTGGCCATACTGGAGGCCACCTATAAGGTGTATTCACGTTTTGCGCATGGTGGCCATACTGGAGGCCACCTATAAGGTGTATTCACGTATTGCGCATGGTGGCCATACTGGAGGCCACCTATAGGGTGTATTCACGTTTTGCGCATGGTGGCCATACTGGAGGCCACCTATAAGGTGTATTCACGTATTGCGCATAATGGCCATACTGGAGGCCACCTATAGGGTGTTTTCACTTATTGCGCATGGTGGCCATACTGGAGGCCACCTATAAGGTGTATTCACTTATTGCGCATGGTGGCCATACTGGAGGCCACCTATTGGGTGTATTCACGTATTGCGCATGGCGGGGATACTGGAGGCCACCTATAAGGTGTGTTCACGTATTGCGCATGGTGGCCATACTGGAGGCTACCTATAAGGTGTATTCACGTTTTGCGCATGGTGGCCATACTGGAGGCCACCTATAGGGTGTATTCACGTATTGCGCATGGAGGCCATACTGGAGGCTACCTAAAGGGTGTATTCACGTATTGCGCATGGCGGCTATACTGGAGGCCACCTATAATGTATTCACGTATTGCGCATGGCGGCCATACTGGAGGCCACCTAGGGTGTAATCACGTATTGCGCATAATAACCATACTGGAGGCCACCTATTGGGTGTATTCACGTATTGCGCATGGTGGCCATACTGGAGGCCACCTATAGGGTGTATTTACGTAAAGCGCATGGTGGCCATACTGGAGGCCACCTTTAGGGTGTAGTCACGTATTGCGCATGGCGGCCATACTGGAGGCCACCTATAGGGTGTATTCACGTATTGCGCATGGTGGCCATACTGGAGGCCACCTTTAGGGTGTATTCACGTATTGCGCATAATGGCCATACTGGAGGCCACCTATAGGGTGTATTCACGTATTGCGCATGGCGGCCATACTGGAGGCCACCTATAGGGTGTATTCACGTATAGCGCATGGGGGCCATACTGGAGGCCACCTATAGGGTGTATTCACGTATTGCGCATAATGGCCATACTGGAGGCCACCTATAGGGTGTATTCACGTATTGCGCGTGGCGGCCATACTGGAGGCCTCCTATAGGGTGTATTCACGTATTGCGCATGGTGGCCATACTGGAGGCCACCTATAGGGTGTATTCACGTATTGCGCATGGCGGGAATACTGGAGGCCACCTATAAGGTGTATTCACGTATTGCGCATGGTGGCCATACTGGAGGCCACCTATAGGGTGTTTTCACTTATTGCGCATGATGGCCATACTGAAGGCCACCTATAGGGTGTATTCACGTATTGCGCATAATGGCCATACTGGAGGCCACCTATTGGGTGTATTCACGTATTGCGCATGGCGGCCATACTGGAGGCCACCTATAGGGTGTATTCACGTATTGCGCATGGTGGCCATACTGGAGGCCACCTATAGGGTGTATTCACGGATTGCGCATGGTGGCCATACTGGAGGCCACCTATAGGGTGTTTTCACTTATTGCGCATGGCGGCCATACTGGAGGCCACCTAGGGTGTATTCACGTATTGCGCATAATGGCCATACTGGAGGCCACCTATAGGGTGTATTCACGTATTGCACATGGTGGCCATACTGGAGGCCACCTATAGGGTGTATTCACGTATTGCGCATGGTGGCCATACTGGAGGCCACCTATTGGGTGTATTCACGTATTGCGCATGGTGGCCATACTGGAGGCCACCTATAGGGTGTATTCACGTATTGCGCATGGTGGCCATACTGGAGGCCACCTATAGGGTGTATTCACGTATTGCGCATGGTGGCCATACTGGAGGCCACCTATAGGGTGTATTCACGTATTGCGCATGGTGGCCATACTGGAGGCCACCTTTAGGGTGTATTCACGTATTGCGCATGGTGGCCATACTGGAGGCCACCTATTGGGTGTATTCACGTATTGCGCATGGTGGCCATACTGGAGGCCTCCTATAGGGTGTATTCACGTATTGCGCATGGTGGCCATACTGGAGGCCACCTATTGGGTGTATTCACGTATTGCGCATAGTGGCCATACTGGAGGCCACCTATTGGGTGTATTCACGTATTGCGCATGGTGGCCATACTGGAGGCCACCTATTGGGTGTATTCACGTATTGCGCATGGTGGCCATACTGGAGGCCACCTATAGGGTGTATTCACGTATTGCGCATAGTGGCCATACTGGAGGCCACCTATAGTGTGTATTCACGTATTGCGCATGGTGGCCATAGTCGAGGCCACAATGACACGTGATTGGTAGTTCATTGTTACTGTTTCAGCTCGCGTTAGGTTGAAGGTCTGCTGTTATCTTTCTTTGGTTTGCTATTCTCTCTATCAGGCTTGTGTAACCATGGACTTACAACTATCTGGATGTGCGGCATGGTTCGAATACGCTTCTGTGATTCTTATTTCCGGTTTTGTATATTGTTGCCTTTTTAGCCTCTATCTCTAAGCAATTACACATCAACAGTCACAACAACAATGTGAACTATGTCAAAATCCAAAACTTAAGGGCTAAAATGGCCGTCCACCGCCTTCTTCCGTGGCTATTTAATTAGTACGTTGATTTATTAGCTGATTCAGGTCCAGTAACGAAGTTACTATTATAAGTCCGTGGTGTTTGTAACGAGCAACTATCTTTTCTCTTTCTCTTTTACATCTTTCCAAGCAAAACAAAGCAGGGAGGGTTTTGGTGGCCCCCGGGGCAGAGCCCCCCAACAATATTTAGCGGCGCAGGCGACATTTTTGAAAATCAGGCTATTAGATAATAGTGCGTTCTGAGTGTTACAGAAAACATAACGGAATTAATGAAATAGTGAGTGCATTTAGCTCGAAATACTGGCAGAATAGTGCAAAATGTGATAAGAATTTTTCCTTCGGTGGAAAAATCGTAAATTGTCTGTTCTTTTATTTAAAGACCATCCTCAAAAAATCTACCGGTAACTTTGGGCCCCAGGGCTGTCCAAAGTGGGAAAAAAATCACAATTATGCGAAGTGTGAATCTATATTCAAATTTGGTCATAAAATGAATTCAAAGGAATGTTAGGCGTACAATGTAAAAAAATAAAAAATCTAGGGTTGTCCAAAGCTAAGTTTTGTGGCAAAATGTAAAGGTTACATTCTGAATGTTACCTATATATAATCATTCTCTATGGATAGTTTTCATTTCTTGCGATTATATTATTATCAAATAATGACCATATATGAATGATTACTAGAGTTTTGCTGTTCAGGGGTGACCAAAGAGTATAAAGTGTCATCATTACAGATAATGTCCATGTAAACCAAATATTCATAACGACAACGATATGAATGTTATATGTGGATTCATTTGTTACCTTTCAGATTACTCGTAATAATTAGAAGAACACAATGCCTCGTAATATTTCGTATCAATGATTTCAGGGTTGACCAATTCAAAAAAATAGTAATAGTCTGTGTCGTGCATTAAATTTGTGTTTCGCGCAAATACGCACAGCATAGTACGAACATTTAACTACAGGTGACATCCACGTGTTCCTTTTGTGCGTATGCCCAATAGAAGAAACAAGTATGGAAAGAAGCTTGTTTATAATTGTCGACACTACACGCTTGAGTACACGCTTGAGCACACACGCTTGAGCATGAAAACTAAACTACAGGGCGTTCAGCAAGACTGCAGTCTATTTTCTAGACTGTACATTTCATGCCAATCTCGAGAAGGAGATTTAGACGACTTTTTTGCACATGAGAACCATTCATATCCTCCCGCATTGTCAAAAAACGGTCAATTGCGCTCATGCACTAAGTCCGACGCGTTTATTCGCATCGAAACGCTCGGTACTACAGTTTATGATAAGCCTGAATGTACGGCTGTCGTAATTAATGGCGCAGCTGCTGTTCACATGTTGAAGCCAGGGGCGTCTAAAACTCTTGGCGAATTCAGGGATAACATTTTTATTCCTTATATCATGTCTCAGTCCCAGGACATATCCAGAATATTTTTTTTTATGAATTTCAATTTTCTTAGTCAATTATATGTTTATGAGCAACATTTGTTTGAAAAAAAAAAATTTAGTGGGCCTGGATTTTTTGGATATGGGAGGTATGGTATACCATACATTGGGTCTCAATGGTAAAACAAGAGTGCTGAAAGAACAAGTTGGTATTTATTTTATAATGCTCATTTCTTACATAGTTAACTGTTATTTCTTATACAAATTCACACATATGAATTATTGAAATAATTATTGATTGTAAGTTTATTAATTGCTCATTGACAATTGATTGAAATTATTAATTAATTAAATATTGAAATCTAAGATACATGAGAAATCGAGTCATCGTAATACCATGGTAATAGAGCACTCAAAATAGACTAGATGCATTCTGGTGGCAAGAACATAAACTTCTATTAGGAGTGGTTTAGCTGTCAATTTTCATTGTTGTTGTATTGTTATTATTCATCAATGGCGCTGAAAGGAGGTTGCTTAGCAGCGCTATCTATGTTAGTTTTGAGTCCTCTATACCAATCATAAAAAATAAACTATAAACTATCTAAGTGGTTAGGTAAATATTATGCAAATAATTATTGATAGTAAATGAATCAATTAGTTATTATCAGCTTGTTATGAATAACCATGTTACAACCTGTGGTACTGATAGAAACAATTCCTATTTGTCGTCAAGCAGAGATGGATTTTGCAAGTTGAGCAACGGACTCGTGCTGATGTGCTTCTGCAGCCAGGGAGTCGGCACCGTGTCGGTTTGTACTCTTTATTAGGAATTTCCGGAAGATGAAGTGCACCTTTCTTTCGCAGTTCATCAGGCGGATGAGGAATTACATTAGGCCTACGCCTGACAGCAGGTTCTTCTTCTTCTTCATCTGTGAGCTCATTGTCCGATGAAGTAGAATGCAGCAATGCATGAGCACATTTCATTTTAAAATCAAGATAATGAAACTGATCTTTCTTTCTGGTTTCAAGGCCATCCTGATCGCGTCTATACTCAATCCAGCCAGCAGCGGCAACAAAGTCAATCATATGCATGAATAATCTAACTGTCCACTTCCTGGTACGCGCATCAATCCTGTAGTAACTGATGACTCGATCTAAAAAATCTACGCCACCCATCTTCGTGTTATAATTTTTGATTATCACTGGCCTTACAACATCCACATACACTTTGTCTTTCTTGCACCAACGAATGCATGTGTCCGTTGGCAAAGACCCTTCGACCGATGATGCCAGTATCACTGGTTTATTGTCAAACCACTTGACAATTACGACTTGACCATCCGATCTCACTACCTGGTCAATGGAGCCTCGACCTTACACGATGCACAGTAGCAGGCAGTGGTGCAGTCCTCCCCCGCTTTGGCATGGGTGCAGTGGGCGTATCTGCAGCTGAGTCCTCTGACGTGACAGAAGGAGATCGTGGCCTCTTGCGATGGTTCCTCCCCAAAGGTCTGTGAACTGGCGTTGACGACGCAATACCCTGGCGTGATGTGGACGGTCGGTCTATTGGCCAAGGCCTATCATTGGTATTCATAGACAGGATCGAATCTAAAATAACGATAAAGTAGTTGTTGTTAACGGTTAACAGTAGGCTTTGGGATCTAGGCGTCAATGCAATTATCAAGAAACTCTAAAATTAGGGTTTTGTATTTTTGAGACGAGAGACGTTCGTTCGAATCTTTCTCGTCTCAGTACGGCTAGGCCTAGGCCTACACCCTAGGCTTGTGTAGGCCAAGTGTGTAGGCCTTGGGTAGGTCTAGGACCTTGGTTTGTTTAGGCCTATGGAGTGATTTACTTACCACTAGCGTCAACTGACAGGACTGAGGTCCCTTCATCAGCATCAGGTTCAGATCCATCTGACTCTTGGTAACTTGGTCCAGGGTTAAAAAATAGATCACGATCATCATTATCATCGTCAGACAGTCCCTCCAATTCGGAATCTTCCAACAGTTCAACAATATCGGTATCAACAATGCGACCTACAAAGAGAGAATGTCAACAGGTTACAAAATGTTACTAGTCTAGGCCTAGTAAAATGCCTGGTCAAAGACCTGATGTATTGTATACAATACAGGCCTAATTACATGCAAATTTTGGTGACAATTATTCCGGTACGCAATGAAGTATACACATGAATACACTAATGAAAATAGTAGGATTCAGAAAATCTAATCATTATTTTGCTACAAAATGTACTTTAATTTATATCTTATAAATAAAAATGTAAAATGTTGACACTTACGTTTTCCATTGGTAGCCATTATTGTCTAGTTGATATCTCTGCCATGCGTCGCGCGATTGTCTTGAAATAAACTTCTGTATGATGCTGCCATCTAGCAAAAGACATAGGAACTAACTCCGATACCGACAGTTCACTTAGCCGAGCGGGAAAAATTCAAACGTGTGTGTATTGTATACAATACCCTAGGTCCGAGGAGGTAAATGCAGTAAGAGTTGATGTCATTTTTGACAGACATTTCCAGGACAGTCTGAAGAGCCATGCCCGCTTTAAGCGTGGCAGTGGTGTGAAGCTAAAAGTTGGATACAACACCAATATCCCCAACAGTGGAATTCATTTCTGCATGATGATGACAACAAAGATGCCCTCTTAAAGCTTTTGGCAGAAGGATTGTCGGAAGTAGAGGATGTAAGACAAACTATTGTCGCAACACATGGTGTGTCAGTTTTGGTGTCAAGAAATTCAAATGTTCCACTGATTTCCAATTTACAGCCATGCAACCATAAAGAAGCGGATTCAAGAGTGTTTTTACACGTTATGAATGCTTCATTGCATGGCCATAAGCGAATACTAATCAACACAGTTGATACGGATGTGTTGGTCATTGCAATTCACGTGTTCAAGTACCTTGGCATTGAAGAGCTGTGGATATGCTTCGGAGTTGGCAAACAAAAGCGATTTCTTCCGATACACGAGTACGTCGCGGCACTTGGAGTTAAGAAGTGTGAAGCAATTATCTACTGGTATACGTTTACCGGATGCGACACTGTCTCTTCATTTGCAGGGCGAGGTAAGAAAACAGCTTGGGATGTTTGGTCTGTCTACCCTGAAGCACATGATGCATTCAATTCAATCAACTTTCCCGATTCCCAGAAAACATAGAACGTTTCATGAACGTAATTGAGCATTATACTGCCCTTTTGTATGACAGAGGAAGCCCTTGCGAGGCAGTCAATGACTGCAGGAAGATGCTTTTCACAAAGAAGAACCGACCTTTGGAAAGCATACCACCGACCCGAGCTGCCTTGCTTGAGCATACCAAGAGAGCTTCGTATCAGGCGGGTGTTTGGAGGAGATGCCTGATGCGGGACCAGCAACTTCCACTGCCTACTGATTGGGGATGGGAACGCAGCCAGGAGAGCAGATTTCAACCATTCTGGACGTCCCTGGAAGAGGCTTCCCAGCATTGCTCAGAACTTATTCGGTGTGGCTGCAATACAAGATGCAGTAAAAACTGCAAATGTGCAAAGGCAGCACTAGCATGCACACAATTGTGCAAGTGTGATGGACAGTGTTTATTTCAAAGTAAACATCATTAAATCTGTATGCCGTGTAAAAATATCTTCAGTATACCCAATATTTCCTATTTTCATCTCAATAATTCATCAAAACACATTAAGAAATTACTACCGTGTTGTAAGACATTGTATCTGTTAATACCATTATTATGATTTTGGTCACCCCTGAATTGATCATTACCAAATATAACTACGCATATCCTACACGGAACTGCATATTATTATGTGTTTTCATTTATTATCTGTCTCATTAGAACCATATATATTTGGCCTACATTGGCATTAACTGTAAATGTGAGCTTGATATTAGGTTACCCCTGATCCAAAAATACTAATAAAAATTGATATTTAGTCATCAGTTGGTGATAATAGGTTAGTAAGTGTAGTAAACAATACAAACTGTTCATTGAGAATGATTGAATAGATAAAATTCAGAATTGCACATTTCCACTTTGCCATAAATCTCAGCTTTGGACAACCCTAGATTTTTTATTTTTTCGCACAGTATGCGTGACATTTCAATACATGTATTGTGTGACTTGTGTTGACGATAAATGTTCAATCCGCAACATTTTAATTTTTTACTACTTTGGACAGCCCTGAGGCCCAAAGTTACCGTCAGATTTTTTGAGGATGGTCTTTAAATGAAAGAGCAGACAATTTCCGATTTTTCCACTAAAGGAAAAATTCTTATCACATTTTGCACTATTCTTCTGCTAAATGCCCTCACTAAAATACCAACATACGCAAAACAAGAATACCACGCACATCCCTTGCACGATTGGGAAAAATCGGCACAGGTTCCAATTTGTCACACCCACCACCACCTTCACGGTCACCTTCCATATCTATTGGCATAAATTATTTGAGGCGGCTATTTCATACAGCTGGGTGTGTATACACAGCATATAGCCGCCTGCCATGTGGGAGTGAGTGAGTGAGTGAGTGAGTGGGTTGTGAGTAAGTAAGAAAGTAAGTAAGTAAGTTAGTAAGTATGTAAGTGAGTAAGTAAGTAAGTAAGTAAGTAAGTAAGTAAGAAAGTAAGTAAGTAAGTAAGTAAGTAAGTAAGATGTAAGTAAGTAAGCAAGTTAGTAAGTAAGTAAGTAAGTTAGTAAGTAATTAAGTAAGTAAGTAAATAAATAAATAAATAAATAAATAAATAAATAAATATACGCCAAAATTCTACGGAACATTTATGTTACCTATAACAAAAAGAATTGGCGCTACGCCGCCGCAGCAACAACAACAACAACAACAACAACAACAACAACAACAACAACAACAACAACAACAACAACAACAACAAGAATAATAAATTATAATAATATTTAATTAGTTCTAAGTAGATTTTAATAAGGTAAACACATGGAAGTACTTGACATTTATGTCCGTACAACATGTTTATGCCGGTTTTGACCGAGTTTGTATGTATTGCAACAATAAAATTATAATAATAATAATAATAATAATTAAAACAATAATCTTAATAGTAATAATAATAATAATAATAATAATAATATTAATAATAATAATAATAATAATAATAATAATAATAATAATAATAATAATAATAATAATAAAAATAATAATAATAATAATAATAATAATAATAATAAATAATAATAATAATTAAAATAATAATAATAATAATAATAATAATATTATTATTATTATTGACAATAATTACTTTTTTGGCGCTCCTAGTGTTATTGATGAATGACTATTGATGATAAAGCGAACTTCGTTTTCGTATGTTTTGTATACATACAGAAATACATTCCTTGAAGACGCGTCAAAACGCGAACAATGTTGTATTTGATAATAATACACAACCGTTTCCGTCATTTCTGTGATGATCTGTCTTATAAGAGGTACAACGAATAATTTGAGAAGCGTGTTGCTTGTAAATATATATCAATCGGACTAATTAAATAATCTGCTGTGGCCCTGAAAAAGGCCGTTTGTTTTCTTAGGGAATAAACCACATTTCCCGATATTGGTTCGATCACATGAAATAGATAGGCTTATCTACAAATACCGGCAACATACTTTCCCCATTTCAAAATGTTACAGTTCGATTTTTATAACGCTACAAAGTTTGACATGTTGCCTTTCCCGGACTTTTATCGTAAAACGGATGGTTACGGCATAACTGACTAAACATCACTGTTTATGAATGAATCTGCCAATCAATCTCTTGCAACACTACACAATTATCGAAAAACAACGTATTCATTGTTGTCCGATCTCTGCACAAAATTACTATCAAACACTGAATTAATGTTACATTATTACAAATGATCATACCAGTGGTGTAAATTAATTGCTGGACACAATTATTATTCATTTTGGAACCGAATAACAATATAAATACACTCATTTTAGTGAAATATTCGGCATATATACGATCTTTGATTATCTTTGCGTGATAGGCTGATTGATGTTAGTCAATTCTAACGTCATGACCTTTTTTTTCGCCATAATTATTTGTGACATTTTCAGCTTACTTTCTTGACTGAAAATATTTACGGATATGGAAAAATGAAATATTTTTGACTTCATAACATCGTCATAAATTTGCTAACGACGAAACAAATTACCAGGAATATTCCCTATTCAAACGGGGTTGTGAGGTCGCCGTCGGCTTCACACTCCTCTGAGAACGAATCGTCACCAACATTTATTACCATTCTCTCAACGATCATATCGGTATCACATTCTAACTTCTTCACCTATTACGTGTCTGACGTAGTTATACCATTGTTGAGGAGTAACGTTATTGATTGCAAGCGTAACAAGTTGCTGCACATCGTTCATGTTGAAAGACGCAACGTATCTCTTAATCTGACTCCCAACCATCTCAATGGGGTTGAGGTCACAGTGATACGGTGGTAGCCTGATAACGGAGTGGCCTGCAAACTTCTTGACATACTGTTTGTTTTCATTCACCAATGCCATCAATTCCACTTTGATCATTGAATCGAGGAAGGGTATTTTATTCAAGTAGAGCCAATTTTGAAACTCACCCTTTTTCCAACTTTGGTTAGGAATGTTCTCCACTTGTACAGAGTGTGGTAGGGTGCGTTGTCTATAAGTATCACTAAAACGGAGTTGGGTTCCAACGATGGTAAAAACCTTGAAGCCAAGCCTCGAAGCGCCACTACTGTTGCCTCTCGTGTGTTACAATTTGTTTATTTAAGCTCGTAGCTCATATTCATATAAACAAATACACAGCTCGACACAGCTGCGTAGATTACGCTAGAGTCTCCAGTAAAACAGAACACATAAGTTATCACCACGAGCGTTTGATTACATGTGGCTCGAACAGTAAACATTTCACTCCTCTTCAACCAAGCCGAGATACTCGAATCTCGGTTGACTATTCTTGGTGTTATGGCCTCATTATTGGTGTCCATAGGCTTGTGTGTTAGTGTTGTTTTATCGAAAACTGAGACAAATAAGTAGTGTGTCTTCGTTGTGTTGCCGCTATGTTACACAGATATGAATATGTTATTACAAATTTAGGAAGCATGGTTGCTCGTTGGTCCAGTGGTTAGCATCCCTGCTTCAAATGCAGAAGGTCCTGGGTTCAAATCCCGGTTCAGGCAGAAGTTTTCTAGCTGCTAATAAGGATTCAGTTTCATTACTTCTTGTCTTAGGAATAAGTAAACGGTGACTTTGGAGCCGTCCTAGCAACGAAGCACTCAATAAATTCAAAGTTGTTCTGAATTCGCCTTGTTGATTCTGGCATTTGTCGCGGGTGTTCGCACTGTCCAATCACTGATTAATGTGTTTCGTATTTGAAATATCGATCTTTGATTGGTTATCGCTCACTCGTCGATGGTGTTCGGAGCCTACAGGGCTGGTTTAGTCGCTTTAAATTAAAGTCCCCCACTGCAAATCAGTTTCGTTACTGAGTGGGTAGACTCTAAATGTGAATTACTTTTTTTTTTTAATTAGTGTTGTATACGTTGTCGGTGATTTATCAGTTTAATGTTGACTGTTGTTGGCTGGTGGCACCGATTAAATCATAAACAAGTTCTCTGTTTCCGAGATTTTCTTTTCTGGTGTCTCACTTTTTAATGTCCCCTTTCTTTGTGAATTGTGTAGTGTCAAGTGGCAGTTTGTGATATGGAACACTACCGGGTTTCATTTTTGGAGCTTGTTTCAGTGAACATTTTATCTGCTGATGTAACATCACATAAATATCCAATCCAATACAAAGTATCCATTGAAATGTAAATGGTATCAAAAAATCGTCCAGACGCCAAATTAATTTTGTTTTGACGTTGGCAACTTTGAACCCCTTCATTGCACGTCAACGGGTCTTTTGGGAATCGTAATAAGTGTAGTCTACTGTTGCAACAATACACTGGACAAATATAATTTCCACTGAACACGCTTTCCAAATAAATTAAAACATTAGTTCAATATTTAACTAGAATAACGCACTATTGCCAGGAATAACAATAAACCAATAATTGTCAATCAAAGGTGTGGTATTGTTACGTACCAAGATTCACTGGAAGAGCTTTAATGCTATAGATAAAGCTTGCTTGGGACGCAACTCTCTATCATGTAAATTCGTAGTTTATTTTTAATAGTTGACGGCCACCTTATGAGGTTTGTGTTGAATGAATAGCCTAGTTTATATATTAATATTTGTAATTGTTATTTATAGTGACAATTATTTCTGTTACCATTACAATTACTATAATATGCTACGTTGTCAATCTCTATACGTTGACAGCCTACTTATCACAGACACTGATATTATTGTATATTGGTAGATAAACAACAATAGGCTAAGTACTTGATATTTGATACCCAATATCATACAATTTTAATGTACTTTTGTATTGATGCAATTTTGATATGTTTGTACAAT
>OX246744.1:35059128-35319128 GCA_945910005.1 Isoperla grammatica
TTGCAGCTCCGCGTGATCTATTATGACTTATCTCGTCAGAGATGGGGGAAGGTTACGTGGGAGTCATGCATATTGGAGTTCTTGTGGTGGGAACAGTGCTACGGTACCACTCGGGAGATATCTAGACTCTAAGTGGTGCCTGCGCATTATGGGGTTGCAGCTCTACGTGATCTATTATGACTTATCTCGTCAGAGATGGGGGAAGGTAACTTGTGAGTCATGTATATTGAAGTTATCGTGGTGGGAACAGTGCTACGGTAACACTCGGCAGACATTCAGACTCTGAGTGGTGCCTGCGCATTATGGGGTTGCAGCTCCACGTGATCTGTTATGACTTATCTCGTCAGAGATGGGGGAAGGTAACTTGTGAGTCATGTATATTGAAGTTATCGTGGTGGGAACAGTGCTACGGTAACACTCGGCAGACATTTAGACTCTGAGTGGTGCCTGCGCATTATGGGGTTGCAGCTCCGCGTGATCTATTATGACTTATCTCGTCAGAGATGGGGGAAGGTTACGTGGGAGTCATGCATATTGGAGTTCTTGTGGTGGGAACAGTGCAACGGTAACACTCGGCAGACATTAAGACTCTGAGTGGTGCCTGCGCATTATGGGGTTGCAGCTCTACGTGATCTATTATGACTTATCTCGTCAGAGATGGGGGAAGGTAACTTGTGAGTCATGTATATTGAAGTTATCGTGGTGGGAACAGTGCTACGGTAACACTCGGCAGACATTTAGACTCTGAGTGGTGCCTGCGCATTATGGGGTTGCAGCTCCACGTGATCTGTTATGACTTATCTCGTCAGAGATGGGGGAAGGTAACTTGTGAGTCATGTATATTGAAGTAATCGTGGTGGGAACAGTGCTACGGTAACACTCGGCAGACATTAAGACTCTGAGTGGTGCCTGCGCATTATGGGGTTGCAGCTCCACGTGATCTATTATGACATATCTCGTCAGAGATGGGGGGAAGTCACGTGTGAGTCATGCATATTGGAGTTCTCGTGGTGGGAACAGTGCTACGGTACCACTCGGCAGACATTAAGGCTCTGAGTGGTGCCTGCGCATTATGGGGTTGCAGCTCCACGTGATCTATTATGACATATCTCGTCAGAGATGGGGGGAGATCACGTGTGAGTCATGCATATTGGAGTTCTTGTGGTGGGAACAGTGCTACGGTACCACTCGGCAGACATTAAGACTCTGAGTGGTGCCTGCGCATTATGGGGTTGCAGCTCCACGTGATCTATTATGACTTATCTCGTCAGAGATGGGGGGAGGTCACGTGTGAGTCATGCATATTGGAGTTCTCGTGGTGGAAACAGTGCTACAGTACCACTCGGGAGATATCTAGGCTCTGAGTGGTGCCTGCGCATTATGGGGTTGCAGCTCTACGTGATCTATTATGACTTATCTCGTCAGAGATGGGGGGAGGTCACGTGTGAGTCATGCATAGGCCTATTGGAGTTCTCGTGGTGGAAACAGTGCTACAGTACCACTCGGGAGATATCTAGGCTCTGAGTGGTGCCTGCGCATTATGGGGTTGCAGCTCTACGTGATCTATTATGACTTATCTCGTCAGAGATGGGGGGAGGTCACGTGTGAGTCATGCATAGGCCTATTGGAGTTCTCGTGGTGGAAACAGTGCTACAGTACCACTCGGGAGATATCTAGGCTCTGAGTGGTGCCTGCGCATTATGGGGTTGCAGCTCTACGTGATCTATTATGACTTATCTCGTCAGAGATGGGGGAAGGTAACTTGTGAGTCATGTATATTGAAGTTATCGTGGTGGGAACAGTGCTACGGTAACACTTGGCAGACATTTAGACTCTGAGTGGTGCCTGCGCATTATGGGGTTGCAGCTCCACGTGATCTGTTATGACTTATCTCGTCAGAGATGGGGGAAGGTAACTTGTGAGTCATGTATATTGAAGTTATCGTGGTGGGAACAGTGCTACGGTAACACTCGGCAGACATTTAGACTCTGAGTGGTGCCTGCGCATTATGGGGTTGCAGCTCCGCGTGATCTATTATGACTTATCTCGTCAGAGATGGGGGAAGGTTACGTGGGAGTCATGCATATTGGAGTTCTTGTGGTGGGAACAGTGCTACGGTACCACTCGGGAGATATCTAGACTCTAAGTGGTGCCTGCGCATTATGGGGTTGCAGCTCTACGTGATCTATTATGACTTATCTCGTCAGAGATGGGGGAAGGTAACTTGTGAGTCATGTATATTGAAGTTATCGTGGTGGGAACAGTGCTACGGTAACACTCGGCAGACATTTAGACTCTGAGTGGTGCCTGCGCATTATGGGGTTGCAGCTCCACGTGATCTGTTATGACTTATCTCGTCAGAGATGGGGGAAGGTAACTTGTGAGTCATGTATATTGAAGTTATCGTGGTGGGAACAGTGCTACGGTAACACTCGGCAGACATTTAGACTCTGAGTGGTGCCTGCGCATTATGGGGTTGCAGCTCCGCGTGATCTATTATGACTTATCTCGTCAGAGATGGGGGAAGGTTACGTGGGAGTCATGCATATTGGAGTTCTTGTGGTGGGAACAGTGCTACGGTAACACTCGGCAGACATTAAGACTCTGAGTGGTGCCTGCGCATTATGGGGTTGCAGCTCCGCGTGATCTATTATGACATATCTCGTCAGAGATGGGGGGAGGTCACGTGTGAGTCATGCATATTGGAGTTCTCGTGGTGGGAACAGTGCTACGGTACCACTCGGGAGATATCTAGGCTCTGAGTGGTGCCTGCGTGCATTATGGGGTTGCAGCTCCACGTGATCTGTTATGACTTATCTCGTCAGAGCTGGGAGGAGGTCACGTGTGAGTCATGCATATTGGAGTTCTCGTGGTGGGAACAGTGCTACGGTACCACTCGGCAGACATTAAGACTCTGAGTGGTGCCTGCGCATTATGGGGTTGCAGCTCCACGTGATCTGTTGTGACTTATCTCGTCAAAGATGGGGGGAAGTCACGTGTGAGTCATGCATATTGGAGTTCTCGTGGTGGGAACAGTGCTACGGTACCACTCGGGAGATATCTAGGCTCTGAGTGGTGCCTGTGCATTATGGGGTTGCAGCTCCACGTGATCTATTGTGACTTATCTCGTCAGAGATGGGGGGAGGTCACGTGTGAGTCTTGCATATTGGAGTTCTCGTGGTGGGAACAGTGCTACGGTACCACTCGGCAGACATTAAGACTCTGAGTGGTGCCTGCGCATTATGGGGTTGCAGCTCCATGTGATCTGTTATGACTTATCTCGTCAGAGATGGGAGGAAGTCATGTGTGAGTCATGCATATTGAAGTTCTCGTGGTGGGAACAGTGCTACGGTACCACTCGGCAGACATTAAGACTCTGAGTGGTGCCTGCGCATTATGGGGTTGCAGCTCCACGTGATCTATTATGACTTATCTCGTCAGAGATGGGGGGAGGTCACGTGTGAGTCATGCATATTGGAGTTCTCGTGGTGGAAACAGTGCTACAGTACCACTCGGGAGATATCTAGGCTATGAGTGGTGCCTGCGTGCATTATGGGGTTGCAGCTCCACGTGATCTATTGTGACTTATCTCGTCAGAGATGGGGGGAGGTCACGTGTGAGTCTTGCATATTGGAGTTCTCGTGGTGGGACCAGTGCTACGGTACCAATGGGGAGATATTAGGCTCTGAATGGTGCCTGCGTGCATTATGGGGTTGCAGCTCCACGTGATCTATTGTGACTTATCTCGTCAGAGATGGGGGGAGGTCACGTGTGAGTCTTGCATATTGGAGTTCTCGTGGTGGGACCAGTGCTACGGTACCAATGGGGAGATATTAGGCTCTGAATGGTGCCTGCGCGCATTATGGGGTTGCAGCTCCGCGTGATCTATTGTGACTTATCTCGTCAGAGATGGGGGGAAGTCACGTGTGAGTCTTGCATCTAGCCCGGACCACGGGTTTTGCCCAAGCCAGATTGAGTCAAAGGTCAATTTATAACGCCTTGCTATATATACACGCTGGGCTGGCGGTCCAACATTCACTACCTTCTCAGTCTGCACTGTGATCTTATCAGAGGAGTTTTGTACCAGTCTACTAGTCTTGAAATGTCCATCTACGTTTTTCGGACTTTGGTGGGCTTCGCCTGGTTGCTGATTGGCCGTAAGTAAAACCACCATATTATTATGTATATGTAGCAATAGAAACATATATGAAATAACATACAGTTTTTTTGTGACTACGTGAAATGTGAAATATTTATGTACATTACATACACATATGTTGTCACACAATTGTCAATTGTTATTTGATCATAATCCTATGGCCGCATCGGAGTCCCCTGACTTTGAAAGATCGTAAACAAATAAATGTTGAACCTCGAGAGAGCCCAATGACACCATTAGATGTAAAGTTCTTACAAAACTATGTAAGAAACCACTACAATAGTTTTTGTATGATAGTCACTGAACTGGTTTATATACCGCATTCTAATTAATAATAGCACTGTTTTGCAATTCCCAGATCTTTCGAATTTATCAGCCACAATAAACTTGCGATACCAGAATATGGACGGTCCGTATTCATAGTCGTCCCCTCCCCCTAGGGGCGCCCGTTGTTGCTACGTACGTGTGTTCTATGTGGGAAATAACATGCATGAAACTGATACCTGGCAACAACGGGCGCCCCCAGAGGTAGGGACCACTATGAATTGGCTTTTTATTTATTTACAGGAAAATTTCGGCATTTTGAAAATATAATATTAGTTTATTTATTATTTGTTAGTTGATTTACTAATTAATAAAATGCATGTATATTTACAATATTTATGATAATAATATTTTCATAATGCCCTGATATCAGTGTAAATAACACATTCTGGTACCTCGAGTGTTACTGAGGTTGAGAAATTCGAAATGTCTGGGAATACATATTTAAATACATACTCTTTATTTGTACCTAGAAGATATAAAACTAGGGGGTAGCAACATGTTGACTATATAGCTCCTAAAACATATAACAAACTTCCATCAGACAAAATTATTGAGATCCTTTGCAAGATTCAAGTTTGAAGTCAAAAATTGGCTAAGAATATGCGGTGTCCCGTGTTTAATGCTGTTCTTATGGGGGCTCAAAAAAAATGTTTAATACTTTTTTTAAATATCTCATTACCGATGGTGTACATACACATTTTGGTATGTTAAAAAAAAAACTGATTCATTGTGTGAGCGACAATAAAATTGTCAATTGTTGAAAGTTTACTGTTTCAATGACTACTACGAAATAATAACGTTCCAACTTATATAATTATTTTGTGTACACAATATTGCCTAACTGTATTGTTATTATCCACTCTAGTTTAGCAATGCAATTCTTTGATAAAATGGCGTAATATGGTCTTTTATTAAAGAATAAACACTGATTTAAAAAAATATGTATAGTTTTTCCGTGATGATATACTTTAAATGAAAAATATATGTTCATATCAAGTGATTTATTCTGTAGCAGAAAAACTCCGTTTCGAGTGGTAAATGCGCTTGTATAATTAATGGTTCATGTCACCATATAGGTGCATTATTTCCCATAAGCACAATGCTTTCACCCGCGCTCTCCCTAGCGGCAGCGAAGACAACTTCTAGCAGCAGCTCCCGAAGATATCGGCACACCCTCTCCCTGGCCCCCTCTTCAATACACTGCCTCACAACCCTCTTATCTTTTATTGTTATGAACGTCGAACTTAGCTTATTTCTTTATCTTACCGACATCACTTATATTATAAGCAGCCCACAGTGGCTCTCTTGCTGCCTTTGGTAAACTTTGAGCCCATGCATTCTCCAGGTTCGAGTCCTGTTTAGTCATGGATTCCATATGGAGTGGTTTTTATCTTCATGATTTCACCACTCACTGTCTCGATAATCATCGTTGCCAAAATATGATTACGTAAAGACTACATACATACAAACATACATACATACATACATACCATCATCAACAGTGAGATCAATATAATATATAGACGTCCCTCTTAGTCTCAGACATAATGTGTTATGTATTATTTTGTAAATTTAATGATTAAAAATTGATTTTAAAAATAAAAAGATGTTGATAACGGAAATCTGATTGTTTAATTAATAGTTTTAATGCAAAATTATCTATTTTGATGAACATAACTGTGTAGGGCTGCGCTACCATGTGTAAAGTAATGCAGAAGGTATAAGGTTCAAATCCCGGTCGGGGCATGGGTTTCTGTAGTTTGGAACTTGACTTTAATCTATCAAAATGGTTCTGGTGTACCGGTATATGTAAACGGTGTCATAGCAACAAAGCACTTACTTAAAGTTAGTAGCCTATAAATGTCCCCACTGAAAGTCAGTTGTTCTAACTGAGTGGGTTTCTATTTATTAATTTATTCATTTATTTAATCTTTTATTCATTTATTTATTGATTCATTATTTTATTTAGTGATTTATTCATTTATTCTATAATTCTATTATTCTATTATTCAGTTTTTCACACTTCGAAGTCATAGACGTATTGCCACCATCTTTGAAGAAAGATAAGACCAACTCAGACCGGGCCTAAATATTTGTCTCAAGTGTTTGTTATTTACTAGGGTTTCTTAGCAACGTCGAGTCGAGGCTATGTGTAGGTCTGTATCAGCCAATGGCGTAGTGGTCCTAAAGTTAGGCCAGGCCTAAGTTAAGACCTCTTGTGAATCCGGCCCCTGGCTTGGGCATGGATGTCATGTGGCGATTTTCATCCTCATAATCATCCACTCATCGTCTCGATTAGCCTCGTTGCAAACATATGGGACGTTAAACCCCAAATATCATCAGAATAATTTTTCGGTTTAAACTAGAAAAAGCATATTTAATATTTGCTTTACTTGCAAAACCATTTTTAATTGCCAAGTTGGTAAAAGCGCTGGTTATGCTTACTGACTGTTTAACAACGATAAGGAATAGTGACTAGACCAGCGCCTAGACGTTCCGGTTCACACGCATGAACTAGAATAACGAATGTCTATGATCTTCAAGAAAAGGATAGGCCTACTGGAAGGTCTATCTTATTAATAATAATGATTAATAATATTAATAAATTAGTAAATAATAACTTTGGCTTATATGACATCAGTAGTTTTTATCAGATTGGTTTTCGCAAAAAGACATCCTAGCTGCTGATTGGATGGACCGGAATCTGGATAACGATATGGCTGGAAGGTAAAAGTTAGTTAACTTTTCTTAGCCATAGCGCTAGTCGTTAGCGATGTCGTGTCGTGTGAACGCCTACACGCATTTCCGTATGTTCAACTCCCAGCCATAATCCTTAGCAAAGTGGGTGAATCGGGCTTCACCATCCTAAATCGGTCTGGGAGATGTAACAAGGTTTCATTTTAAAGAACTTAGAAATAATGTGTTCTACCACAACAGCCTCCATGGCAACGTCAAAGTTTGACCACAAATGTGGCCGCCACGCGCACAGATGTGACGAACGTGCAACCTATGAATAGATAGGACCGTTTTTTCCAAATAACCTGTTCAAAAACAGTCCGCTCATAGTAGAAACGAAACGTTTAGAGCTAATGACCCAAGGTCCGTCGATCCCCTCCGTAGGTTCAGTAAACCTCAAAGTAATGTCTTCTCGTGGGCACGAAAATCGCCATTCACGTGCCCACTACAAAAACTGGTCTATTATTTAAATCTACTAATTTGTATGCAAAATTTGATTTCAGAATACTTCACTTAAAAATATAGATAGACTTTAGGTATAAATAAATTATTTCAATTAGATGAGATGCTGTTTTAAACCAGAATTGGTTTTGACTGATCAATTCATTTGTTTTACTGAATGATTATCTCATTTGAATAACGTGATTTTTAACATTGTGACCATGGATGGGACGACATTACTTAAGAGTTCAACGAGCCCCCGCCAGGGGATTTACGGACCTTGCTAATTACCAATGTTTGTCTAATAGACCGTAAAAAAGGGTGCGTCTTGTAGATAGCCCAATGCCTGCATACTTGTGTCATAAGTTGCACTGGAACTAGATTATTGTGTTTGTTCTGTGTCTCAGGGGTCGCGTCCTACAACCTCACCATGACCCCGGACCACGTGCGAGTATCCCAAGCCCTCCAGACTGTCACCTTCACCTGCTCTGCTGGCGTAGCCCTGGCCGGGTGTCAGTTGTATTGCAACGCGACATAATTGTGTTTGTTCTGTGTCTCAGGGGTGGCGTCCTACAACCTAACCATGACCCCGGACTACGTGCGAGTATCCCAAGCCCTCCAGACTGTCACCTTCACCTGCTCTGCTGGCGTAGCCCTGGCCGGGTGTCAGTTGTATTGCAACGCGACATAATTGTGTTTGTTCTGTGTCTCAGGGGTGGCGTCCTACAACCTCACCATGACCCCGGACCACGTGCGAGTATCCCAAGCCCTCCGGACTGTCACCTTCACCTGCTCTGCTGGCGTAGCCCTGGCCGGGTGTCAGTTGTATTGCAACGCGACATAATTGTGTTTGTTCTGTGTCTCAGGGGTCGCGTCCTACAGCCTCACCATGACCCCGGACCACGTGCGAGTATCCCAAGCCCTCCAGACTGTCACCTTCACCTGCTCTGCTGGCGTAGCCCTGGCCAAGTGTCAGTTGTATTGCAACTCGACATAATTGTGTTTGTTCTGTGTCTCAAAGGTGGCGTCCTACAACCTCACCATGACCCCGGACCACGTGCGAGTATCCCAAGCCCTCCGGACTGTCACCTTCACCTGCTCTGCTGGCGTAGCCCTGGCCGGGTGTCAGTTGTATTGCAACGCGACATAATTGTGTTCGTTCTGTGTCTCAGGGGTGGCGTCCTACAACCTCACCATGACCCCGGACTACGTGCGAGTATCCCAAGCCCTCCATACTGTCACCTTCACCTGCTCTGCTGGCGTAGCCCTGGCCGGGTGTCAGTTGTATTGCAACGCGACATAATTGTGTTTGTTCTGTGTCTCAGGGGTGGCGTCCTACAACCTCACCATGACCCCGGACTACGTGCGAGTATGCAAAGCCCTCAACACTGTCACCTTCACCTGCTCTGTTGACGTAGCCCTGGCTGGGTGTCAGTTGTATTGCAACGCGACATAATTGTGTTGGTTCTGTGTCTCAGGGGTGGCGTCCTACAGCCTCACCATGACCCCGGACTACGTGCGAGTATCCCAAGCCCTCCACACTGTCACCTTTACCTGCTCTGCTGACGTAGCCCTGGCCGGGTGTCAGTTGTATTGCAACGCGACATAAATGTGTTTGTTCTGTGTCTCAGGGGTCGCGTCCTACAGCCTCAACATGACCCAGGACCACGTGCGAGTATCCCAAGCCCTCCACATTGTCACCTTCACCTGCTCTGCTGACGTAGCCCTGGCCGGGTGTCAGTTGTATTGCAACGCGACATAATTGTGTTTGTTCTGTGTCTCAGGGGTCGCGTCCTACAGCCTCACTATGGCCCCGGACTACGTGCGAGTATCCCAAGCCCTCCATACTGTCACCTTCACCTGCTCTGTTGACGTAGCCCTGGCTGGGTGTCAGTTGTATTGCAACGCGACATAATTGTGTTTGTTTTGTGTCTCAGGGGTGGCGTCCTACAACCTCACCATGACCCCGGACTACGTGCGAGTATCCCTAGCCCTCCGGACTGTCACCTTCACCTGCTCTGCTGGCGTAGCCCTGGCCGGGTGTCAGTTGTATTGCAACGCGACATAATTGTGTTTGTTTTGTGTCTCAGGGGTGGCGTCCTACAACCTCACCATGACCCCGGACTACGTGCGAGTATCCCAAGCCCTAAACACTGTCACCTTCACCTGCTCTGTTGACGTAGCCCTGGCTGGGTGTCAGTTGTATTGCTACGCGACATAATTGTGTTTGTTCTGTGTCTCAGGGGTCGCGTCCTACAGCCTCAACATGACCCAGGACCACGTGCGAGTATCCCAAGCCCTCTACATTGTCACCTTCACCTGCTCTGCTGACGTAGCCCTGGCCGGGTGTCAGTTGTATTGCAATGCGACATAATTGTGTTTGTTCTGTGTCTCAGGGGTCGCGTCCTACAGCCTCACTATGGCCCCGGACTACGTGCGAGTATCCCAAGCCCTCCATACTGTCACCTTTACCTGCTCTGTTGACGTAGCCCTGGCCGGGTGTCAGTTGTATTGCAACGCGACATAATTGTGTTTTTTATGTGTCTCAGGGGTGGCGTCCTACAGCCTCAACATGACACCGGACTACGTGCGAGTATCCCAAGCCCTCCGGACTGTCACCTTCACCTGCTCTGCTGGCGTAGCCCTGGCCGGGTGTCAGTTGTATTGCAACGCGACATAATTGTGTTTGTTCTGTGTCTCAGGGGTGGCGTCCTACAACCTCACCATGACCCCGGACTACGTGCGAGTATCCCAAGCCCTCCAGACTGTCACCTTCACCTGCTCTGCTGGCGTAGCCCTGGCCGGGTGTCAGTTGTATTCCAACGCGACATAATTGTGTTTGTTCTGTGTCTCAGGGGTGGCGTCCTACAACCTCACCATGACCCCGGACTACGTGCGAGTATCCCAAGCCCTCAACACTGTCACCTTCACCTGCTCTGCTGGCGTAGCCCTGGCCGGGTGTCAGTTGTATTGCAACGCGACATAATTGTGTTTGTTCTGTGTCTCAGGGGTGGCGTCCTACAGCCTCAACATGACCCAGGACCACGTGCGAGTATCCCAAGCCCTCCACATTGTCACCTTCACCTGCTCTGCTGACGTAGCCCTGGCCGGGTGTCAGTTGTATTGCAACGCGACATAATTGTGTTTGTTCTGTGTCTCAGGGGTCGCGTCCTACAGCCTCACTATGGCCCCGGACTACGTGCGAGTATCCCAAGCCCTCCACACTGTCACCTTCACCTGCTCTGTTGACGTAGCCCTGGCTGGGTGTCAGTTGTATTGCAACGCGACATAATTGTGTTTTTTATGTGTCTCAGGGGTGGCGTCCTACAGCCTCAACATGACCCCGGACTACGTGCGAGTATCCCAAGCCGTCCACACTGTCACCTTCACCTGCTCTGCTGACGTAGCCCTGGCCGGGTTTCAGTTATATTGCAACGCGACATAATTAAGTTTGATCTGTGTCTCAGGGGTGGCGTCTTACAGCCTCACTATGACCCAGGACTACGTGCGAGTATCCCAAGCACTCCAGACTGCCACCTTCACCTGCTCTGCTGACGTAGCCCTGACCGGGTTTCAGTTGTATTGCAACGCGACATGATTCTGTTTGTTCTGTGTCTCAGGGGTGGCGTCCTACAGCCTCACCATGACCCCGGACTACGTGCGAGTATCCCAAGCACTCCAGACTGCCACCTTCACCTGCTCTGCTGACGTAGCCCTGACCGGGTTTCAGTTGTATTGCAACGCGACATGATTCTGTTTGTTCTGTGTCTCAGGGGTGGCGTCCTACAGCCTCACCATGGCCCCGGACTACGGGCGGGTATCCTATGCCCTCCACACTGTGACCTACACCTGCTCTTCTGGCGTAGCCCTGGCCGGGTGTCAGTTCACGTGGTGGGCCGACCGGGACAAGGCAGGTCCACTGCTGGATCTTAGTCGGGGGTCTCTGTCCCAGGCCAACACTACCCATCTGACCTCTGAGCTCACCGGCTACAGCTACAGCGGCCGGGGTCTGGGGGAGGGGGACTGCGGGGTCGCCCTACAGGTGACGGGCGGGAAGGTGTGGATGGTCGCTTGTCGAGTCCGAGCCGGAAACGGTGGCTGGAGCTACGCCTGGGCCGACCTCTATGCTGACAGTGAGTTTCACTGTTTCTCCACACTTGAGCGCGTTGTGTGGCTCGTTGGTCTAGTGGGTTTAGTTTATTCCTGATTCCAATGCAGAAGCACTAGGGCTAGATTCCCGGTTCGGGGTGGTTTTTAGTTTTTGGAACTCGACGTTATCTTTGTATGATAGTATAGGGAAAATTACAATAATCCGCATGAGATACATTTAAGAAAATAAGCTTTTAAGCGGACTGTAGGGCTTGTATAATAAATCAATTTAAATTTAACAAAACCCGATTAGCCTGACATTACCTACAGAAGTACATGCGCACCTTAATATTACACATTAAGTGTTTAAATATTGTGGTGCCATTTTTGAGCACATTCTGTTTTAAAGTACAATTTTCCCGGGCTTCGAAAAGACTTTTAAAATTCATGAAGTAAACGATAAATAAAATTTAAAAAAGCGTGTTAGACATGGATTATGATAATGGTAATGATCTGGAAATGGTGACAAACACGTATCGATTTAGTGAAAGAAATTCTTTATGGCGAAAAGAAAGGAATTTAAGTTTAAAAAAAAATGAATATTGAACATAAATTTTAATTTATAAGTCCCGCTCTCATCAGTTTTAAACCTTACAAATGATGTACGTATTTCAAACATTTGAAGAGATTTGGTCGAGAAATAAACGAGTTCTCTACCTTCCTACTGTTATGGGCAAAACTTTTGAATCGTACGGTACTACCACTCTCACCCCTCGCCACAGAGATAAGCAGACGACTGGCGTAGGTAAAGATAACGGGACAGTTGTAGTCGAGCGATCGTCCGAGCATTACCTCGATTGAGGGAAGTGATTGCGTGTGCACGTAGAGGAAACCTAGTCGACGGCGGAGCTACTGAGACTGTTGTGACAGTTAGGCTACCATTGTCTGCACTAGCGTCTTGGACGGAAGTATTCCTTGAACGAACATTAACAAGTGCTACCGGTGATTGAGTGTTGTTCCGATACTCGGAACATTTACCGGAACAACGAGATACGACTACGACGGCTGCTTATTCCTGGCGTGACGGACGGACGCCTGGGGACGGTTCTGGCGAGCTGGCGCATCCCGGACACACCCCCCTACCTGACCTGATTCACCCTATACCGGAGAGAAGGCTGAGGCTGATAAGTACCCCTGAACACTTTATAAAATTAAACGTTTTCATTATAAACATCTTAGTGAATAATATTCTATTATCTTATTTTGTGTGTGAATATTATCTGTCAATATCAACCTGCAATTATTATTGTTTGTTGTTGTAACCTTGGTACTGACGTTAGTCAATGGTTATATTTAGGTGCCAGTGGCTTTATCAATTACACTATTAATAAGCATCATCATACTATTGGATTAGTATTACATTATCCATCTTTGTCCCAGAATTATATTTATATTCTTATCATTGTTATTATCCCTATTGTTGTTATTTATAATGTCACCGTGCGATCACTACGGTTAGTCATTTTGTCCCTGGTCATTGGATTAGGATTATTTATAGTATACTGGTGTTTAATTTTGTACGGCATTCGCCTTGTCAGTGGTACCAACCCGAGACCACTTATACCTGGTACGGTCCTATCGGTCACTATATTATGTATCATTGTTGATCGTTTCCATCTATCGTTGTTAATACCCATGTTAAAATTATTATCATTAATTACATAATTATTAATTTTGTAAGGCATTCGCCTTGTCAGTGGTACCAACCCATTAACATAGATAACTGATACAGTCTTATTGGTCACTATATTTGTATCATTGTTGTCGTTTCCATCTATTGTTACTAATATCCATGTTAACATTATTATCATTAATTACATTATTATTAATTATCACCTAGTCTTATCATTATTAGCATATACAATTGTGACAGCCTCTCTCTATGGTTTCTTGTTTTTCCCACCTTCCCTTAAAAAAAACAAGTGG
Source organism: Isoperla grammatica (assembly GCA_945910005.1). Classification (NCBI taxonomy): domain Eukaryota; kingdom Metazoa; phylum Arthropoda; class Insecta; order Plecoptera; family Perlodidae; genus Isoperla; species Isoperla grammatica. Next base: position 35,072,867 of record OX246744.1, read on the forward strand.
AGCCCTACCAGTTCACATATACGTCTCTCGTCAGGGTACTCCTGAACCTGACCCACCCCCCACCACTGCAGCTAGCCGGCACTCGATCCCCATCGAGTATTTTCTGCTGTGGGGCACGTAGCACTACCTTGAAAAGTGTTAAGGCAAGGAAAGAAGGTTGAGTTGAAAGAGTGTCCTTAATATATATAGCTGACGGCTTTATTTGCAAAATACCACACAAACGTAACTAACTAATGAATTCCAGTTGTGCATCAAGTTATTTTTGATGGAAAACTTCAATGTTATTTTCCATTGAATTATAAATTAACACTTTTTAAGAGCTAGGAGAAAGATTCGTTGAAAGAGATCTCATACATTTCTAAACAATTCTCTTCAAATTGTCAGAGGCGTTCATAATAGCAAGTTTCAAAGCTATTGTATTGTTTTTTTTTATAAATGATCATTAAAGTGCAATATTAATAACGCACAAAATGGATACGCATTCAGTGCAATTAGCTTGTCATTACCATATGGTTTTATTTTTTACCGCTTGCTGAATTGTATTTGAGCCTCATTGGAGCCCGGTAAAATTGTATAAGAAAACAGAATGTGATCAAATATGGTCGCAACTTTTAAAACAATTCACATGTAACATTAAGGTGTTGATGTACGTGTGTCCACAATTTCATGTTGATATGTTCACATTTGTTAAATTTTTAGTTTTCTATTATATTTTAATTTAAGCTAATTCTAATTAAATTACTCCATGCTGATATAAGCGGACTTTGAATATGTTATGGAGCTCAATTTTCTGGTGACCATAATATCATAAAACCAACGAGTGTAGAATAAAGGTTCAGCCTTTATTCTACACTCGTTGCATAAAACCTATTGTTGCATTTTCTTTTAGGTTAGTCGATTTTTGGGTTTTGTCGAATCTCTCTAAATTAATAATACTAGTCTAGGCGGAACCGGGGTCTTGTAACCGACATAGCAAGGATGGTCAAAAATAACATTATTATTTATAAGTGTGTCCTACGGAAAACCATCTCAACAACGTATGAACTAGTTTTAGAGTTCGTCGTTGCCTACAAAGTAAACTTTCAAAAATAATAACATAAAAATTAAAAAAGAAAAAGTACAATAAAATAAACTGAAAATCAGCAAGTAATTTATTGTAACTGAGTTGGTATAGACTATAACACAAACATCACTAGAGGAGTGTTGTATATCTGCTCCCTGGTTACAGACTGGGCCACCATCTCTCACACCCTGACCCCGAGGGAGGCCGTCGTTCTCCAGGGCGGGGAGGCGAGGTTCGCGTTGAAGGCGCAGGAACCGTTGAGACAGTGCGTCTTCTTCCCGCCAGGCAAGACCCTTGGCTTTAACCAGGGATCCGAGTCTGCTAACAGCACCGGCCGGTATCGCTACCTGGGGGCTGGACCGCAGAGCGGCGAGTGCGGTCTGGCTGTGAGCAACGTCAGCGAGGAGGACAACGGGCCGGTCAGGTGTTACGTCAGCGCGCCCGGGAGCAAGGATGAATACAGATTCATGACTCTCATTGTAGCAAGTAGGTTAACCAACAAGGCTACCTCTTTGCCACGGTTCAGTCAATGAAAGGTCAAGACTAAAGGCAGCTACAACAATCTGTTTTAGAAACTAGTTTCCCTTATTGTGATGGTTCAATTTATAACATTTACAATTTTAAATTTAATAATACAAAACTTGAATACAGTTTTGTGATATTTTGAGTATAATTTACCCAAATAATAACTCCGATGACAGAACCTATCTATATCTTCAATGCTCGTGTGAGATATGTTATGGGGTCCATTGTTGTATTAGGGCGTGACACACATTGTGACTAGTTGTAGCTAGACCCCCACTGTGAGGTGTTTTAGAATGGTAATTATACGTCTTAGTCAATTATAACCATATCTGACCTCCTATGTGTAAAACTGACTGAGATATGGGCCCTTTTGATATATTAGGGCCTAACACACATTGTGACTAGTTGTAGCTAGACCCCCACTGTGAGGTGTTTTTAGAATGATAATTATACGTCTTAGTCAATTATAACCATATCTGACCTCCTATGTGTAAAACTGACTGAGATATGGGCCCTTTTGATATATTAGGGCCTAACACACATTGTGACTAGTTGTAGCTAGACCCCCACTGTGAGGTGTTTTTAGAATGATAATTATACGTCTTAGTCAATTATAACCATATCTGACCTCCTATGTGTAAAACTGACTGAGATATGGGCCCTTTTGATATATTAGGGCCTAACACACATTGTGACTAGTTGTAGCTAGACCCCCACTGTGAGGTGTTTTTAGAATGATAATTATACGTCTTAGTCAATTATAACCATATCTGACCTCCTATGTGTAAAACTGACTGAGATATGGGCCCTTTTGATATATTAGGGCCTAACGCACATTGTGACTAGTTGTAGCTAGACCCCCACTGTGAGGTGTTTTTAGAATGGTAATTATACGTCTTAGTCAATTATAACCATATCCGACCTCCTATGTGTAAAACTGACTGAGATATGGGCCCTTTTGATATATTAGGGCCTAACACACATTGTGACTAGTTGTAGCTAGACCCCCACTGTGAGGTGTTTTTAGAATGATAATTATACGTCTTAGTCAATTATAACCATATCTGACCTCCTATGTGTAAAACTGACTGAGATATGGGCCCTTTTGATATATTAGGGCCTAACACACATTGTGACTAGTTGTAGCTAGACCCCCACTGTGAGGTGTTTTTAGAATGATAATTATACGTCTTAGTCAATTATAACCATATCTGACCTCCTATGTGTAAAACTGACTGAGATATGGGCCCTTTTGATATATTAGGGCCTAACACACATTGTGACTAGTTGTAGCTAGACCCCCACTGTGAGGTGTTTTTAGAATGATAATTATACGTCTTAGTCAATTATAACCATATCTGACCTCCTATGTGTAAAACTGACTGAGATATGGGCCCTTTTGATATATTAGGGCCTAACACACATTGTGACTAGTTGTAGCTAGACCCCCACTGTGAGGTGTTTTTAGAATGATAATTATACGTCTTAGTCAATTATAACCATATCTGACCTCCTATGTGTAAAACTGACTGAGATATGGGCCCTTTTGATATATTAGGGCCTAACACACATTGTGACTAGTTGTAGCTAGACCCCCACTGTGAGGTGTTTTTAGAATGATAATTATACGTCTTAGTCAATTATAACCATATCTGACCTCCTATGTGTAAAACTGACTGAGATATGGGCCCTTTTGATATATTAGGGCCTAACGCACATTGTGACTAGTTGTAGCTAGACCCCCACTGTGAGGTGTTTTTAGAATGGTAATTATACGTCTTAGTCAATTATAACCATATCCGACCTCCTATGTGTAAAACTGACTGAGATATGGGCCCTTTTGATATATTAGGGCCTAACACACATTGTGACTAGTTGTAGCTAGACCCCCACTGTGAGGTGTTTTTAGAATGATAATTATACGTCTTAGTCAATTATAACCATATCTGACCTCCTATGTGTAAAACTGACTGAGATATGGGCCCTTTTGATATATTAGGGCCTAACACACATTGTGACTAGTTGTAGCTAGACCCCCACTGTGAGGTGTTTTTAGAATGATAATTATACGTCTTAGTCAATTATAACCATATCTGACCTCCTATGTGTAAAACTGACTGAGATATGGGCCCTTTTGATATATTAGGGCCTAACGCACATTGTGACTAGTTGTAGCTAGACCCCCACTGTGAGGTGTTTTTAGAATGGTAATTATACGTCTTAGTCAATTATAACCATATCCGACCTCCTATGTGTAAAACTGACTGAGATATGGGCCCTTTTGATATATTAGGGCCTAACACACATTGTGACTAGTTGTAGCTAGACCCCCACTGTGAGGTGTTTTTAGAATGATAATTATACGTCTTAGTCAATTATAACCATATCTGACCTCCTATATGTAAAACTGACTGAGATATGGGCCCTTTTGATATATTAGGGCGTAACACACATTGTGACTAGTTGTAGCTAGACCCCCACTGTGAGGTGTTTTTAGAATGATAATTATACGTCTTAGTCAATTATAACCATATCTGACCTCCTATATGTAAAACTGACTGAGATATGGGCCCTTTTCTTATATTAGGGCCTAACACACATTGTGACTAGTTGTAGCTAGACCCCTACTGTGAGGTGTTTCTAGAACGGTAATTATACGTCTTAATCGATTGAAACCATATGCGACCTCCTATCTATAAAACTGACTGAGATATGGGCTCTTTTGTTGTATTAGGGCCAAACACACATTGTGACTAGTTATAGGTAGACCGCCACTGTGAGGTGTGTTAAAAATAGTAATCATACGTCAAAAACGATTAAAGCACCTTCCGACGTCCTATCTGTCAATCTGGCTGAGATATGGGCCCTTTTGTTGTAATAGGGCCAAACACACATTGTGACTAGTTGTATAGCTAGACCCCCACTGTGAGGTGTTTTTAGAATGGTTATTATACGTCAAAAACTATTCAAACTTTTTTTGACCTCCTGTCTGTAAAACTGACTGAGATATGGGCCCTTTTTATATATGAGGTTCTAACACACATTGTGACCTAGTTGTAGCTAGACCCCCACTTTGAGGTGTTTATAGAACGGTAATCACACGTCAAAAAAGATTAAAACTACTTCCGACCTCCGTTCTGTAAAACTGACTGAGATATGGGCCCTTTTATTGTATAAGGGCCTAACACACATTGTGACTGGTGGTAAATATACTTCCACTGTGAGGTGTTTTAAGAATGGTAATCATACGTCAAAAACTATTTAAACTACTTCCGACCTCCTATTTATAAAACTGACTGAGATATGGGCCCTTTTGTTGTATTAGGGCCTAACTCACATTGTAACTAGTTTTAGCTAGACCCCCTTGTGAGGTGTTTTTAAAATGTTTATCATACGTCTTAATCGACTTCAACCGTTTCCGACTTTTAATCTGTAAAACTGACTGAGATATGAGCCCTTTTATTGTATAAGACACTTACCTACATTGTGACTAGACCCCCACTGTAAGGTATTTTTAGAACAGAAATCGTAGGTCCAAATCAATTGAAACCATTTCCGACCGTCTATCTGAAAAAAACTGACAAAGATATGGGCCATTTGTTTATTATTCCTAACACACATTGTGACTAGTTGTAGGACGACCCTATCTGTGAGCCATTTTTAAAATCAATATCATACGTCTTAATCGATTGAAACACTTTTCGTCCTTCAATCTGTATAACTAGCTGAGATTTGGGCCCTTATGTTGCATTGGGGCCTAACACGTATTGTAAATAGTAGTAGACCAACCCCAAGTGATTTCTACACGGCCACCTGTGAGCTGCACGAGGCTAGATGATTGTATGGCTCAGTGTTGCTATGTCATGCTTCAGGTCCCCCCAGCGCACCAACCCTGAGTGTTGTCTACACGGCCACCTGTGAGCTGCACGAGACTAGACGATTGTATGTCTCAGTGTTGCTATGTCATGCTTCAGGTCCCCCCAGCACACCAACCCTAAGTGATTTCTACACGACCTCCTGTGAGCTGCACGAGGCTAGATGATTGTATGTCTCAGTGTTGCTATGTCATGCTTCAGGTCCCCCCAGCACACCAACCCTGAGTGCTGTCTACACGGCCACCTGTGAGCTGCACGAGGCTAGATGATTGTATGTATCAGTGTTGCTATGTCATGCTTCAGGTCCCCCCAATGCACCAAACTTAAGAGTTGTCTACATGGCCACCTGTGAGCTGCACGAGGCTAGATGATTGTATGTCTGAGTGTTGCTATGTCATGCTTCAGGTCCCCCCAGCGCACCAACCCTGAGTGTTGTCTACACGGCCACCTGTGAGCTGCACGAGGCTAGATGATTGTATGTATCAGTGTTGCTATGTCATGCTTCAGGTCCCCCCAATGCACCAACCCTGAGTGTTGTCTACACGGCCACCTGTGAGCTGCACGAGGCTAGATAATTGTATGTCTGAGTGTTGCTATGTCATGCTTCAGGTCCCCCCAGCGCACCAACCCTGAGTGGTGTCTACACGGCCACCTGTGAGCTGCACGAGGCTAGATGATTTTATGTCTCCGTGTTGCTATGTCATGCTTCAGGTCCCCCCAGCGCACCAAACTTAAGAGTTGTCTACATGGCCACCTGTGAGCTGCACGAGGCTAGATGATTGTATGTATCAGTGTTGCTATGTCATGCTTCAGGTCCCCCCAGCACACCAACCATGAGTGTTGTCTACACGGCCACCTGTGAGCTGCACGAGGCTGGATGATTGTATGTCTCAGTGTTGCTATGTCATGCTTCTGGTCCTTCATACGCACCAACCCTGAGTGTTGTCTACACGGCCACCTGTGAGCTGCACGAGGCTGGATGATTGTATGTCTCAGTGTTGCTATGTCATGCTTCTGGTCCCCCATACGCACCAACCCTGAGTGTTGTCTACATGGCCACCTGTGAGCTGCACGAGGCTAGATGATTGTATGTCTCAGTGTTGCTATGTCATGCTTCAGGTCCCCCCAGTGCCCCAACCCTGAGTGTTGTCTACACGGCCACCTGTGAGCTGCACGAGGCTGGATGATTGTATATCTCAGTGTTGCTATGTCATGCTTCTGGTCCCCCATACGCACCAACACTGAGTGTTGTCTACACGGCCACCTGTGAGCTGCACGAGGCTGGATGATTGTATATCTCAGTGTTGCTATGTCATGCTTCTGGTCCCCCATACGCACCAACCCTGAGTGTTGTCTACACGGCCACCTGTGAGCTTGCACGAGGCTAGATGATTGTATGTCTCAGTGTTGCTATGTCATGCTTCAGGTCACCCCAGCGCACCAACCCTGAGTGTTGTCAACACGGCCACCTGTGAGCTGCACGAGGCTAGATGATTGTATGTCTCAGTGTTGCTATGTCATGCTTCAGGTCCCCCCAGTGCCCCAACCCTGAGTGTTGTCTACACGGCCACCTGTGAGCTGCACGAGGCTAGGTGATTGTTTGTCTCAGTGTTGCTATGTCATGCTTCAGGTCCCCCCAGCGCACCAACCCTGAGTGGTGTCTACACGGCCACCTGTGAGCTTGCACGAGGCTAGGTGATTGTTTGTCTCAGTGTTGCTATGTCATGCTTCAGGTCCCCCCAGCGCACCAACCCTGAGTGTTGTCTACATGGCCACCTGTGAGCTGCACGAGGCTTTATGATTGTGTGTGTCAGTGTTGCCATGTCATGCTTCAGGTCCCCCCAGCGCACCAACCCTGAGTGTTGTCTACACGGCCACCTGTGAGCTGCACGAGGCTAGGTGATTGTTTGTCTCAGTGTTGCTATGTCATGCTTCAGGTCCCCTCAGCGCACCAACCCTGAGTGTTGTCTACACGGAGGCCAGCGTCACGGCCACCTGTGAGGTGACCGGGGCTCGTCCTGTCGCCCACATATCCTGGATTTTGGGAGAACACGTAATCCGCCAGGACGCAGTGGTGGACTTTCTAGGCAAACCTCAGGACGCTTGGAGGTGGCCCTGGATGAAGGGATCTGTCATGCAGAGACTTACACTCACCCTGCAGACTAAGGACAACGGCAAGGTCCTTAAGTGTGTTGTATCTCATGTGACCTTGGCCCGGCCGTTGGAGGCGACGGAGACGATCTCATTCACTGGTAAGTTATGTTTGTATACATGTTGTGTAGAACTGTTATTTTCTCAGTTTAATGCTGCTTTTCTCCATCGCTATGTGACCACCGCTTACCCCCGTTACAACCCGACAATCACATCATATTTACACACATGTAATATATTATATTATTTATAATCAGTCATGTTTGTTATGCTTGGGTCTTGGGTACGTAACTACGGGGTAGGGCTTCAAACTATATCGAACTGAAGATATCTGCTCATCTCACACCTCCTCCTTATGAGCGTCGTCGAAGATGTATAATTCGTACCTTATGAAACCGATTATGACATTGAAGTAGTATTTTGGTTATTTCTGTTGATTGATGAATGCTAAGTCGAGTTCGTCGCACAGATAATTTTCTGTAAAGGGTTCCCAGGTTCCCTGGCTAATCTAAGCTCGATGCCAACATTTCGAGTCGATCGATCGACCTTGATGTCCGATCGACCAATACTCTAGAGCAGTGGTGTCCAAAGTACGGCTCGCGGGCCGGATGCGGCCCGCGGCTTCTTTTCATACGGCCCGCACAAGATATTGGAATCGCTTTTAATCGGGCCCGATGGGAGATTTTTCTTAATTCAGAAATGCTCGTTTGAAGATAACTCGATATCGCTACTATTTCTGTTTGCTACCAATGCGCACTACTAGTGTTTTGTCCTACCACTGTTTATTACTCTTTTGTGAACGAGGGTTAGAGTATTACGTATTATTACTAACGGCACCAAAGAAAAATGAACCCTTGTGAGGCAGGGGCTGCTTTGGCCGTCTTGACACTTGTCAGTCAGTGGTCAGCGGTACACGCGCCTTATTTCAGCGACTTTTTCTGCAGTTTAATTCAGAACAACTCCACGTGTCGCACAGCTCATAAAACTTTAGAATTAATGTACATATAGCTATAAAATACATTTTTATCACGAGTGGTACTTATATTGTGTGTTTTGAATGTCCAAGTTAAGAGTTAACTAGATTTTGAGTGTAAATAGAAACAATATTGTTTAAATTATATTTTTGGATCTGCTGCGTTGCTGAATAATGCTGTTACCCGATAAAATGATAGTACTCATGCATTACTTTTAAACTTAAAAACATAATTTACCTTTTTTTTAGTGAACCGTTACAAAAACATATAAAAGCGTATGCAAATAATTTACTCCATACGGCCCGCATATAGTATTTTAAACTGTTAATGCGGCCCAATGTCAAAAAAGTTTGGATACCACTGCTCTAGAGGGTATGTGATAACATAAACCCTGTTTACATGGCGGACTGAGTCTGGTACTGAGTACGGTCCAGGCCATGTAAACACCTAGAAAATGGGACCGAACCGACTGGGTCCGGTCCGCCAAAAAAGCTAGACCGTACCGAAAGACCGACTCAGTCCTATCATGTAAACGGGTAGAACGTACTGACTGAAGAACTAGAACTTTGAACGAACGCTGATCGTATGTGATATTAGATGGAAAATGATTGTAGTTGCCATCAACAAAAATCAAGTAAAATATTTACAACAGCGTCTAACATTTTGTTCGCGGGAATGCATCTTTAAATGAATTTTATAGGGCAGAAGATAAAAGAAGGGTTATGTACGACCAAAACGAACAAGTGTGGCGCGAGACCGAAATCAAGTTTGGGTACACCTTCATATAAACGCAAGCGTTCATGACAGTTCTCAGTCTGCTACTCAGTACGGTCTGCCATGTAAACATAGCTATAGAGCCATTTTCGTTATCAATGTGATTGCTTTACATTGTGTAGAAAAGGGGTGTTATACCTTCTGAACTTAGTCTAAAATTGCCACGTCAAATGATGATGATGACAATATAGACTAAATTGCACAGACAAATCTGGTCAAATAAACATCAGACTTCTACAAACTCAACTGTTACGTGTTAAAGATATGTGTGATTTCTCTCTTTCTACATCAGTTGAAGTAGTAGTTTGAAGCTGCAGCATTATTTGTCCACGTTAGGCTATACATTTCGCCAAAAATATCATACATACAACATTTGCTTTGGTTTCAGAAGCAGTAAGTGCGACTACGCCGCTTGCAGTCAGCAGCGCTACACCTGGAGCGGCCCTCACTACAACACGTAACCCTAGCACCGCCCTAGACCCCTCCTGCACGGCTGCAAGCATGCTGGGTCGTGTCTGCCAGGAGTACAAGGGGCTTCACAACGTCTCTTGTCCCCGGGACGAGGTGTACGAGCTCCGTTTTCGAGAGGCCGGGGCTGCGGCTAGGACTGCGGAGCTGGCAGAGGAACACGCGAACGTCACCCTCGAGACGGCCAAGGTCACTCTAGAGGCGGCCAAGGCTGAGGCGGCGTCAAATGCTTCCTTAGCCAAGGTCACCCTGGACGCGGCCAAGGCCACCCTTGAGACGGCCAAGGTCACTCTAGAGGCGGCCAAGGCTGAGGCGGCGTCAAATGCTTCCTTAGCCAAGGTCACCCAAGAGGCGGCCCAGTCAAGCGCCAGATCTCGAGCCCAGAAAGAGGCGTCTGATGCAACTGCGGCCCAATTAGGGGTCGAGGGGGCTCGAGACCGGGCTAAGGCTGATGAGGTCTGGCGCATCAACGCCGAAGAGGAACTAGAATTCGAGCGAGCTCGACGCAGTGAAAGTCTGCTGCAGCTGCAGAGAGCGCAAGGCTAAGGGTGCGAGCTGCAGGGTAGGAGTTTTATTCAGTGAATGTGTTTATACTTTTTTTGATCAAACCAATTCTTTGTTCCTTCAAACATTTAAATACTAGTTTTAGATTTAAGAAAGTTGAAATAATTTGATATTTTTATTTTATGCGTGTTTGTTTTGAGCAGAAATGCTTCAGATCCAAGATCTGCTAGTCTCATTTATATATAATGATATCAAACATATGTTTACCGTTGAAATAAATAAAAAATATAATAAACTGCTATATTGTAATACATTGATAAATCTTCTCCAGCTCCCATTTATGTTGTCCTCTACAGGTGAAATGTGAAATCCCGATTCTCTAAGTTTAGTGGGTCTCTCTCCCTCTCTCTCTCTCTCTCTTTCTCTCTCTCTCTCTCTCTCTCTCTCTCTCTCTCTCTCTCTCTCTCTCTCTCGCTCTCTCTCGTTCTCTCTCTCTTTCTCTCTCTCTTTCTCTCTCTTTCTCTCTGTCTCCCTCTTTCTCTCTCTCTCCTCTCTCCCTCTCCCTCTCTCTCTTGCTCTCTCTCTCTCTCTCTCTCTCTCTCGCTCTCTCTCTCTCTCTCTCTCTCTCTCTCTCTCTCTCTCTCTCTCTCTCTCTCTCTCTCTCTCTCTCTCTCTCTCTCTCTCTCTCTCTCTCTCTCTCGCATTATCTTTTTCTCTCTCTCTTTCTCTCTCTCTCTCGCTCCACTTGGCACGTGGGAGATCTGGGTTCGATTCCCAGTCGGGGTTGGTTTTTCAGTTTCTGGATTTCTATATATACATATATTTAAATTGATATTATTTCAAGAAAACCTTTTGTGGGTGGACATGAAGAAAACCACAAATAAAAAACCAACCCCGACTGGGAATCGAGCCCAGGTATCCCACTTGCCGGGTGGGCGCATTGACCCCTAGACCATCGGGACTGTCAATTCAATGTCTGGATATAATGCGTTATAACGGCTATGTGGCGGTTCCCAGTCGAGGTTGGTTGATAATTTCTGGTTTTCTTCATAAATCCACCCACAAGAGGTTTTCTAGAAAAAATATCCTTTTAAATAAACTCCCTGCTCAAGCCGGCGTTAAGGTTACGACAGAATATGTGTTGCTGGTTAACTCAAGTGTTGAAGTGTTGGTCCACCGCCACATAGATGTTATAATGCACAATATCTAGACATTAAATTGCCAGTCCCGGGGGTCAAGGGGCCCACCCCGCAAGTGGGAGACCTAGGTTCGGGTCCAAGACGGGCTTGTTTTTTGTAATTTCAGGTTTTCAAAATACACACATATATATAAAGTAAGGATACATTTTTCGGTTAAACCAATCCAAATTTTATTTTTAATGATAATTCAACGTTTCAACGACTTTAGACAAAGAGTTCCAGCAGTGTCTCAGGGGAGACCCATAACCAGAAGCAAATTCTAAGAGCTTGCTAGAGCTACCCAGTGATGTATCACTGTGGCAGTGTTTTCGTTTTTATATGCAAGTGTTTTTTGGTTGTTGTGGTATTTTATTTATTTGTTTTTGTATGATTGTATGTCTTGAAAAAGACGACGCAAAAGTTGTTGAAACGTTGAATAATCATTATAAATAAAATTTGGATTGGTTTAACCGAAAAATGTATCCTTACTTTACATATTGCAACCAACGAAATCTGAGAAATCATATATATAATATAATGAATAAAAGCGGAAATAAAAGAACCAACCCTGACTGGAGAAAGAATATACATATATATGTATATATTATATATATATATATATATATATATAATTAAGATATTTACGAAATGGCGGCAATATATGAGTTAGCTGTTTCGTGGTAGACCTAAATCGTTGTCCCGTCACGAATATCTTAGTTTTAAATCGATCCGATGAGTAACTTTAAGGATTCAACATGATTTCATTCGGTCAAGTCAAATTTCAGAGAGGTCAGGAAAGGTTGTTCGGTGAATTATCTCCTGGGGCTCCGTAGAACCGCGCCCGAAACAGTGTCCACAATCGTGCAACACTCTTAGATGGGAGGTTTCCATTTAGGTTCGAGACGGGAACAGAGGCGAAGAGGATAGATAAAGGCCCAAACACAATTGACAGCATCGTAGTTGCAATCGGTATCGCAATTGCAGAAATACGATTTATAACATTACAATCCATTACGACGTTACGGTTTCGTCGTGAGCGGCGCCATAAGAACCAAGAATGTTGGAGGTTTGTCTTTACTGACAGCTTATCACTAGCTGTCATTGGCACTTTATTGTTAGAATTGGTACACCTGTCTGTCACCTGTTTGTTTACATGTTTGTTGATGTATCCCAACAAAGGAAGGAGGCCAACAATAACGTTCAGTTCATCTCGCAACTCTCATGATTTAACAAAGTAGGTCAACTTTTCACGATTTCCGGATTACGATTACAATCACGATGCCGTCGGTTACGATCGAGCCGAGCCTTAACAAAGACGAAGACGATACAATTGCTAAAAATAGAAAAACGTGCAGTACGTTTATTTTCGACTTTTGACTTGTACACTCCTCCACATCAATACAGTTACGAAATATAAATATTGATCAGTATCAAATTTAAGTGGACAGTCTTACAGTCGCCCCTAAACTTCCACCCTAAATAGCATTGCGAGTTGTCCACAGTGTTGAGACTCGAGCCCACTGGTTATGCCCGGCCGCTCTTGATACCAGTCCAAGGTCCGTAAATCCCCTGGCGGGGGCTCGTCCACCTCCCAAGTTGGGTCGTCCCATCAATTTCCACAATGTTTAAAGTCACACGTTATTCAAACGTGAGAATAATCCGGCAAAACAAACGAACTGATCCGTCAAAAACCAATCCTGGTTCGTAGCCGCGTAGGCTACATGTAACAAGTCGAGTACAATATAAAGGATGGACAGAATATGGCTCCACATTCTACAACGGGAAGGAGAGACGGTTTCATCGAGGTTACGACTTGACGAGCACCGTTTTGTCTCGCGCGTAAATAACTCGAGCGAAACGCGCATCGCGTTGACGACCGTACCCGGAGGTTCGCGTCACAAACCTGGGGTTGATTGAAATCTTCCTCGCGTTTACCACCCGCCTCTCGAAGAGTGGCTTTGCAACAATACTACGTAACGTTTGTTTCTCACTTAATACAATTGCGCGCTACAAACTTCAATAAATTACACTAGAATCGAACGGTTCTACGACTTGAATTGCACAAACTGGTATTAGATCAAGAATTAAATATACTAGTCGAGCCCACTTTTAACGAAGCTGAAGCGGATTCGAAACTATTTTGTTAATCTCTTCGGGAGTTGATTCTCAGTTGCAGTGTAGACCTGCATCACTGCCAGGGTACGTTTTGTTTTAAATGGACTTTAAAAGACTTGAATCTTAAACGCCCATATACGGGCGTGCTCAAGAAGAGGTTGAGTTAAAACCAAACTTCCTTATAGATATATATGGGTTAACAGGGAAGGATACCTCTACGTCAAAAACTGCACAACATTTTCATTTTAAATTATATCTCAAGAATGGGCTTCGAAACCGAAAATCTGAATCAAGGGCGCACTGTGGTTTAGTAAGCCCTACATACTGAATGCTCTAAATTGTGTCTTACATTATAATCAATATGGTTTTTATTTCTTAATTTTATTGTTAATTATCGATTTAATAATCAAAATAACTATGCTAATGGTTATAATATTTCATTCAGTTTGTAGGGCTTACCAAAACACATTGCGCTGTTTAATGAGATTTTCGATTTTGTGTTGCAATCTTAAGATATAATTAAAAAATTACAATTTTCTGCGGTTTTTGACGTAGAGGTATCCTTTGCTATTAATATTTGTGCTTTCACTTTTAAGGGGGAATGAATCCAACTACCTTAAAGCGGGTTCCTTATGAGCGAGCTCAACTGTACACGTCCATTACACATTCAGAGCAAACTCTTGTGACAATCTCTCCACTACTATGTGCCTTACCAGAGAACTGGCAACCCACCTCCCCAAGGTGTCGTGGTGGGCCGAGGCTCCGGCTAGGAAATTTCAGCGAGAGTTTCGTGGGTAAGGGGCCGGTGAAGTCGGCGATCCACGTCGCGTTGAGGAGACAGTCTGTTAAGATGTTGGGCGCCACCTGCTTGGGATTTAAGAGCAAGCAGGAACCTCCTATGTGGTACTGCAATTGTGGGGGGTTTTGTCGTATGAAGACATAACAATTATCATTTGAATGCTTGGATATAAATATAATATATTATAATACAATTACAAAGAGGCAAGCACAGGCTATACAATATGAACAATTAACTGGTAATTAGGTATATATCGGTTCCCTGAGGCAATACAGGGATTACAAATACAATGATTATAAACTAAACGGTGATGATGTACTGTGTGATACAGTGAAAGAAATGGCACAATCTATCTCGTACTATAACCATACTTTTAGACATTGAACATACCTCGGAGGAATACAAAGTATGAGTCGTGGGCCTGACTCCAACAATCAGCCCAGCACCGGGGCTCTAAGGAAACGTGTCCGGGATGTTCAATCTCCAAGAATGTATATATAAGTAATTACAATGATCAAATTTAAGTAATAATGAACCATGAGGCCAACTAAATTAATCCCCAGTACAATCCCGTGTACCAACCTACCATATGAGACAGCGTAAGTTTAACGCTACAACCATATTGGCTATTATGAACTAGCCCACAATATTCAATCACCAACCTATTATTAAAGTATATATAGTTACAATCAATAACACATTTATGAGCACCTGTCAAATCCAACATCGGTGTTGGGTTGTCGGCCGTAGTTGAATTGCGGCGTAGACAAATTATCAAAAATTTCCCGCCGGGGTGTATGGAGCTTAGTTAAAAAATCTTTGATTCTAAAGTTCGTGGGTACTCATCTGACACCTATGGGTTCCACTTGTCGATCACGGCTCCGGCTTTAGACCCTTAGAGCATAGATAGTTGGGTAGAGGACGCAAGCCAATGCACGCGGCCGCCGTTCGACGGCACCAACATTGGATCGAGGCAAACCACGTGACTTGGGGCAAGGTCGCGCGGCAATTCAAAGAGTTTTCGCACGGAGATGTACCTATCATCGGCGGGGTCGTTCGTTTTGATCTAAAACTCCGTTATTCTTCAGTCATGTTTTACTTTTGAATTTCCCCCACCCTCACCCCATTCAGAAATACTCCTAACCACATGTTGGAATTTCAAGGCTTAAATTGCTTTAATTGAAGTTAAAAGACTGCAGAAAGGAAGAGTGAACGAAGAGGTATTTCAAACAATTGATAATATGACAACACATAAGAAGTATATAAATAGATTTATTTTTTTATATAAAGTATATAAATAAATGAAATAGCGAATGAGAGAGAGGGAGAAGTGCTACACTTTACAAATACAAACACATCATTTCAAGTATCAAAATTTTGTATTTGTTAAACAATGAACAAATTACA
Source organism: Isoperla grammatica (assembly GCA_945910005.1). Taxonomy (NCBI): domain Eukaryota; kingdom Metazoa; phylum Arthropoda; class Insecta; order Plecoptera; family Perlodidae; genus Isoperla; species Isoperla grammatica. Next base: position 35,088,700 of record OX246744.1, read on the forward strand.
CAATGAGGTCAATGAAGTACAACCTTTTTGCAGGTTATTGATTAATGATTAGATAGTACAGTACCAGATAATTAACATCAAAACAGAAAATAATTTCACTGCACACTATTGGGAATTTACCAAGGGCAGTAATGTTATCAAGTTTTCAAGTTTTTGCAACAGGATGGGGAACGTGTTTGCCACCCCTTGGATAGGGAACTTCCAACTGACGTCACAGCCGAACTACAACAATATAACAATGAATCGAACATAAATTCAAATATTAAAATTGAAGCAGGAGGCCTAGCTCGTTTTAGTTTTTGTTCTGTTATAATAAATATAATTTATTATTCTATGTAGTAGAGTATAGGCCTACATCCATATATTATAGTATAGACCTAGTATAACATAAGAGTAGTAGACCTAAGTAGTATTTGTAAAATAATATTAGTTTATCTAGATGTACTAATTATAATTATGACATGTTCTATTCATCCGTGATGTACAGTCGGAACTCGACTTAAACTGATAACAAACTAATGATAAACTGATGGACAAACAACGAGCTGTCAAAATAATAAAATTGCAACATTATGAAGAAAACGAGGTATGGCGATAGTAACTGCTCACCAGTTAAAACGTTTACTGATGGGCAACCAAGTTGTGAAAGTTTTGTATGTTTCTTGTTTGTTTTGAAGATTTGTTTTCAAAATCAGAATATGTTATTGTTTGACAGCTTGTTGTTTGTCCATCGATTCATTTAATTTGTTTCATTGTTGTAAAGCAAGCTTGCAAGAAGCTTATACAATATACATGCCATTGTATACACTACCCTAGGCTTAATCAGTACACAGTATTTACATATTACACAATAGTTATCTATACAATACACACACACACACACACACACACACACACACACACACACACACACACACACACACACACACACACACACACACACACACACACACACACACACACACACACACACACACACACACACACAGTCTGTCCAACGAGGGGTAAGTGGGGACTGTGAATACACACTACCTATTTGAGATTTCCCATATCGCTGATCGCATCAAAGAACAAAGTACACGATAAATATGAAAAAAAATCTAAGAATTCGAATATCATAGTGACATTTTGGTAGCGCATAGTTTTCGTTTTACAAACATTATATCTTGAGTGGGGACTGAGAGTACACACTGATCATTATGGGACTGTGAATATGTATATTGTTCGTTAGGACCTGTTCACACATAACGGTTTTTGGTATATATTGTGGTATCTATGGGGACTGTGAACTAACGTCGTTCTAATAAGGACTTTTCACACACATAGTTGCAATCGTGGTAATTATATTTTGTATTGAAATAAATGACCACATTAATTTTATTGATTCTGAGTGTTGTTACTAAATTAAGATATTGCTTACAACATTCGCTTGTATCGTGGGTTTTGAGTATCTATCTACAGTAAATGATACATGATTGTAATTTACTAGATTAAAGAAAACCAACGAACCAACGTAAACATACGTAATGAATCTACGATTTTTGTGTTTTATTTTCCATTTTTTTATTTTCCACCTATAATCATGAAGTATTTGTAGAGGTTTTTCTCACTTTCATGTAGAAAAAACAACGAACCCACACAGTGCAAATAACAACTATAGTCTGGATGTATTTTAGGCTGGATGCATAACTGAAGGAGGGGGGCGGGGGAGCTTAATGGCGTTACTTACACGGGAGGGGGGTAGTGATGGATTAATCTCTAATTTATTAGTAGTAACTATGATTATCTGTCTATTTATTTAGTGTCTACAATACACTTGGAAGCACATTGTTTGTAGTGTACAAATAATACACATTAATTTTTCTTGAGTGATGGCAAACATCGTTTACCGCAGATACTTTGTCGCGCATAATAAAAGAATGATAAATAAAATATTTGTAGACACTGTACTACAATAAGCACACACACTTAAAAAAACTATTTGTGTGTAACGCAGTACAATACAAGTGGATTGATTGACTATAAATCAATACGCATTCACAAATCGATATTTATTTGAGTATATTTCACCTGAACATGAACTACTTTTTTTGTTCTTAAAAGAAGTATTTACTATACTTATTACTATAGGCCTACTTATTTTAACTATACCATTAGAAAGTGTAGACTTCGCTAGCACAGTAGTGCAGTCCTTGTATTAGCAACAAGTACCAAGTCTCTGATCGCCTTGACGTGACTGTGTCTAATCCCTTCATTATCCCGATGTACGTCCTCACACATCGCTCATCTGGCAACGCAGAGCGTTTTCCTATGTTATTCTAATTACTAACTTGTTGTCAAATGTAGCTGGAATGGCCGAATGGTGATTGTAATAAATGCCCCATTAAATGAAAGGAACTATTCGGTATTTATTAAGGAGTTCCCGGAAGTAAGGAATGTTTGTGTTAAAAGTTCCCGAAAAAGGAACACGTTCCTTTGTAAAAGTTCCTACCCAACACTGCTTAGAACACGCAACTGATGTTACAGCCGATATAGAACAATGATACAATGAATTGAAATTAACAACCAACTACAAAATGACAAAGTAATATCATTGCAAAATATAATGAAGAGCCGCTTGTGTAAGGATAGTAATTGCTTACCGTTTAAATTTATTGTTACAATAACAGCTTTGTGATATTTTTTTAACGACCCTACAGCATTTCCAAATTATCCCCTTACTATTTTATATTGGCATTTTTGTGACAGCAAATTTTTTTTGAGAGTATATTATAGTCCCCACAATCGCGTGAGAATTAACTCAAAAACTAAAGCTACACACACAGTGTCACAACAAAGACTTTATGTATTTACGAAACCCTTTCTGCGTAGTAACGGATACGTGGGGGGGGGGAAATCGCCCCCTCCACAGAGGCGTAGAGGTGACCCAAGCCTACCCCGCAAGGGGGGGGGGGGCTACCGGGTGAGCTGAGTTCATGAGACAAAATATGACTATCGATATTCGCGTGTGGAGGAAAAAATCGAAATTATTTCTAAAAATTATTCCTAACTGTGAACGAGTTGACGAGTGCTACTGATGACAAATTATTCAAATCAGTCAAATCATTCCTATCATTGTACGAAGACGATCTGACCGACGATTTTCCGTCGCAGATGGAGTGTTATTAGAAACCAATTTACAACGCTAAGTGATCCTAATTCGATTTTAGAAGTATCGGGACTTGTAACTTTTATAACTTCGAATATCCCCTACGTCGTCAATGCATACCTACTATTTTTAACCGTGTCACTCTCACAACAGCTGTACGTTCATTTTCCAAGTTAAAACTAATAAAAAATTATCTTAGAAGCAGCATTGTCACAAGAACGTTGGAAGGGACTTTCCATTTTAAGCATTGAATGCGAGCAAGCTCGAAAACTCGCAACGGATGCAATAATCCACGAATTCGCCAGGAAAAACACCACGAAGAATAATCGTTTCTTATATTGTAAGAAGAAAGAAACCAAAATAATGCATTTTTAAAAAGCAATGTCATTTTTGTGACTTTTTGCAATTTGTCACGAGGTATTTTTGGGGGAGGGGCCCACACATTAAACTTGCGGGGGGGGGGGGGGCTGGGACTTTGCGGCCACGCCACTGTCCCTCCATGATTCTTCTACCAAAGGTCGATAATCATTAAACCATCTATATAACTGATACAAAAGGGTTAATACCTTATCGCTCCCTCCCCCCCCCCCCCCGCCACATCTTCAAATTCATAATGGTTTTAGGTTAGTACCAGTACTAACATCAACACTCAGAATTCCGTTTGAATGAATATTTAATAATCTATAGTATGTAAGGTTTAGACTGGATGCATGCGGGCGGGGTGGAAGGACGGGGGCGGTGGAGTGGAATGGCGTTATGTGGGAGGGGGGTATTGATGGATTAATGTATTATTTCATAGTAGTAACTATGATTATCTGTCGATTCATCAAGGGCACAAATGCACAATGCATTTGGAAGCACATTGTTTTTAGTGTACAAACACACTTTAATTTTCCTTGGGTGAATGCAAACATCGTTTATATCAGATTACTTGTTGCACATACTAAAGAATGCGAAATATTTGTAGGCACTGTAGTACAATAAGCACACACTAGTCTAAAACGATTTGTGTAGAACACAGCTTACCATTGTTTAAATGTATAAAAATATATCTTGAGTTACAATACAAGTGGATTGATTGACTACACGACAATACGGTTTCACAAATTGCTATTTATTTGAGTAAATTCCGCCTAAATATGTACTATTTGAATCGTTATATCTTAGTGCACCAGTAGAAGGTCTTAATTTCGTTTGAGCACAATAGTGCATTATCTGTGTTATTGACTGCAATCTGCGGCTGAATAAAAAGTAGATAGCCAGAGTTGGGTTACGGAACAATGCCCATACTCACATAAGCTCACATTTTGAACGGTATTAATTTAACGTATTAATCCATTAAGATTTTCTAATCATAAAAAATTGTTGTTTTACTTTTTCTAGTATGTCTCTATGATGGTTTTGAACTTCAAATTATTGCTACATATATAGTGCGCGTTTTTGTTATGCATATATTGGTGTTGTACACACAGTCACGCATATCTTAATGTTATACAGATTAAATTACAAAAATTCAACATCTACTGGAAATTAACAGGTCTCTAACTATTCACATTTTGCAACACTAGAACTCCAAGCATGAATGAAACATAATTTTGGGGATGTTGTATTGGTCAGGGTACCTGCTCGCCAAGTGGAAACCCTGGGTTTAGTTTCCAGTCGGGGTCGGTTTACTTTCTGTCTGGGTTTCACTCAAATTGTTCAATCCAGCAGTTTTTTTTAAGGGATATTTATCTTAAATGGATATAACTTTCAATAATGCTACTCCGTTACAACACAGTGGTTCAATATAGAATGACAATCAAATTAAAGAACCGATAAATCAATTAAAATAACCAACAAATTCCCTACATTGTGCATTTGATTAGTTTAAGTGGTTCCTTCCCAGTGGTGACTGGTGCTCACAAACAGAGCAGTAGTGCACATTTGTATTCGTCCCATTTCCTCATCTGTCTCAGTTACACACATTTATTCCACCAAGTTTATCTTCCCATTCAAACCGTCATTCATTGCGATATAAACGCATGGGCGCCGCTGAGGGCACGGCGAGGGGGCTGGGGGGGGGGGGGGGCATCTAAAATGCCAACGGTAAGGCTTATAATAAAATTTAGAATATTTTTAATCCAGCGAGTATTTTAGTCATTACAAAATTATGGAGATTATTTACCAACGCATTATTTACTAACCCATCAATTACATGACACCAAACAATATCGTTTCAAAGTTGCGACCTTTCCCAACAATGTGGTGGCCCTGCACCCACCCAAAAACATGCGTATTAAAAACGAAATTGATTTGCTACCTAAACTTGCCCACAATTTCAAACTCACGGCCACTAGAAATCCCCATAGGATACGGAAGCTAAAACGTTACGTTTCGCCACACTTAAAGCTGACGATCCCGACGCTACACAACAAATAATAAATACACCGGTTTTAAGCGCTCTCTCCTGCAAGTGGTCAAAATAATGCAGAATTTTTTGCTTGAAACTGACATTTCAATAAATTAAACTTTATGTTGAAGGTAACTGACGATAACCGAAAACAGTCTTAATTGGCTTGCAACAGTAAATTCAATGCGTCCGCTGAAACTCCCAATTTGTGGGTTTCAAAAATCATAATTATAAGAAATATGTTGTACACAACAAACCAACAGCAACAACAACAACAATTGTATTAACAATTGTACATTTCATTAATATTTCTTATTTCCAATAATGAGTCGAGGGCCACTGTCCCACTGACAAGACACTCGCGGGCCAGGGGTTGGACACCACTGCATAGATGACACGGTAATTTTGGATATGAACCCCCTCTATCTATTAAGTGTTTATATATTGCCTACGTTTTTATCATAACATTTTTGTTCTTGATTATAATGTCAAAAGAACTTGAACCTACTTCGTAATCGGGGTGGACGTGTATACCACTTTCTTCGTGATTGCTTTGCCTCCCCCCTCCCCCCCCCCCCCCCCCCCCTCCCATGCATACCATCTAATTCGCGCTGAACCGGTAGACCAAGTTGAACTGAAAGAGATGGCTCAGTAATAGTACACGAGGCTCTTATTCCGGAGGACGCCGTTTCGACACCCGCTACTCTGACCTACCCTACCCGCAATTCTGACTGAAGGGTTTTTCCGACGTTTTCCTCAGTCACTAGGCGAATGCTTGGATTGAATCGTATACTAACAAACATCGGACCACGTATTCTCCCCAACCATTTCAAATACCACAATACCTTTAGTTATGGTCACCTGAAGACGGACATAAATTTTTCCTGGGCAGGTTCTAATATACAGTGTTGAAAAGTAACAATATGTTCATTCGAAAAAATAAATTTGTTTGCCAGCTAGTAGGCCTATGATGATCGTTTGCTGCATATTTATAAAAAAAAATCTAAATAGCCGGTGAAAGATTGTTTACGCGCGTAATATGCGTTTTGTAGTGTCATTATTCGGTTGTTTTGGTGAAAGTCCTCACACTCTGTATATATTGTCATATTAGAATACACACGATCATGATTCAGATCAGTTGCCTGGAGACAGGGCGAGTGTTGATCGCAGTGCCATGTTGCAAGCTCTTGCAACGCGGCAACGCTGTGGGTATCGCTTGTCTCGTTGTCGTCTTTGAGAGCAAGAACGTTTGATGGCATTCGCGAGTGAATGTTTGATATGGGGACCTCTTCACACAGAATAGGTACTCTGTAAGCATCTGGGAGTGGGGGCTTATTTACATTGGGCAATATGAATGGAATGCATACATATATTGTTTATTTAAAAAAAGCCAGGTGATCCTACACGAAACGACAAATAGTGTATTTATTTATTTTAATTTATTTTTAAATAACTCTTTATATTATGTGTGTGTTTAGGTAATAATTTAGACGGTATAAGCACAAAAAATGTGTATCAATACCAGGGCTTAATTTTTAATTGAATACGAACCGGAACGCATATTTTGTTTGTCAAATATAATTTGGCACCAACCCCGCCCACATTTATACATTGTGAACACAGATAATATAATATGTAATTATTAATTAGTTATCTGTTTAGTGTCGGTGGTCAGTCAGAAGGTTATTGCGTTGTATTTGGGTCTGGCTACCTATAGGGGTAATTCATAAACTTGAATTACTTGCATTCATACCAACAAATAAAAAAATATATTTGTGAAATTTTCAGAGATACGAACTAATTCACGAGTTTTTAAGGAGTAACCTACGTTACGAAATAATACCGGAACGCACATTCTGGTTTCGGAAAAGGAATCGGAACTGCGTTCCGGTGCGTTCCGGCTCAAATTAACCCCTGATCAATACCCAAAGCGTCTCGACAGTACTGGCTGAAAGCTTGAGAGTATGAGGTATGAGGCTCTTATGAATCTCCTGATTACGCTACCGGGGTGGGTGGGTATAAGCTAGGCTGATATGATCCCACCCCACACAAATATTTGTCGTAGGGGATTTAGCTTTTCTGCACCCCCGAAGTCGCCGCCCTGTGCCAATACACTAGAATCACCGTGCCGACAATAATATGGTGGATTTTGTTGGCGAAATATCATTTGGGATCAGTTTCTTCTTGAGTGCTAATTAACTCCCACAGTACCAAAGACATGCGTCTTACCTTATTGGCCTCTACGCTTCTTCATGTATGTCCACGCTTACAATCTACACTACACAACTAATACAACTCACGACACACACTACACAGTTCACTAACACAAGAAATAGGCCTATAATGTAATTATTCGATAGATATCACTGAAAGTACGGAGAGCAAAGCACGACCTTTGTGATAGACTGCTAAAACACGACTAATGGACAAAGAACGCGGAATTCCGACTAACGCCACCCCAGTCCCCAGAATCTGCTAAAAATTTACCTCTGTGTGTATGCCCGCACGTGGCAAGCAATAAGCACACTGTCGCGCCAAGGTCACGTTATATTTACACTTTGGAGCGATGAGAAACCTTTCTGCGTCTACTTTCGAGGAATAATGTAACAAATAATTCATTTTAAAAAAGCAGTGTAATTTTTATGACTTTTTGTAATTTGTCACAGGGTGTTTTTTTGGGGGGAGTGGGGCGGGGGAACGGGGACTGCTCTACGCCACTTCCCATCCATGATTGTCCTACCAAAGGTCCATAATCATTAAACCATCTACGTCACTGATACAAAGGGTTAATAGCGGATCGCGCCCCCCATCCCCCACCCCCCGCAGCAACTCAAAATGTATAATGGTTTTAGTTTAGTACCTACAAACATCAACACTCGAAATTTCTTTTGGATGAATATACTTAATCTTGTCATTTTCTGGGAACTTGTGCAGTGAATTTCACAGAATTTTTCTTTCGCCTGTGGCTGTTTCCCCCGTCCCATTATTTACATCATCAACACAAGCATCCTACCTCCCAGAAAATACTGAAGTCTAGGTCCGCCACTGTTTCTGCTTCTACTTTTTGTATTTTCGTGACACCAAAAAAATACTGGTAGTACAAGTACATTAATATCATGAAACATATTTAATACAACTCTTATTTTCCGAGCACAAAGTAAAAAAATAGCTGACATCTAAAACTTACAGGAAATAAGACAGCAGTCCGCCTATACATTGCACGAATAATATAGGTGTGTGTTTTTATTGTTCGTGTAGACTGTAGAGTGGAGACAGTACAGAGTGTAAAATTTCATAACATGCAAATATTATAGCAGATAGTACACATCTGTTAGACTGTTATCGGCTTACATCACAACAGCAAATAACAACCAATCATATAAGAAAGTGGTGTGATTATTTTTCGAACACACTCGGTGGGAACGACCCCCCCCCCCCCCCCTCTCCACCACCTTGTTACCATGGTGTAACATTGTAAGTTTTCGAAAGAATTTCCCACAAAACTATACACCTTCAATCCACATCGAGGCTTGTAGATGATCCAAATTTCAACTTGATTGGACTTTCCGTTCGACTGCTATCGCGAGACATATATATATATATATATATATATATATATAAAAAAAAAACAATCAAACACAACCAGTGCCATTAAAGTGTAATGAAAACGTTTGCTTCGCTCGCTTAATAACCACACAATTTCCTCATCCTATCAACAAATTAGAAATTTTCTGCATCAAATTTAAATGATGACGTGAAAATCATAATTGCTTGCATTTGGTTGCCGCAAACGGCAAATTGCAATTATTATCAAATGTTTTATCATGCGGAATAACAATGTTTCGGTGAAGCCAGGCGCAACATCAAAAACTCGTAGATGTTTTGTGTTATAAGCAAAGGTATAACCTAGAAATCAAGTGCAGTTTTCTAACGCCCACTTTCTTAACTCCTTAACCTTTAAAATTAACTAATTAAGTCCCTTTCCCCAAAGGATACGACGTTACAAATGAATATCCTCGCCGGTATAGTGTAAATAATCAATTTTCATTTTCCCTATTAACATTTACATCAAATAATATTTTTTGTAGCATGGTATCTGGAAAATGTAAACCATTTGTCTCAAAGGGTGGATCGATGTGACTAGAGGTAATTAAACGATAGAAGGGGGTAATTCAATCTATTATTATTTAAGCCAGATATGATAAAAAGATCTTTTTAGAAATTGCATTGTTTCTTACTCTAAACAGAGCATAAAAGTTTGATAAAATAACAGCTATCTAGGAATGTGTTGGAAATTGTTCACTATATTGTTCATATAAATATGGTGGAAGAATATATGGATATGGTAGAAGAATTGTGTTAGGTGGGAAGGTCATTCGATAAAATCAATCAAAAGATTCTCTATTTAATTGATTGAGGAAAACCTTAGTTAAACATTCAGTCCAGACTACCGAACCAGTAAATAAGTGAATAGCTTCCAAAATAATTACAATAAACATCCATCAGCTTAAAAAATCAAAATTTGTTGTTTGATAATTTTTTGGAGTTCCGACATGGCTTTTGTGAGTCATTTTTACCGAAGTATCATGAGACTGTCTAGAACATTTTCTGAAATTATCCACTTGTTATCTTTCCGACGCTACTTTAGTGCTCCAGAAGCCTATTTATGCCTCGGTTATGTGATCCTGAAGCAATAAAGGATGATCATCATGACAATTTAGATTAATACTATACATTCATAAATACTATTTTTAAAGTCAAACTGGCTCTCTACCTCTTAACATCCTCCCATTATCTTCATAATTCACCCATTCATTGTCTCGATTAGCCTCGTTGCAAAAATATGAGACGTTAAGCCCAAATATCAATCAACCAATCAATCAGTAGGATACCCCAATTATGGCGGAGTGCACTGATTCTATAAATGTGACTCCGCTACCCTTATTGCCAGCTGAAAATAAATATAGTCAATGGGCTTGATGAACGAATGGAATAGAAAATAGAATAGAATTTTGTTAGTGTGTAAGTTGTAAGTTTTTAAGATTAAAACATCACTAATTTGTACTTATAACTAGAGGCAGAGCAAAATGGTGATAACGAAAAACGGGAAATTTGTATTTTTCAAAACAAACAAAATTCGGATTTTTGTAACACCATTTCTCATCATCTTTACTTAAAACGCCCAACTGGCTTAATGACGCCTTAATAAGGACCTTTAATGAATTACTCAATCAAGCAACCAATCAGTCAATCAATCAATCCATCAATCAATCTCTTTCAACTAACTACTGCTTACTTTTAACCTTTTGTATCGTCCGAGTGTGTATGTGTGAAAAGTCCCCGTATAGAGAGTTAGTGTGTAATACACACGGTATTTAGAAACTGACTCGAGCTAGCCAAGTCGGAGTTCAATTATCCTTTTAAATGCATTGCAACGTTGCGAAAGAAATGTCTCAACACTGGTTCTAAATATAGCACAGCGATACGATTTAAGTCCCCAGAATATCGAGTAATGGTGATTTTTCACACAATACACACACGTACCTCGAGCTTAGAGACAACATTTCAAGCAACGCATTGGGTGTGACCTTGAGTAACCTTGCCGACAAACCGACAGAAAGTTCGACTCGGTCGCGAACTACGATCGAAGCACCTCTAATAACAGATGGACTATGTGAACTAAAATGCAACTAGCTGTTCACTTTTAAATAAAACTATTATTTTATAAAATTACCACATAACAATTTCTGTACTAAAACAATTGCGTCTTTGAGGTGTCAATTACAAACAAACAAACCAAGACTAGACTACAGGTATCGATTTCTCACATTCAGAGAATTAACTTAGGCATGTAGTTTGAATAATATCTATATTTAATGTACCACAACCAATATGGACGTACAAGTACATACATCGGGCGTCGATGGAGCGACTGTCTGATACAATATTTCGTTAACTAAAATTTTTCAATTCCAAACCTGTTTATTTTCATTGTAGTACAACGGTTCGTCCGATGAATAAACGGTTTTACATTCGTTACTCTCACACCATCGCCGATGAAATTGCGGTTACATAAAATGATTTTCATCGAAATCGCTGGGACGTTACGATGCTAGGGGTCGAGGCGTCGTTTTTGGCGTTGCGAAAACTAAATACACCTAGTGATGTACTTAATTGGGAATGGTTTTGTTGGAAACATTTTTCTCTAAACCTCTCGGTACGTTCGTTAACGGGTTGCTAGAATTTCCCAATTCCAAACCTGTTCATTTTCATTATAGTGCAACGGTAAGTCCGATTCAAAAACGGTTTTCACATTCGTTATCTACCTACAACCGTCGATGTAATTGTAGTAAAAACGAATGATTTCCGATAGAAATCGCCGGGACGCCACGACGCTAGGGGCGAGGCGTCGTTTTTGGCGTTGTACAAACTAAATAAACTTGGTGAGGTCTTAAATTGGGAATGGTTTTGTTTGAAACATTTTGATCTCACCCTCTTGGTACGCCCGTCAACGAGCAGATAATGTATTCATTTTAACAATTAATTGTATAAAAATTATTATTGCTAGAGAGAAAATGAAAACATGTCCGTAACCGAATTCACTCACTCTGTACGATTTTGCAAAATCTGTCCGATCCGTGCTTCCAATCGGGAGATACAGCCGTATGTATTGGAAAGATATTGTCATAAGAAGCTACTCAACCTATTACTTGCCTACCCCGACCCTTGAGCTGTGTTTTCAAACCAAAATATTATTCTCGTCTGAGGAAATGTACGTGTATAAAATCGATCATAACTCGACCAGTTATTCATCCAGAGTTAAACGAAAGGTCGCAATCGATTTGTATTTGTAAGGGCTATTGGATCCATACAGGCAACGAAAGCGAGCCTGACGCGTTCAGCCACACCGACTCCTAATTGGTCAAACATATTATGGGCTCTATCACAATAAGATGTAGAGTTAGAGATTGGAATCTTGTAACATTCGATTTAGAATAACGAATTCTATTTCGTTAAAAATTTGCACGCGTTTAATTGGATGAGACAAAGGGAAATGCTTGCCGAAAGAATGTAAATTTTAAACAAATAGACATAAGTTAAAATCGATCATAACTCAGCCAGTTATTCATCGGGAGTTAAACGGAAATTTGCAATCGATTTGTAATTGTAAGAGCTATTGGATCCGTTTATACAACGAGAGCGAGCCTGACGCGTTCAACCATACAGACTCCTAATTGGTCGAACATATTATGGGCGCTATCTCAACGAGTGTTAGAGATACATTGTTTCAACTGGCTCCATTGGATTTACAACAACGAATTCTATTTAGACAACCATTACGCGTGTCAATGGTGTGAGACAAAGAAAAATACTTACCGAAAAATGTTAATTTTGAAATTAATAGATATTCGAATAAATCGATCATAACTCAGCCAGTTATTCATCGGGAGTTAAACGGAAATTCGCAATCGGTTTGTAATTGTAAGGGATATTGGATCCGTACATACACGAGAGCGAGTGCGACGCGTTCAACCACACTGACTCCTTATTGGTCGACCTATTATAGGCTCTATCTCAAGGAGTTTGAGAACTAAAGATTGGAACCTTCTTTCATTCGCTTTAGAATAACGAATTCTATTTCGAAAAAAATTTGCACGCGTTTCAATGGGGTGCGACAAAGGAAAATAATAACCGAAATAATGTAAATCTTTAACAATAGACATTCGATTTAATCGATCAATACTCAACCAGTTATTCCTTGCACGCAGAACGTCTGGTCAGAGTGTACTACGTCACCCATTACTAAGTTGAGTTTGTTAGTTAAAGCTTTAGAAATTATTTTATAGTCGGTGTTTAAAAGTGAGATCGGTCTCCAATTTTGTATCTGCACACGATCACCTTTCTTGGGAATAAGCACAAGCACTGACATTTGCATAGATCGTGGTAGAGTCGAACGTTCGACTGCAGTTTCGAACACCTTGCAATACAGTTTGCGAATAACGTTCCAGAAATGTAAGTAAAATTCTACGGTCAAGCCGTCTGACCCACACGATTTTCCTTTTGTTAATTGTTCGAGAGCCACCCGCAACTCTGCAACTGTAGGCATGGCGTCAAGCTTGTTCCTAGCAGCGTCGGAGATTTTCGGGAGGTCGGCAAAAAGATGAGGGACGTTCAAATTGTTGTTTCCAGGGTTAGAATATAGCTGCTGGAAATGACTTCGCACATGTGTACGAATAGCAGCAGCGTCTTTCGAAACGGTACCCCCAATTTCAAGACAAGAAAGTTGAGTAGGTGAGTGGTGCACCATTCCGTACTGATAGAAAAAGGGTGTAGCAGTATTACCGTATTGGAGCATGTTGGCAGACTCCACAGCGGCAGTGGCGTGGGCTTCCGAGTAGTGGATTCTTCGTACTTGAGCGGCACAAGCATTGAGCTCAATACATTCTTGCTCGGACAAGTTTGATTTAGATTTAAGATTGTAAAGATTACGCTCAAGATCTTTGAGCGTGCTTGTTTTCTCGTGAAAACGGTGGGCTGTGTATCGTTGGGTGGCTAATCTTATTTCGTTTTTTAGCCCTTCCCAACACTCGAAGGGATCGGTTTCATTACACTTGTCAGAGAAGGTTGTAATCAGCGCGCACACTACTGAGGTGTAGTAGGTGTCCTGTAAGAGCATATTGTTGAACTTCCAATTGGGAGATTTATGAGAGACGGTGAGAGGGAGTTCAAGAGAAAACACTACACAACAGTGGTCCGAAAATGACGGTATTATTTTAGGCAGCGCCGCGAATCCAATGTTGGAAGCCTGGATGTAAAACCTGTCCAGACGAGCTCTTGGGCGTCGGACGTGAGTGCCTACATACGTGTATGCAAGCTCTCGAGGGTTCGAAGTCCGCCACACGTCTTGTAAATTCTCTTTGGACAGGATGGTAGCCAGGCGCTGCGCTAGACTTCGACGATTTTCCACACAGCCGGAACGATCAAGTGGGTCAATGGTAAGGTTCCAATCTCCCCCCAATATAACCACATGGCTATGATGAACACTGGAGAGATACCTGTCGAGTGAAAGCAGCACCGGTACAACGATGTTGTTGTCATGGGGTAGATAAACATTAACCAGGTGGCATTGTCGTCCATCCAATTGAACCTGAGCACATTGCGCATAGCCGGGAACAAGAATGTTTGTAGAGTCGAACGGCGTTTTTGACGCTATCAAAGTGCCACTGCTGTTCTGGACATCCGAGTTTATTGCAAAGTTGTAGGTTTTGTTTAAAAATTCGTAAGTAGGGGAAGAAGAAAGGTTTGTTTCTTGAATAAAAAATACGTCAGATCGTAGTCTACGGAGGAAATTTGTAAGAGCGATTTGTTTTATGTCACTTTTCATACCACGTATGTTTAAGGACATAAAATTGACCATTTTGAAATGAGATTAAGAATTTGTTTGGGGTATAAACCCTGATTCAGCGGCCATGGATTTCAATATCCGCGCAATCCGTTTTTTTAAATTTAAGTCATGTGTGCTTTGAGCAGTCTTTTCCAGTTCCACGTAGAACGATTCTACATTGTCAGAGTAGGATTTAACAATTGGTAAAATTTTCTTAAAATGCCTTGCATTTTTAAGAAAAGCCTTGATGTTCTCCGCCGTTATAGATCCTTCTTTGGTTCTCGAATCAGTCGACTGCATAAACTCTTCCGATAGAAAAGAGTCGTTTGATGCTAACGACTCGCAGTCGGACTGAGCGTCATCGTCAAGTCGCGATCGTTTGTTTGAAGGTTGATGTAGAACAATAGGCGAGGAGAAAGACGGTTGATGAGCGACAGTAGGAGAAGACAGAGACAGTTCCTTAACCTCCGGTATGGGAGGAGGTGAACGTTTGTTTAAAGGTTGGTTCACAAAAACAGGTGAAGAGATAGTGGGTTCCTGTTCTTCAACCTCCGGGAGGGGAAGAGGCGTACATTTATTCAATGGTTTGTTTACGATAATAGGAGAGGAGATAGACGGTTCTTCGACCTCCTTAACGGAAGGAGGAGGAGGCGGTGGAAGGGTTGTTGTGTGGTATTGAGCTAGTCGTTGCAGTGACGATTTGGCCTTGACCTCTAGAATTGAAGAAGAGGTATTCAGTTGGTCCGTCTTACCACCGTCACTACCGGCCGGCGCGGCAGGAAGAATAGGGACGCAGGGTCGGAGAGATAGTGATTCACGCGGTGCGCCACTCACAGTTTGAGCGAAGGTGGGCTTTCCAGGTGGCAAGGGGGGATAGTTTAAAGTAGACGGTAAGTTGGATGTCGACGGAACGACACGAGGGTTCTGCATTTGAAGGTTGGGTTGTTTAGGAGTCGATTGCTTGCAGTTCCTGGAGACGTGTCCCTTCTCGTTACACGTAAGACACGTCACGTCCTCCATAGTAATGAAAACAATTACCTTTACGTTGTCCTTCTCGAAGTGTAGAGCATCGGGCACTTTGGATATATCCCTAAAGACAACATACGCCAGTTTTCGGAACGATTTGATATGAGAACAACCAGTGAGCTTTGATCCTGTTGACAGGTCGCGTATTTGGCCGGTAATATTACCGTATTGTGAAAGTTTTTCAGTCAGCATATCATTGGTTATGAAGGGGAAAACATTAGAAAGGACGATTTTGGTTGCAGACGAAAAATATTTTCGAATAGGAACGTAGTTGCCCTTGACAGTAATGAAATTGTCCTGAATAAGCGTATCAATAGCTGCTTCAGTTTTCAGAAATATACAAACACGTCCGCCAGACACACGTGACGCGTGCGTGATTTGATCACCGGAAACAAGTTCGAGAGCGCCTTGTAGGTAGTCATCGATGGAAGTATCGGGAAGATTATCAATAATAACTGCCAATTTCGGTGAAACTGACATGATTCAATTCTTAGTTGGTCACCGCTTACTGGATCATTAAAAGAATCCCTGAAGTGCTTTGGAATCAAAGAACTTATAGGAATGGTTGTGAGAGAATGGTTGCTCTTTGAAAGCAAAGAACTTAGATCGATTGTTGTAGGACCCGTCGAGAAGGCTGTGGTTGTAGGTTTTTGTTTTCAATAGCATCAGAACTGAATCCAAAATGTATTTATGTAATTATTTCACTGAAATAATACTTATTCAGTCATTTTACTTACGAAAGACGATAATGTATATCAGTAGCTTGCCTGAGTACGGTCGAATAGGATGGGCCTATGTTTTCAGAGCGTGATATTTCATCCCCTTGAGTGCGGTTAGTCAATGGCGAGCACACGCATGATGCACATATCACCAGAAAACACACAAAAAGATTGATAACTTCAAAAAACAGTTGTTTTTAACCACTTACGATACACACGGAGATATATCTTCACTAATACTATCGTATAAGACAAGTTTAGGAATTATCGCACGACTTTTACTCGCAAATAATTAACAATTCGCAGGAGCCGATGTGAAACACGTCCGTCCACTTCGAGATCGATAGATAGATAGATAGATAGATAGATAGATAGATGGATAGATATGATATAGATAGATAACTTTTAAAATAAAGAAAATAAAGAAATTTACAAAAATGTAACGTGAACCGGGAATCAAACCCTGCACCTTCTGTATTGGAATTTGGAAGCAGGAATAAGCCCACTCACTAGCTAAGCCATTGTTGGTGCCAGAGCGATTTTTTTTTAGTTGTTTACTTAATTAGCTACTATGGATTTCCATCGTTGGTCTATATTAGCTTTTCGCAATGATTGTAGATGAATGCGTTAATTTTTTCCGCAACAGAATTGTACGCTATCTTAGAAACAGCCTGGGAAACGTAATCTGCATGGTCGTACGCCTGCGAGCTTGTGTACTCCCCCCCTTCGCCCCCCCACCCCCTCCCCCTTCCAAAAGCGCTTCCCGACCAAGCTTCGCTCTCTACACAGACACTCAGACAGGCAGCCGCTAGGACTCTGGGCTAGAGGTCTGCACGGGTCTTGCACGGGTACGGACTTCGCCCGCAGGCCGGGCACGGGTCTTGATATGCCGGGCCTGGGCCTACCTATCAGTGAACGAGGAGGGATTTTTTCGGGCTTTTTTAATTTTTCCCGTAATTTTTTGTAATCCGTACTGCAATGTAAGAAAATTAATGCTCTTTTACCAAAATTCCTGAAACAAACCAAGCACCAAGCATTTAGTTTCCCGAAATAGTATAAACTTCCGGTCACAAAATTTTTATTGAAATTCTTCTCGTTACTTACACTTTTACTGTCAATAGTTACTAATATCGTTTCATCGAATTTTCTTTTCATTCCCACCCTGTCGTTCGTATTCCTTGCAAATATTACAAAAATTAATTTGTTGTTTTAACAGTTGAATGGGCTTTTACGGGCCGGGCCCAGGCTTTGATAAGCTTACTCAGTACGGGCCGGTACGGGCCCGGGCTGAAGATGTAGGCTATATAGAATCGAACCTTTTAGAGAAATTGTATAAACAGATCTATATAGAAAAGTTGAAAAAAGGACTCAATGGGAAACTTCCTTACTCTTGCATCAAAAGATTAAGTATTGTTATATTTTATCAGTGGAAAAAATAAAGAATACGTTAATTTTTTAACTAGTGAAAAGCCATTGTGTTTGGTGGCTAAAAATGATATGGCAGGTCATCATGATTAGTAAGTAAGATTTGAATCTCTGATCGAAGGTACTTACGAAGTTACGATCAGAGGGTATAGCTTGAATTACCTCAAATATACCGTGTGTATAACTCGATTTCAGTTCTAAGCATAAACCCATGCGAATGAAGGAAGTAACAAATATTTTTCAATGCCAATATTTCACGGAGGCAAGTATCGTCGATTTTAAAGATGACTGTTACCTTACTACATTGAACAATATTCGTGAGAAACATAATTACTGAGTAAAAGCGTGCCAAATTCATGCTGCAAGAAGAGGGGGTGCTTGGCTGGCAGTGCTGGTGCGCAAATGGCACGACAATCAACTGTTCGTTTTGTGTTGTTGACGGGTGTTGTTTGTCTGTCAGAATGAGTGACACATCATGTTTTCTAACTTTATAAGCGTTTAGGATGGCTTGCTTCGAGCTATTTAACATGGGTTCTGGCTAGCCTTCTTGTTCTGCTAAAAACAATCGGAAGTTAGCGTGCTTTTTTTGTAAGGCCAGTAAATCTTATTCTCTGTGGGCCTATTTTCTCACATATTAAAGAATCTGTAATTATGAAAACTATATGAATGGTATAAACTTCTTAAAATGTATAGAAATAAACATTAAAATGTACTATATTTATTTACTCGGGTTTGAAAACAGGTACAAAAGATCAAACAAATTTAGAAATTGGTATTTTCTGTGACAACAAGCCTGATTTTTTTTCTGTTCAGCTCACATTAAATATGTGGAAGAAAACGGGATTTTACAAGATCTGTGCGTGCCGCGATCTTCATTTTCGCGTGTTTTTTAGTTTTTGTAGATTGTCGGGCTAAGGCTGGAACAGTCCTGTCTTTGTTTTCGCTACTCGATCGAGGCACGCGACAATTCTACTCCGATTACGAGTGAGGGAAGAGGGAAGTGATTCGTCTATCTCCGTCTTTCTCTGTCAATGTGTGTTTCGTTTCAACGAGATCACCGGTGCATATTAGAGATGTGTGATATTAGGACGTATCTTTGGTTTGGACCTACTTCAATACTTCATGAAACGTGTGTTGTGAAAATTGAAAAAAAATGTGATCACCGGCGCTCTAGCAAGAAAGAGGTGGCTCAGGGGTAAGACGCAGGACTCTTCTTCGGGAGGTCGCCGGTTCGATTCCGGCCACCGGCAGTCCTGACTGAAGGTTTTTTCCGAGGTTGTCCTCAGTCGTAAAGGCAAATTTGCTGGGATTGAGTCCTACTATTAGCCCTCGGACATTCCTTCCCAGCTATCCAAACACCCTACTAGCCTAGTTGAGTCAGCTGAAGATGGGCACATCAGGTAACGCTGGTATCCACCCTATAACGGGTCCACCCTATATAGGGTATGATCCAATGACCACAATAACATCGTCACATATTGTTACTAACAACAAATTGATTTTAGCAAACAATGCAACAAAATTATTAGTGTTAATTACTAAAAATTTTGATTTTGTTGGTTTTAAAAAATAATTATTAGTATATAAACACATGCTCTGTAAACTTACAAGATATATTTGTGTAAGACTACCAATATTTTTTATCAGTGTGGTATACAAACAATTGGTTCACTATGAGAAAGGAAGAAAGTCCTCTAATTACTAATGGGGTAAAACCAAAGTGTGAAATTTAAATCTAAAATTAAAGTGATCTCATTGGATAATACCTCCCTTAGCTCTCATTGGCTAATTCAAAAGTGTGTAAACTAGGTTCTCAGTCATTCACAGAGACTTCAACAGTTCACACATATGTGTAAACTTCGCTCATGTCGCGCGGCAAAACAGTGAACTAAAATTCCGGGAATTCTAGTCAATGTGGGGACCCACTCAGAATTGCATGAAAATTTACGTGTATACTAATGTTAGGGCTGGGAGTACGAAAATGAGGTCTTTTGATTCTGGGGACCCAAGTCAAGTCCCCACAAAAAAAAAAGTCCCCAGAGTCCTGTTGTGTATTCATCCATGGGTCCCCACTTTGCTACGTTTGCACACACACACACACACACACACACACACACACACACACACACACACACACACACACACACACACACACACACACACACATATATATATATATATATATACATACATACACAAAAACACAAAACAAAAGTTGCCTTGTTGAATTATGTATTATATGTAAGTTAAATATTATTTACCTGCTAAGCCTAGGCTAGGCTAGGGCCACGCGCCACGCCCAAGGTAGGCCTTGGCTCTTGGTCTATTTATATAGTTTAAATATCATATATTGCGTTTAAAACACATATACGACTATTAGGAATACAATATATAGCAAATTATTCAATAAAACTTACCTGTGGAAGGTAACAGATCCTTCTTTAACGTAACGTTCTTTACAACCAAACGCACAGCCAGTGTTTACCATTCTCAACGTTGCCCCAAGTCACGTGGTTTCGCGCTTTCGATGTTGGTCTCACCCGGAGTGACGTCATTCTTCCTCTACCCAACTATACATGCTCTAAGGGTCTAGTAGGCTGTAAGTGTAACGTCGTTTTTCTCTCCTTATTGTCTGGTTTGTTTTGTTTCTAAGTTGTCTGTACAAGTCTTTGCTATCGAGAGTTGGATTGATTTTATATTTGTTAAGAGCTGCATCTCTTCTTCGCATCAATGTCTTTATTTCGGTAGTGAGCCAGGGCGATGGGGGTTTAGTAACTCGAACGGTTCTCAAAGAGTTTATCATATAACTGTTTATCATATAAGTTTAGTTCATATAGTTTTATATTATATAGTTTATAGTTTTATAGTTTTATAGTTTTATTATATTATTTTATTATATTATATTATTATTATAGTTTTATAGTTTTAGTTCATATAAGTTTTCATTTAAGTTTATCATATAACTGAAGTACTAATGAATTGAAAATTATTAATTTCTCATCGAGTGTAGGAGGGTTTAATAATATTTCCCATGGAAGGGATACCGAGTCTCCCTGAAATTGTTGTACATCTATGAACTTGAGATTACGCCTCGATATGAGCTTTGGTTTACACTTAGGTACGCGAATTGAGTACTGTAAATAAATAAGATCGTGCGCAGAAATACTCGGTACTGACAATTGTCCGTGGCTCACTACTCGGTCACAGTTAGCTGTCATTGTTAGGTCGATCCAAGTAGTCCAGCATCAAATGGAATCCTGTGCAATTTCGAGGAAAGAGTATAGCACCATATACCAATGTGTTCATAAGGTTTCACAGTATTTAGCACTTTTTGGTGCCAGAGCGATATCCGCGAGTGGGGGCGGGGGCGGTGCCCCCAATTTTGACTACGCATTGTATTGAATATCGCTCAATTACGGCCAAACGGTTGGTCTGACAACAAAATGATGATTATAAAATGTATTTGTATGAAATTGATAAATATTTCCGTGTCACAATTATTCATGTACAGTATATAGTGCGAAAGTTATCGTCAATTAAGTATAAAATTAATATATTCTCAATATATAAAACCATGGGACAACTATATATTATCAAAACATTACAAACACATTCATACACGTATAGAAATGTCAGAGTGTTGCCATATCAGTGATTTTTTTCATAATTTTATCTTTTAACGATTGGTATTAGTGAAGTATTAAAGACAAGAATGTGTGGGGCTTTTGTGCGCCCGCTAAACACAAGTGTAATGCATAGAAGCATTGGCAATCATAATATTGTACTATTTCGAAAGAAAAGTACACTTATATCTTCGATTTAGCTTGTAAAATAATAATTTGGATGGTGCCAAGCTACAAAATTAGGCGTTTACAAGCTATACATAAAAAACAAAATGGCCGACTCTCATGAGGTTTTTCCTATTTATCTTCACAAGCGTGCATTTTTTGGCAAAACTTAATATGACAAAAATTGTTTCTTGTAAAATTCTTCCCACATATGTTACTTGGATAGTTTCATAGGAAGTACTACTTACGTACAAATTTAATTTTTGTATGTGTGCATCTGAACTCAAATGTACAAAACTTGGCTCCCGTTCGCTTCTTGATGAAGCAACTGTGACCTAAGGGAGTGGTCTCAATCTCTTCTTTTAAGCTCATAAAATAATAATATTGATGGTGCCAAGCTCCAATGATAGGCGTTTACGAGTTGCATGTGAAAAACAAAATAGCTGCCACTTCAGGTGGTTTTGGCAATTTATCTTCATAACCGTACTATTTATGACAAAATCTAACACGGCAAAAAATATTCCTTGTAAAATTCTACAAACAATTCATATTCAGGTATTTTCATATGATTTACCATTTACCTACAAGTTAAGATTAGTGTATGTTAATCTGTACTCAAATGTACAAGCATTGGCTCCCCTGGGCTACTTGATGAAGCAAGTATGGACTATGGGAGTGGGCTCAATCTCTTCCTCTTAGCTTATAGAATAATAATTTTGATGGTGCCAAACTCAAGTACTAGGCGTTCAAGAGAAACACGCAAAAAACAAAATGCCCGCCAATACGGTGTATTCAGATGTACATCCGTCGGTTGTTTGATGAAGCAAGTATAGGAGTGGGCTCAGTCTCTTCTTTATAGCTTATTAAGTAATAATTGTGATGGTGCCTACCTTAAATATGGGGCACTATCGAGTTACACGTAAAATACAAAATGGCCACCACTATAGGTAGTTTGTCCAATTTACCGTCATAACCGTACGTTTTATGACAAAATCTAATATGACAAAAATTATTTCTTGTAAAATTGTACACACGTATGATTTTTACATATTTTTATAGGACTTACTATTAACCTAAAAATTAAAATTTCTCCATGTTAATTAGTACTAAAATGTTTATTTTTAACGTGTTTCTCTTGAACACCTAATACTTGAGTTTGGCACCATCGAAATTATTATTCTATAAGTTAAAAGGAAGAGATACTGGTACGGGAGACAAGAGTGAAAGCACGGGCGCACATCTACTATCCTAGTAGCATACTGGTACGGGAGACAAGAGTGAAAGCACGGGCGCACATCTACTATCCTAGTAGCATACTGGTACAGGAGACAGAGTGAAAGCACGGGCGCACATCTACTATCTTAGAAGCATACTGGTACGGGAACCAGAGTGAAAGCACGGGCGCACATCTACTATCCTAGTAGCATACTGGTACGGGAGACAAGAGTGAAAGCACGGGCGCACATCTACTATCCTAGTAGCATACTGGTACGGGAGACAAGAGTGAAAGCACGGGCGCACCTCTACTATCCTAGTAGCATACTGGTACAGGAGACAGAGTGAAAGCACGGGCGCACATCTACTATCTTAGTAGCATACTGGTACGGGAGACAGAGTGAAAGCACGGGCGCACATCTACTATCCTAGTAGCATACTGGTACGGGAGACAGAGTGAAAGTACGGGCGCACATCTACTATCTTAGTAGCATACTGGTACGGGAGAAGGAGTGAAAGCACGGGCGCACATCTACTATCCTAGTAGCATACTGGTACGGGAGACAAGAGTGAAAGCACGGGCGCACATCTACTATCCTAGTAGCATACTGGTACGGGAGACAGAGTGAAAGCACGGGCGCACATCTACTATCCTAGTAGCATACTGGTACGGGAGACAGAGTGAAAGCACGGGCGCACATCTACTATCCTAGTAGCATACTGGTACGGGAGACAGAGTGAAAGCACGGGCGCACATCTACTATCCTAGTAGCATACTGGTACGGGAGATAGAGTGAAAGCACGGGCGCACATCTACTATCCTAGTAGCATACTGGTACGGGAGACAAGAGTGAAAGCACGGGCGCACATCTACTATCCTAGTAGCATACTGGTACGGGAGACAGAGTGAAAGCACGGGCGCACATCTACTATCCTAGTAGCATACTGGTACGGGAGATAGAGTGAAAGCACGGGCGCACATCTACTATCCTAGTAGCATACTGGTACGGGAGACAGAGTGAAAGCACGGGCGCACATCTACTATCCTAGTAGCATACTGGTCAGGAGACAGAGTGAAGGCACGGGCGCACATCTACTATCCTAGTAGCATACTGATACAGGAGACAGAGTGAAAGCATGGGCGCACATCTACTATCCTAGTAGCATACTGGTACAGGGGACAGAGTGAAAGCACGGGCGCACATCTACTATCCTAGTAGCATACTAGTACGGGAGACAGAGTGAAAGCACTGGCGCACATCTACTATCCTAGTAGCATACTGGTACGGGAGACAGAGTGAAAGCACTGGCGCACATCTACTATCCTAGTAGCATACTAGTACGGGAGACAGAGTGAAAGCACTGGCGCACATCTACTATCCTAGTAGCATACTGGTACGGGAGACAGAGTGAAAGCACTGGCGCACATCTACTATCCTAGTAGCATACTGGTACAGGAGACAGAGTGAAAGCACGGGCGCACATCTTCTATCCTAGTAGCATACTAGTACGGGAGACAGAGTGAAAGCACTGGCGCACATCTACTATCCTAGTAGTATACTAGTACGGGAGACAGAGTGAAAGCACTGGCGCACATCTACTATCCTAGTAGCATACTGGTACGGGAGACAAGAGTGAAAGCACGGGCGCACATCTACTATCCTAGTAGCATACTGGTACAGGAGACAGAGTGAAAGCACGGGCGCACATCTACTATCTTAGAAGCATACTGGTACGGGAGACAGAGTGAAAGCACGGGCGCACATCTACTATCCTAGTAGCATACTGGTACGGGAGACAAGAGTGAAAGCACGGGCGCACATCTACTATCCTAGTAGCATACTGGTACAGGAGACAGAGTGAAAGCACGGGCGCACATCTACTATCCTAGTAGCATACTAGTACGGGAGACAGAGTGAAAGTACGGGCGCACATCTACTATCTTAGTAGCATACTGGTACGGGAGACAGAGTGAAAGCACGGGCGCACATCTACTATCCTAGTAGCATACTGGTACGGGAGACAGAGTGAAAGCACGGGCGCACATCTACTATCCTAGTAGCATACTGGTACGGGAGACAGAGTGAAAGCACAAGCGCACATCTACTATCCTAGTAGCATACTGGTACGGGAGTAAGAGTGAAAGCACGGGCGCACATCTACTATCCTAGTAGCATACTGGTACGGGAGACAGAGTGAAAGCACGGGCACACATCTACTATCCTAGTAGCATACTGGTACGGGAGACAGAGTGAAAGCACGGGCGCACATCTACTATCCTAGTAGCATACTGGTACGGGAGACAGAGTGAAAGCACGGGCGCACATCTACTATCCTTGTAGCATACTGGTACAGGAGACAGAGTGAAAGCATGGGCGCACATCTACTATCCTAGTAGCATACTGGTACGGGAGACAGAGTGAAAGTACGGGCGCACATCTACTATCCTAGTAGCATACTGGTACGGGAGACATAGTGAAAGCACGGGCGCACATCTACTATCCTAGTAGCATACTGGTACGGGAGACAGAGTGAAAGCACGGGCGCACATCTACTATCCTAGTAGCATACTGGTACGGGAGACAGAGTGAAAGCACGGGCGCACATCTACTATCCTAGTAGCATACTGGTACGGGAGACAGAGTGAAAGCACGGGCGCACATCTACTATCCTAGTAGCATACTGGTACAGGAGACAGAGTGAAAGCATGGGCGCACATCTACTATCCTAGTAGCATACTAGTACGGGAGACAGAGTGAAAGCACTGGCGCACATCTACTATCCTAGTAGCATACTAGTACGGGAGACAGAGTGAAAGCACTGGCGCACATCTACTATCCTAGTAGCATACTGGTATGGGAGACAGAGTGAAAGCACTGGTGCACATCTACTATCCTAGTAGCATACTGGTACAGGAGACAGAGTGAAAGCACGGGCGCACATCTACTTCCTAGTAGCATACTAGTACGGGAGACAGAGTGAAAGCACTGGCGCACATCTACTATCCTAGTAGCATACTGGTACAGGAGACAGAGTGAAAGCACGGGCGCACATCTACTATCCTAGTAGCATACTGGTACGGGAGACAGAGTGAAAGCACGGGCGCACATCTACTATCCTAGTAGCATACTGGTACAGGAGACAGAGTGAAAGCACGGGCGCACATCTACTATCCTAGTAGCATACTAGTACGGGAGACAGAGTGAAAGCACGGGCGCACATCTACTATCCTAGTAGCATACTAGTACGGGAGACAGAGTGAAAGCACTGGCGCACATCTACTATCCTAGTAGCATACTGGTACAGGAGACAGAGTGAAAGCACGGGCGCACATCTACTATCCTAGTATAGCATACTAATACGGGAGACAGAGTGAAAGCACTGGCGCACATCTACTATCCTAGTATAGCATACTAATACGGGAGACAGAGTGAAAGCACGGGCGCACATCTACTATCCTAGTATAGCATACTAATACGGGAGACAGAGTGAAAGCACGGGCGCACATCTACTATCCTAGTATAGCATACTAATACGGGAGACAGAGTAAAAGCACGGGCGCACATCTACTATCCTAGTATAGCATACAAATACGGGAGACAGAGTGAAAGCACGGGCGCACATCTACTATCCTAGTAGCATACTGGTACGGGAGACAGAGTGAAAGCACTGGTGCACATCTACTATCCTAGTAGCATACTGGTACGGGAGACAGAGTGAAAGCACTGGTGCACATCTACTATCCTAGTAGCATACTGGTACGGGAGACAGAGTGAAAGCACGGGCGCACATCTACTATCCTAGTAGCATACTGGTACGGGAGACAGAGTGAAAGCACGGGCGCACATCTACTATCCTAGTAGCATACTGGTACGGGAGACAGAGTGAAAGCACTGGTGCACATCTACTATCCTAGTAGCATACTGGTACGGGAGACAGAGTGAAAGCACGGGCGCACATCTACTATCCTAGTAGCATACTAGTACGGGAGACAGAGTGAAAGCACGGGCGCACATCTACTATCCTAGTAGCATACTGGTACGGGAGACAGAGTGAAAGCACGGGCGCACATCTACTATCCTAGTAGCATACTGGTACGGGAGACAGAGTGAAAGCACGGGCGCACATCTACTATCCTAGTAGCATACTAGTACGGGAGACAGAGTGAAAGCACGGGCGCACATCTACTATCCTAGTAGCATACTGGTACGGGAGACAGAGTGAAAGCACGGGCGCACATCTACTATCCTAGTAGCATACTAGTACGGGAGACAGAGTGAAAGCACGGGCGCACATCTACTATCCTAGTAGCATACTGGTACGGGAGACAGAGTGAAAGTACGGGCGCACATCTACTATCCTAGTAGCATACTGGTACGGGAGACAGAGTGAAAGTACGGGCGCACATCTACTATCCTAGTAGCATACTGGTACGGGAGACAGAGTGAAAGCACGGGCGCACATCTACTATCCTAGTAGCATACTGGTACGGGAGACAGAGTGAAAGCACGGGCGCACATCTACTATCCTAGTAGCATACTGGTACGGGAGACAGAGTGAAAGCACGGGCGCACATCTACTATCCTAGTAGCATACTAGTACGGGAGACAGAGTGAAAGCACGGGCGCACATCTACTATCCTAGTAGCATACTAGTACGGGAGACAGAGTGAAAGCACGGGCGCACATCTACTATCCTAGTAGCATACTAGTACGGGAGACAGAGTGAAAGCACGGGCGCACATCTACTATCCTAGTAGCATACTGGTACGGGAGACAGAGTGAAAGCACTGGTGCACATCTACTATCCTAGTAGCATACTGGTACGGGAGACAGAGTGAAAGCACGGGCGCACATCTACTATCCTAGTAGCACACTGGTACGGGAGACAGAGTGAAAGCACTGGCGCACATCTACTATCCTAGTAGCACACTGGTACGGGAAACTGAGTGAAAGCACTGGCGCACATCTACTATCCTAGTAGCATACTGGTACGGGAGACAGAGTGAAAGCACGGGCGCACATCTACTATCCTAGTAGCATACTGGTACGGGAGACAGAGTGAAAGCACGGGCGCACATCTACTATCCTAGTAGCATACTGGTACGGGAGACAGAGTGAAAGCACGGGCGCACATCTACTATCCTAGTAGCATACTGGTACGGGAGACAGAGTGAAAGCACGGGCGCACATCTACTATCCTAGTAGCATACTAGTACGGGAGACAGAGTGAAAGCACGGGCGCACATCTACTATCCTAGTAGCATACTGGTACGGGAGACAGAGTGAAAGCACGGGCGCACATCTACTATCCTAGTAGCATACTAGTACGGGAGACAGAGTGAAAGCACTGGCGCACATCTACTATCCTAGTAGCATACTGGTACGGGAGACAAGAGTGAAAGCACGGGCGCACATCTACTATCCTAGTAGCATACTGGTACGGGAGACAGAGTGAAAGCACGGGCGCACATCTACTGTCCTAGTAGCATACTGGTACGGGAGACAGAGTGAAAGCACGGGCGCACATCTACTATCCTAGTAGCATACTGGTACGGGAGACAGAGTGAAAGCACTGGCGCACATCTACTATCCTAGTATAGCATACTAATACGGGAGACAGAGTGAAAGCACGGGCGCATTACAATTGATAACACTGTCCGCCCGACACTTCGCCCACTGGCAGCAAATTGATACGTACTAGACGGAACATGAACTAATCAAGATAAAGGTAAATAAATCAATAATAATAATAATAATACGTAATAAAACAGTAGTATGCAACATGCTATTGATTGAATAAAGGAAAATCAATGGTCACAATTTCGTCATTCAACAGGAAAGATGTCGAAAACTAAAATTGCGAACAGCTGTTGCATAGAACTGAAAACAAACAGTGAAGCCCACAATAACTGCACCAGTCACACTGATCAAACTAGAAGATTGACTGTTAATGAGATTATAATTAACCACTCACAAACAAATGTGTTAACTAAAAGCCTATATCATAGGCCTACCATAAGTATACATCAGATTCAAATTGTGAAATATCTTAAGATCATCCATTCCATGAATCACCACCTTCACCCGCCCCGGTGGCATGACGATGCTTTGCCCGGTGGTTGCCGCTCGCTGGGGTCAGTGCCCTCTCGAAGATGCTGGTCCTAACAGGTGGTTGCCGGCCAGGAGTCTATTTAGTAGCTACTAGCTCGCGCGGTAGACTTCGATCTATGACACAGTACACTAAATGTTTGCTGGTCATGATCGATTGATCGACTATCAAAGAATCAACAGCACTGATGCAATATTTACATTATAAGTATCCTAGCATGGGCACATGTGCTGACTAAAGTGTCTTCATATTTTTTTTCTTTCAATATTAATTTATTAAATACACTTTAGTTGTGATTAATAAATAAATAACAATCACAATATTCATAGGAGCTGAGCTAAATATAATGCAATTGTTTAAAAAATAAATATCTAGACACCGGAATTTTATACTTCTAAAAACCTAATCGACACTGCTTACAGTACAAATTAGGAATAGTTGCTTAACGTTTATTGCATTAGCCTAGGTGCAATTTAATACCTTTAATGCTTTTCGTTGTCGCTTTGCACAATTTGAGTTAGGGCGTGTTCACTATACTTAGGGATTGGAAGAAGTTAGTAAATAGACCCCGAGGGCAAAACCATCGGCTTTCTGCTGGTGCACACGCGTAGTGTATCTTTGCGGGGTCATGGTCGGGCCGTAGCGGACTTACAACAGCCAGGGGTGACAACTACGCCAGCCTGGTCACGACAAAAGACCCTCTCGACAATCATTGGACCCCGGTATAAACGTTGCGCAAGTATGAACCTTGCCCGGCCCCCAGGTTTAGCCCAGTCTATTCTAAGGTTGGAATTCATAGTCGGCCCCTAATTCCAACCTTAGGTTGGAATTCATAGTCGGCCCCTACACCTAGGGGCACCCATTGTTGCTATGGATTTGTTTTGTTTTTGGGAAAGAACATGGAAACAACTGTTACCTTGGTAACAATGGGCGCCCCTAGGTGTAGGGGCCGACTATGAATTCCAACCTTAGAATAGACTGGGCTAAACCTGGGGGCCGGGCAAGGTTCATACTTTGGTTGTGTGGCACGTTGGGTTGGGCGAGTGTACAAACTAACTAGGTAATAACTAGATAATAGGAAGCGTCATGAAGTCCTAGGAGGAGCGTGGCAACCTGTTACCGGAGGGATCTCGACTATTAACGACTCTATCGTAGACGTCTGACCCTGCCCTCCGCTGACGGCCGTGTCTAACATCTACCGTAGAGTGCGTTAATGTCGCCGTGGTTGCCCAGAGGTCCTATGGTAACCGCATTTGTCTGCGTGTCTGAGCTTGGTTTCTGACGGCTTATCTCTCCTGCCGGCCGAAGTAAATGCGCGGCCCCGATTGGTTAACGCTCAGGGGCCTCATGCCGGTACATTTTTATAACTCTCCTTAACTCTCGCTAACTCCCGGGGTCAACTCCTACCAAGGCTTTCTCTGTATAACATGGAGTCACATGTGAACCTGTCAGATAGTAGGGTTAAGAAGAGTTATCTTAAGTAATATTAAGAGTAGTATTAAGTATTTTGTCAACGTTTTGAGGTTATTTTCTTCAACAATGTACTGTATTCCTTCGATCGGAATCTGATAACCTTAATCCTGATTGGCTATTGACTAATACCGGGGTTAAAGGTTTGCTGTCACGGTTGAAGATGATTTTTCACCATGCTCATATTCAATATACTTTGAGTGGTCAGAAGAATGAACGGAGGTTGTGGAATGAACACAACCCAGGCGGTGGGCGTGTGGAACCAGCCTCGTGCGGGAATAACTGGGTAGCGATGACGTCACAAACTCAGCTGCTGGGCGATACATCGGTATAACTCGCTGACATTAAATCGTAGGGACTTCGCGTTTTCGGCTTTTTGCGTGTATGAGCACATTTGACGTTAGTGACAGCCCCCCTTTAACTTAGCAAATGTACTGGAATGAGGCCCCTGGGGTGACCCGGAGGGATAAGATCGCGGGCCAAGGGCAACCTTTAGGTGACGCTGCGGACGCTGACTGACAGCTTCGAACCAGTAAGTATTTCCTTCCATTACTTATTGTTAACGGGAAAGGTGAGTCTCAGTTACTACGTTTACCACGCGGGCCGAGTCTGTACCATTTGGTACGTCACACTGGGTTCGTATGAGACCCTGATAAACACGTAGGTACGTACCGAATTGTACGCAGGTTGCTTGCGTGGTAAACATTGTAACTATAAAACCCGGGATAAATTAACATTTGTAGTACGCTCCAGAACACTACACAATACTTACGGTGGGTTTACAGCTAAGTGTTGGGAGCGAAGCGAGGGCGCGAGCACCATCATTGGCCGACTTCGCGTGAAACTCGGCCGCTGATTGGAGCTCGCGCCCTCGCTTCGCTTCCAATGCTTAGCTGTAAACCCACTCTTATGGGCAAATTTGTTTTTGTAAATACTAAAAAACTTAATTCTAGAAGTTTCAACTATTTTTATCGTTACCTAATAAGAAAAGATTACGAATTATTTTTTATTAGACCTACCAATAGCAAATGTAATGTTCAAAATATTTATTTTTTAAATTTATTTTTAGTTAATTAATTTACACAGTTTGCCCATTTATTAATGTTTTAGTATTGTGTAGCATTCTCAAGATATTACTGAAAAAAAAACGTTAATTTTGGGCGGATTTTATAGCAAGACTAACCTTGGCCGTTAACATTGTTCAAATGCTATTTGAATTTGTTTGAACAGCAAGTTTAACGAATGGTTTTTTTTCTCGTATGTGGAACGTGGCTTATATGCGCCGAACACTTCATGACAACACACTAAGGAATTGCAAGAGGAAGCAATGGGAGGCTACGACTAACTCCAGCACCACATTCATAAAGTAGAGTGATGGAGTCTCCTTTTGCCAAAATGCAAGACACAACAAATCTCCCTGGAAACAGATAGGGAACTGTTGGATATAGAGCGAGTGGTATGTGTGAAAATTTATCTGGCCATCTACAGAGAGAAATATAAAGTTTCACGTCTGGGTGTTTGATACAAGAATAGTTCAAAGTGTTAAAAATCATTGATTGCCAACCAAGCAACCGATCTTTGATCATTTAACAAGTCAGATAAATTGGATTATGGGTGGATTTTTTGGGATTTTCAGGTGGCTCGTTGGTTCAGTGGTTAGCATCCCTGCTTTCAATGCAGAAGGTCCCGGTTCATAAATGGGGTTCAAATCCCGGTTCAGGCAGAAGTTTTTTAACTTCAGTTAAGTATTCAGTTCCATTATTTCTTGTCTTAGGAATAAGTAAACGATGACTTTGGAGCCGTCCTAGCAACGAAGCACCCAATAAATTCAAAGTTGTTCTGAATCGGCCTTGTTGATTTTGACATTTGTCCGCAGGTGTTCGCACTGTCCAATCACTGATTCATATGTTTCGTATTTGAAATAAAGATCTTTGATTGGTTATCACTCACTCGTTGATGGGGTTTGGAACCTAAAGGGTTGGTTTAGTTGCTTTAAATTAAAGTCCCCCACTTAGGGTTGCCATAAGTTGTGGTGGTAAAAAGAGGACATTTTAATAAAGAGTGGTATATTCAGGGATTGATGCATATAGTGGGTCAGGGAGGGGTGAAGCCCATAATAGGTGTACAGGCTGATGTAGATAAGCTTGTATGGGCTAGTGAGAGAAATGTGTTGTCGTAGCCTGAGGTGATCCCAGCTCGCAATGAAACCCATAATAGGTGTAAAGGCTGATGTAGATAAGCTTGTAGTGGGCTAGTGAGACAAAAGTGTTTTCGTAGCCTGAGGTGATCGCAGCTTGCAGTGAAACCCATAATAGGTGTACAGGCTGATGTAGATAAGCTTGTAGTGGGCTAGTGAGAGAAATGTGATTTTGTAGCCTGAGGTGATCCCAGCTCGCAGTGAAACCCATAATAGGTGTACAGGCTGATTTAGATAAGCTTGTAGTGGGCTAGTGAGAGAAATGTGTTTTCGTAGCCTGAGGTGATCGCAGCTTGCAGTGAAACCCATAATAGGTGTACAGGCTGATGTAGATAAGCTTGTAGTGGGCTAGTGAGATAAATGTTTTCGTAGCCTGAGGTGATCCCAGCTCGCAGTGAAACCCATAATATGTGTAAAGGCTGATGTAGATAAGCTTGTAATGGGCTAGTGAAAGAAATGTGTTTTCGTAGCCTGAGGTGATCGCAGCTCGCAGTGAAACCCATAATAGGTGTACAGGCTGATTTAGATAAGCTTGTAGTGGGCTAGTGAGAGAAATGTGTTTTCGTAGCCTGAGGTGATCGCAGCTCGCAGTGAAACCCATAATAGGTGATAAGCTTGATCCTACAATCCGTTATCTGTGCTTCTATATAGGCCTACATGTTTTAAAATTATAAGAGTCGTTTTTGTAGGTAGGCCTAGTGGTGGGAGGGGGGTTAAGCCCCAAAATTCCCTTCGGTATGCCATTGAAAATAATGATACCATTTATGCTAAAGCAGTGTTGTAAGGGACCTGAGGCCTAAATGCGACTAATCGAATGGTGAACATGACACCTGCATTTTTCGTGAAAAAGACGCGATCCGGCCGAAGTGAAACCAAAAACCCGGACATTTCATGCTTTTATTAAAAAGCCGCCCGGACGCATGAAGACCATACAAAAAAGAGGACATGTCCGGGTTTAACCGGACAAATGGCAACCCTACCCCCACTGAAAGTCAGTTTCATTACTGAGTGGGTAGACTCTAAATGTGAATTTATTTATTTTATTTATGTGCATTTAAAATCATTTTTTAAACACACTGTCTCACTGATATGGTACGCTTTGTTTCTCCATTCTAGTTGACTTACACAAAGTGTTCAATTGCAGCAAAGAGAATGCAGCCAGCAGGAAACGTGCTGTCCAGGGGTTCGTTTCGGCGACGAGTATTTTGGCCACCCAGTCGAGCAATCATCTGCAAAAGACCACAGACTAATCTCATTGTATGTAAGTACATAAGTTTTAATTCAGTATGGTTAAAATAGCTTGAAAGTTGATTTGGCACGGGGCAAATATGAAATGGTGTCAGGTGTGTATGGCAGCTATTGGTTTTTTTTTAGCTTGTTCCCATGTATTAAACAAGTTGAGCAGTGTAAAACAAGTTGAACCAGTCTAATATTTATTGCAAGGTGTACATGTAAGAACAATATTCTGCAAAACGTTAGGCTAGGGCTACTGATAATGCTATGTGATGTTAGTAGCTCAGTAAACCATTCAGTTACAAGCTACTTATTTGCAGTGGGGAACATAAGCTAGTACAAACAGCTCCAAAAGCACCAGGTATAGGCCTTCCACAGCAACTTTGGTGATGCTCTCGTCATAACCGAGTGAAGTGCGGTTAGTACGATTGCGCGACCTACTCACGCTGTCTGCATGCGCGCACTATTTGAAAATAAACAAGATGGCGCTAACGTGCTGGAGCAGCTCCGCGCTCCGTTTCGGGAGCCTTCTAGAGCACAGCGTTGGGATCGTAAATTATGTTCAGCAGGCTGTGTTGAGCGGCAATTTCAAATATGAAATATACAAACGAGATTATATAAAGGAGTTGGATGCCATTGTTTATACTGCGTTTGCGGCGAACCGAATGCATGTGCGAAGTTTCCTAAGAATAAAACTATGAGATGTGAGCTTGTGATACAAGCACATCTTTTATTCACATTTAATTGAAAACCAGCACAGAACAAAAAATTTATGTTAGTCAAACGAGTTATTTTTTCCAAAATGTATCAGTAAGGTGAAGGGTACCTCAGTCCAAGAGTTCACCCGTCAGGCCCCCACCTAACAGTTTGCACTATCTATTATAATTGGTAATTCTCCAAGGATTGGGCTACTGAAACAAAACACCTTATCTTCAAATCCCCTCTCTTCTATGAAAGCAATGTATCAAAGCCCAGGGCAGGTTTGTTATTACGTAACTAATAGATCAGATGACACTACCTTGTTCAATAATTACGATTATTGGCAAGTCCGTCACTGTAAAAATTCAGAAGAACAATAGGTTAAAAATGTAGTCTATAGATAGGGAATGCAAAAGGGAATGCAAAAAAATAGAAGGAGTTTGCAGCATAAATATGTGCTTTATTTGAGAAATTGCAACATGGATACTAGATGATAAGTTGAAAATCCACTTTTTACTTAATATTACATTAACAATAACATTACATTACACTTGTTACATACATTTTACATTACATAAATGTACATTTATAATACCCATTTTTAAACATAGGAAATATTCTACATGGTGATATGGTGTCAACTATATTTAAACATTCAATTCATTATTATTTATAAAAAAAACTTATGTAAAATACTGTACAGAACCTTTCCCCAAAATCGCACTTTCATTGGCACAACTATATTCTCTCAATATCAGTATCACATCAGCGGAGAGGTAGAGGTGGATACTCGTCGTCATCATTGGCATACTCACTGTCAGATTCTTCATCGCGATCAGTGGTTGAGGCGGGATGGATTGGATAGGTGTGATGGTGAAGAGACGGTCTGTGACTGAAGTAGGCCTGGGTAGGGTAAACGGTGGATTTAGGTGTACTGGTGGCAACATAAGGAGGATAAGTGGTGAGGATAGGTGCATGATCTTTATCTCGCAAAGCATGGACAATAAGATCGGGTGGTGAAAGTGGAACTGGAGGTTTGGAATTCTGGGCCTTAAACCAATGGAGTGTGTATATTTTTTTTTTCAACAAGGCACATGCCTTCATTATTTTTTCTAAACATTAGAAGAAATTATTTTAAATCTACTTGTGATTAAATTAATATAAATTATTTCAAACTGACACTAACAACAGTTGGTAAGGCCCTACAGCCTACACTAGTTAATAGTTGTAGACAGGTTGTAGGTCTAGGCCCTAGGCAAGTGTTATTGTACATCGGCCTCAAGTCTTGGCTGCAGGCTAAGCCTAGCCTTGCCCAGGCCCTGTGTACAATAGGCTACATACACCAATCTTAAGTTAAACTACATTAAACACAACAGAAGGCCCAGACATGCAGAATTTAAGCTTGGGCCCTACCCTAGGCTATAAGATAGCTATAGGTAGGCCTACCTAGGCCTAGCCTAGTCCATTGGGCATGGCCTAAGCCTAGGCCTATAGGCCTACGCGGGATTAGGGCTAGGGCCTAGGTCCTCCCTGTTCCTAGGGCGTATGCCTACGTTTTAATTGTGAATCCAATCCAATCAGCCTAGGCCTACTTTTCAAAATATCTAAGGATATGGCAAGGTCTAGGCCTAACTCGGGCCAATTGGCTTACTTTTACTCGAACCAAGCCTCTCTTTGTTTGTTGTTGTTTGGACATGTGAATCGTAAATATGACTAAATTTACATTACTCCACTAGATAAAAGTTTCACTCCTTCAGGAAGTAGCCCAGTAATAATGCGTAATTTCATATATATCTAATAAATGTAACATAGGGTACTTACCAACTGTTGTATAAATTTTCAACTAATTCAGCTCTTTCTCTGAATTGCAAAAGGCAGCCATTTAAAAGTTCAGCATGGCATCTTCCACTGCCGCACAAGCCCCGCCCACTCGATGGCGAACTATTTCCACTTAAATAATTAAAGAACACAAAAAGTAGCAATGTTTTCTTATATGTTTATTGGTATCAACAAAATAAAATTATTTACAATGAGATATTACCCCATAACAAAGCTTAAACGAGCAAAAATCTATGTTTTGTATTGGAAAAAATGTTCCCAACTCGAGCTCAACAAAAACATCAATTCCGTGAAAGATGAAGTGACAAAACTAAGTTGTCATGTTGGGAACAACTGGTATGACCTCACATCTGTGACGTCACGGTTGTGACGAGAGCATCACCAAAGTTGCTGTGGAAGACCTTTAGGTACACGTTACGTATGCAAATACGGTGAAACTTCTTTATAACAAACGTCTTAATAACAAAATGATCTAGAACAAACTGTTTTGGAGGTCCCAAAAGGTTTCTTTATAACAAAATAATAATCTGGCCCCCAAGAGTTCGTTATAAAGAAGTTTTACTGCATCATATCAACAGATCTAAATCCATTTCAGAAGAGGAAACGCCAGCATCCCGGTGGCAGCCGTGGATTCTGCATCGCAGCAAAGAACAAGCCCGCACAACCGACGAGCCAGCATGTTCCTACCTCTCTACCTGTCTGGAAACATACGCTGATCAACAGGTAATATTCAATAGACGTAACGTGGCGGCCATTATGAGGTACTCATTGCTTGTTCACATTCGTTCTGTCAATAGAAGACACAATAGGTTTGCTAGGAAATATCACAGTTTTAAGCCGTATAGATTGATGTGTGCAGGTAAAAGTTCAAGAAAATGATAACACATGCAAATGATTGTCTTATAGAGTTTACGCGTTCTTATTCTGTTTTCAGTCAAAATACGGAACCTTTGTTTGAAAACAGTTGATATGTGAATCAAAGGACATCTGCAATATTGCAACAATGAAGTGTCGGAAGAACGTGAACAATGTTTAAAGAGTATCTCAGTATGGCCACCCCCACCGTGCGATGCCGGAAATGAAGTTATTGCATACTCTCCATGCATGCTTGTGTTTTTAACCAGGCTTGGAAACGGTGTTGACGTATCACGAAGATGGAGAAGATTATGAAACGTGGCCTTGGACGATCGGCGGCGAGATCACCTTCAACATGACGGGGACGAGAACAAAGATGACAACGAAGACGTAACACGAAGCGAGGAACCCTCAAGCCGACGTCACTCGGAAGGTGAAATGTAGTCTACACTAGACCCCAAACATTTAGTTAAACCACAAATGCTGAATGGCGGAAAATATTAGATTTCGAGTAAATGTAACGAACTTTCTACAGGTTTTGTCTGCACACGATCATTCAAGATCATCACTTGAACACATCGTTTTTGCACATTTGCACTTATAGCAACTAACTTAGGCTAATTATTAGTAGGCTATAATAAGCAACACACATATAATTTTTTTTGTTAAACCAAACACTTAGTTTAACAGTATCAGATACGAAAAGTATATTAATGCAGGTCCCAAATACAAAAGAAATTTTTAAATAGGTTTAATGTGGTTGCATTTATTGAAGTTTAAACTCGGGGATCTGAAACGCGTACAGGTGGCTGTGACGTCATAATTCAGTAGACGTGGCGTAACAGACCAATCGCTGAGACGGTGAGCGTACACAGACACAAACTATGACGTCAAATCCCATCAACATGGCAGCGGCGGCTCGTTTTTTCGCGCCCTTTTATTTATCGTTACCAAACCAATTATTTTGAGGCATAGACTGACATGTTTTTCAAAATTCAAAGACACAAAATTATTAAATCAGAGACAAGGTATTTAAAAATCGATTAAAATTTTCATACGTGTGTTCCCTATTCTTGTCTGTTTTTTCTAACAGTACAGAAAATAATAACAAAACTTCAATTTTGCACAAACTATGAGCAATTTGGCAAGAAGTTTACAGTAGACAAAAAGGAACCAGTCAACATTTCTCTCTCGTTACGATTTTTTTTAACTATTAAAATGGATTATGCATACATGTATATGTGTACAATGCACAACAAAACTCACTCCGACACAATTAGGCCTAAGCTCATCTTGTCTACAAAGCGTCTTGCAAGCGAATGTAATCTCGCTGGCTGTACGTAGTCTTTGTAGTCATATTACTTACCCCCGATTGTATGATCTCGGTATAAATATTTATCCTGGGATAACTTGTATCACTATGGCAACCACCAATCAGAAGCTTTGAAATGTTGCTTATCCCGAGGATAACATTATCTAGTACCTTATCCCGAGATCGTAATACCGGGCATTAGAGTGAAAACATGTAGGTACCGGTATTGGGTAGCCTATCTAAAATAAGATTATTGGCGCAGGTATTGACAGCCCATGCATGAATACCTACCACACAACGTGTCACGTGTACGCAGGTATTGACAGCCCATGTATGAATACCTACCACACAACGTGTCACGTGTACGCAGGTATTGACAGCCCATGTATGAATACCTACCACACAACGTGTCACGTGTACGCAGGTATTGACAGCCCATGTATGAATACCTACCACACAACGTGTCACGTGTACGCAGGTATTGACAGCCCATGTATGAATACCTACCACACAACGTGTCACGTGTACGCAGGTATTGACAGCCCATGTATGAATACCTACCACACAACGTGTCACGTGTACGCAGGTATTGACAGCCCATGTATGAATACCTACCACACAACGTGTCACGTGTACGCAGGTATTGACAGCCCATGCATGAATACCTACCACACAACGTGTCACGTGTACGCAGGTATTGACAGCCCATGTATGAATACCTACCACACAACGTGTCACGTGTACGCAGGTATTGACAGCCCATGTATGAATACCTACCACACAACGTGTCACGTGTACGCAGGTATTGACAGCCCATGTATGAATACCTACCACACAACGTGTCACGTGTACGGAGGTATTGACAGCCCATGTATGAATACCTACCACACAACGTGTCACGTGTACGGAGGTATTGACAGCCCATGTATGAATACCTACCACACAACGTGTCACGTGTACGCAGGTATTGACAGCCCATGTATGAATACCTACCACACAACGTGTCACGTGTACGGAGGTATTGACAGCCCATGTATGAATACCTACCACACAACGTGTCACGTGTACGCAGGTATTGACAGCCCATGTATGAATACCTACCACACAACGTGTCACGTGTACGGAGGTATTGACAGCCCATGTATGAATACCTACCACACAACGTGTCACGTGTACGCAGGTATTGACAGCCCATGTATGAATACCTACCACACAACGTGTCACGTGTACGCAGGTATTGACAGCCCATGTATGAATACCTACCACACAACGTGTCACGTGTACGCAGGTATTGACAGCCCATGTATGAATACCTACCACACAACGTGTCACGTGTACGCAGGTATTGACAGCCCATGTATGAATACCTACCACACAACGTGTCACGTGTACGCAGGTATTGACAGCCCATGTATGAATACCTACCACACAACGTGTCACGTGTACGCAGGTATTGACAGCCCATGCATGAATACCTACCACACAACGTGTCACGTGTACGCAGGTATTGACAGCCCATGCATGAATACCTACCACACAACGTGTCACGTGTACGCAGGTATTGACAGCCCATGCATGAATACCTACCACACAACGTGTCACGTGTACGCAGGTATTGACAGCCCATGTATGAATACCTACCACACAACGTGTCACGTGTACGCAGGTATTGACAGCCCATGTATGAATACCTACCACACAACGTGTCACGTGTACGGACGTTGGCCAATCAAAGACGAAGAAGGAAATGTTGTCAGCTAGTTCTTGGATCCAGATGCGTTCTCTGAGGCGCCTCGGCAGGAAAGAGACGGTAACGCATGAAGACGCAGCGCATGAAGACTGAGGGCATGAAGACGGAGCGCATGAAGACTGCACACATCAACTTATGTTTTTACAAGCAAAAACAAATGTGTCAAATCATGTTCTAGGGAACTAGGCCTATTACCTGGAACTCTAATTTCAGGTAACAGATCTGGATAGAATGTGAAGCTATACGCACACAAGCAATGACAACGTTTTAAACAATACGCGGGGGGAAATAAAATGTAGCTTTTTACCGCATCGGCCGACCAGTAGAGTCGGAGGATCTGGGTTCGATTCCAAGTCGGGGCAATGTTGTAATACAATTGCAATTTCTCAATATAGTATACGTAGGCCTATAATAACATTTGAAGTTATTTTGGCTTCGACAACTTGACCACACATTTCTAGTTGAATTGCTAACGCGTGGCTGTGGCCAAAGCAAGCCTATATAAAGCCGGTAGATCAACCTATTTTCAATTTATGGGCATAATCTGATTGAGCTTGTATGTCTATGGCTAGGCCTTATTTAAGTTTAATCCCTGTGTCACAGTATATGCACAATAAACTGTAACTTTGAAGTTGATAGACATTGTATAATTACACATTTACACCTAACATACGTTCACCTGTCATTTACACCTATTATTTAGCACAAGCACAATCACTACTTGAGCGCGGAGTGATTTTTTCAGGAGCTGCTACAAGAAGTAGGCCTATAGATGCATTTAAAGCACAGAAAAGAATTATCCGCTACATGCTGGGCATGTCCTCGTGAGCCCTGCAGGCTAGGATTCAAATAGCTTAACATCCTGCCATTGAGTATCCAATCCCTTGGACTGGATACAGAATGATCCTGCCTTTTCCAGGTCTATGTCTATACATTCAAGCAGTGTGCCAGTTTTACAATGAGATAATCTGGCACTTTTCGAGGACGGCTCTCGCCACAACCATCGCACCAGTCAAGCCCAAGACATTGCTTACGTCTACTGCCCACAGTAGCGTGATGCAGGCGGGTAAAAGAACAAGCTGTCGACTTCAATCAAGAACCATGAAAATCATGCAACCTTCAGGCGGCAATTAGGCCTAAAGAGGTACCTACTAGGGATGAGTCGTGTAAACGTTTAAACGTGTAAACGCCCGCAAGAAAATATATGTGTACAAACATACATACACCTTTAACTGCGATCCTATACACCGCCGACCAATGCGTGCGTGCAGAAAATACCACCTCCACCCAAAACCCAAACTTGCAGATTGCTAGTAGCTGCGGTAGCCTATTGCTAATCGCAAGCAGGGATCCTGTAGAAAAGTATTTACATTGGATTATTATATTAATTTCTATTAGGCCTACAAAGTAGTGGTAAAATGTTTACAAACATTTTACCTAGGCCTAGTAACACGTAGACCTAGGCCTATGTGGACAGGTGTGGGTGTTTAACGCTCTGCTTGGCCACTGCCTACGCTACGCCTAGGCCTAGCCCCTTTGTCTAGCCTAGGACCCTAGACCTAGCCTACTTATAAACACATTTTAGTAACGTAGCAGAGAAGTGTAGGTATGGCCTAGATTAGTAAATAACTATGCATTTGTAAACAATTATTGTTTTACTCACTTTTTTATATAATTCACAATGACACATAAGTGATAATGATTAAATAATGTAATTTGTTGTTGTAATGTACGCCATTTTGACAGATACCGAAAACAAGGGGGGTTGGACGGCAACAGGCACACAACCCAACTACTGCCTCTATCAAACTACCTTGTTTTGTTACCCCTAGTCTAATGAGTTAGATATATTTAGAGCATAATATGGATATAGTTAATTATCGACTCTTGTGTGTGGAGGGACAATATTCTCATTTAAAGGCTGCTAGCAAACATTGGCATCGATGGCCAATGACCATACAGTTTAAAAGCACAAGTACCAGTACACTTAAAAGGTATAAAAAAAAAAAAAATCGGCCAAGAATTTACAAACTTATCAACACAAACAGGCCTGTCATCTGTATACATCACATAAACAAATAAATAAATAAATAAATAAATAAATAAATAAATAAATAAATAAATAAATAAATAAATAAATAAATAAATAAATAAATAAATAATAAATAAATAAATAAATAACATCAGCGGTGGAAAAGACTCCTCGACCCACGGCAGCCTCCCACGTTCAGCCATGGTTGACTCACAGCATTGCTCTACTTGTCTTAGATGGTCGGCAATATCAACTACCGGCTCCTTTCTACTGACTTTCTACGTTGCGACTTTGTTTTGAATTGTTAGTTTTGTTAGCTGCCAGTGGCAGCTAACAAAAGGTATAGTAGTAAAACCTTGTGAAGAGCAAAGGATACCTCTACGTCAAAACCCGCAGAAAATTCTCATTTTTTATTAGTCTCAGGATTGAAACAAAAAATCGAAAATCTGAGTAATCATAGCGCTGTGGTTTGGTAAGCCCTACAGACTGAATGATACATGTATGAAACATTATAATCAGTATGACTGTGATTTTTATTTCATTAAATTACTAAGGAAATAAGTATCACAGTCATACTGATTATAATGTAAGAAACATGTAGATCATTCTGTCGGTAGGGCTTTCCAAACCACAGCGCCGTGATTTCTCAGATTTTTGATTTTGTGTTTCCTCGATCTTGAGATATAATTAAAAAATTAAAATTTTCTGCGGTGTTTGTTGTACGTAGAGGTATCCT
Organism: Isoperla grammatica; assembly: GCA_945910005.1. Lineage (NCBI taxonomy): Eukaryota > Metazoa > Arthropoda > Insecta > Plecoptera > Perlodidae > Isoperla > Isoperla grammatica. The sequence goes on from OX246744.1 coordinate 35,132,032, forward strand.
TCCGCTCTCGTCCCTGACGCACTCGAGATTCTCAACGTTCTCGGTGGCGCCTCTATCGTGTTGGCTGACAGACAGACAGACAGACATACAGACCGACAGAGAGACAGACAGACAGACAGACAGACTGACAGACAGACAGACTGACTGACGGACCAATAGATAGACAAACAGACCAATAGACAGACAGACAGACAGACAGACAGACCAATAGATGGACAGACAGACGGACAGACCGATAGATAGACAGACAGACAGACAGACAGACAGACAGACAGACAGACAGACAAACAGACCAATAGATAGACAGACAGACAGACAGACAAACAGACCAATAGATAGACAGACATACAGACCGATAGATAGTCAGACAGACAGACAAACAGACCAATAGATAGACAGACAGACAGACCGATAGATAGTCAGACAGACAGACAGACAGACAGACCGATAGATAGACAGACAGACAGACCGATAGATAGACAGATAGACAGACAAACAGACCGATAGATAGACAGACAGACAGACCGATAGATAAGACAGACAGACAGACAGACCGATAGATAGACAGACAGACAAACAGACCGATAGATAGACAGACAGACAGACAAACAGACCGATAGATAGATAGATAGGCAGACAGACAGACAGACAGACAGACCGATAGATAGACAGACAGACCGATAGATAGACAGATAGACAGACAAACAGACCGATAGATAGACAGACAGACAGACAGACCGATAGATAAGACAGACAGACAGACAGACCGATAGATAGACAGACAGACAAACAGACCGATAGATAGACAGACAGACAGACAGACAAACAGACCAATAGATAGACAGACAGACAGACAGACAGACCGATAGATAGTCAGACAGAAAGACAGACAGACAGACAAACAGACCGATAGATAGATAGATAGGCAGACAGACAGACAGACAGACAGACAGACAGACAGACAGACAGACAGACAGACAGACAGACATACAGACAGACTGACAAACAGATTGATAGACAGACAGACAGACAGACAGACAGACAGACAGACAGACAGACAGACAGACAGACAGACGGACAGACAGACTGACGGACCACACTTTAAGAAACACTGGCCAAGTAATGGTAAAAGTACTTTGGTTCAAAATGATTTAGGTATACATAAAGAAAAGAAGATACATACTTAGAAAAGTATCTGGTGGAGATAAATAACTACTTTTCAAAACAGAAATACGGACACATTGAATTATTGTAAAATACCAATATTATATGATGGTAGGGCATTCAAAATTAAATATCTCATTTGGAAGTGAAAACGTGTAAACTAACAGCGCGATCATAATCGAACGAGACACTATAGTAGCAATGGACAATGGGCAGTGGGCCTAGGGCTAGGGCCTACTTTATTTAATGATGCCTGATAGTCAAGACTCAACTAATATGTTGTCATTGTATCTGAATGTGCAATAGATACATCGTAAAGGAATTTAGACACACAAGACCACTGCCCATTGGACGAGTGACTTTTCTACGTAATTTACCAGTCCATAAAGAGAAACGCTTGTCCCACAATTCAAGCATCTTGAATCTAATTTGTATCAAATACATTTGATAACGTGTGACAAAGGTACCACATGCATCTTCCCCAAAACAAAATTTATAATTAGAAATTACTTCGGGTACCCGGAAACCTGTTCTACTTCGAACCGGTCCACATTTTGAAAACCGGTTGGTCATTTTTTCCATAAGCCAGCTTTACGATTGATGCTACCTACGTCAACAATGTAGCCGCGAGCCCCCCGCGCACCACGTTCCACGCAGTATCGTCTGCAAGCTGGAGCTTGTTGGCCCGACGGTGCGACCAGACCACCCTAGCCTGCGGCATTAGCTTTGTGTCTTTCGCCTCGCAAAAAATGTGTTTTTCCAAGAAATCAAGAGTGCTGCTTCTAGTTTACCCAAGCATCCCAAAATACTTCGAAAATGAGTCACTCCAGTGATCCTGCAGTCAATACTTACCTCCAGGCAGCAGAGCTGCTTACAGTTTTCAAGGACGCATGTCCGGTATCGTTCAAACCTCAAAGGGAAGTTGACACACTTCGTTTTATTTTTGTATGAAAAATAATCGATTCGAAAAAATGAAAGAACCGGTTCCGATTTTCAGACCCGAAGTCATTCCTTCTTATAATAACACTCTTCTTTAAAATAACCCTATTTCATTAAACAAAATCATACACCTTGCTCAAACGGTGCTTTGGAGGTGAACAGTGATTGTTAAAAAAATTTGTTAAAGAGTAAAAGTTACGCAGCCTACCTTGGCTTTCCTGGCGTAAAGTTGATCCGGATGAAACTCCTGATAAACAGCGGCCGGTATCTTCATCGCAATTTTGTTTGTACGCACCTGTGAAGAAAGATTGATAGCAGTCTCAGTTAAGTGAACTTGTAGCTTCTGTTGTATTGAGGGCATACTAGTGATCGAAGTGTGAGATATTTCAAGTGAAATATTTCAATTTGAAAGTTTCAACGTGAAATATTTCATATGCCATTGAAATATTTCACAAAAAGTTGAAATATTCAAATTGATAAATATTTTATAACATTTATGATGTGTTATGTTTAAATTTGTACTTGAAACCATATTTTGTTATGCTTCGTAATTATGTGGTGGTTGTAACAATATTTCATCATGCTGTAGGCCACAAAAAAAGAAGTTGATTGCAATCCTTGCAGTTTTTCACAACTTGTCAGCAAGCTCCAAACAACTAACTACCCAACCAACCAGCATAATACTATTGCATGGGGGGGGGGGGGGGGCACATGTATTGTATGTACCAGTTGCACTTTCAGTCTTCTAGGGCCCCGATTCATGTCTATGTCTCCTATCTCATAACATGCGTGTGTTGAGTGTGTGTTGTGTGTGTTGAAAACTTGAGTTGAGGCTTTCGAACAATTCTGCTTCGGCAATGTTCGGCCTCGTTCGGTAGAGAGGCAAGTCTTTATGAATCGGAAATTGAGTTGCCTCCGCGGCAAAGAACTTCATGTCCAGATACATTAAAACTTGAAATATATCATTCTTGTCTTGTGAAATGAATAATTTACCTGCTTTATTTATGCACTGACAGAGGGCACTGTACTGTACCGTACTGCACTATCATTCATAATCCATATTATCTTCCCTCATTCTCAACATTTTTACATGTTATTGTTAGTAAAAAAAAAAACATTGGATTACGAATATGACTCGATATATATTTTAGCATCGTAAAGTATCAATCGTGCTCAAAATATGAATCTTTCACAATATTTCAATATTTCGTGAAATATTTCACGAAACTTTCAAAAAAATGTATTTCATGAAATTTTCGATCACTGGGCATAGCCTACATAGGTCAGTCTCCCTAATGTCAACCTCTCACACCATGAGCCTGGGGCCTATTACAACTCATTTCTTATAAATACCCGAAACTTAAGACAAAAGATAAAAGTAATTGACTGGTATTGTATCGGTGAAAGTAGGCCTAATTGTAGGTTATTTTCAGCCACGAAAACGAACGGGTTTTAATATTGGCAGTGGGTATTCTTACGGCAGAACGTAAGATTTTATTTAAATTATTCTTACATTTTGTGTTTCTATTGGTTGTCTAATCACGTGACTAATCGACTTGACAGGCGCGTGCACCACCAACGTAAGAATAGTGTGTAGTTATTCTTACGTTAGAACGTAAGAAGCCACCCGCGAACGTAAGAATATTGTAAGAATAATAAATACCCTTTAGGCCTACATTATTTTCATATCAGGACGTAAGAATAGGCTAGACCTTCAGCACCCCCGAACGTAAGAATTAGGTAGGTAGGCTTTAATGTGCAAGAAATACCCTCTAGGCCTACTACATTATTTTCGGTAAAACTTGCGCACAGCTAATCGGGTGTTCTACTCACTTTTTTTCGTTCAAAACCACCAAAGTTGCGTTATAAAGTTGCGTCTCCGTGTAGGTCTAGGCCTAGGCCTACCTCATTTTACTTCATTTGGTTCAAAATCAACATTCCCCTTAACCTTTTAAACGTCTTTATAAAGTTGCATCTCCGTGTAGACCTAGGCCTACATCATTTCCCTTTATAATAGTATGTAGGCAGGGGCGGACTGGCAGGTACGGAACTACGGAAACCCGTACGGGGCCCCCCCGGGTGGGGGCCCCCTTGGGGGCCACCAACCAACCCCTGAAAATATCTTACGCTATATAGATTATGAAACAATTGTAAGAGGAGCCTAATATGTATCACATGTCAGTGACAAGGGCTATATAGACCATCTAGATGTGCTACTGAGATTTCCGCTTTTCTCCTCAGAGCTTACTTTTTTATAGTTTAGTTTGAAATATAAAACACGCCAGTGCTGGTAAAGTTCTTTCTTTAATTTAATTTTTAAAATGGTGTTCACAGTTCAACATGTTGTTCTACATACTTATCGTCGTTTACCGTTTTTAAACGTGTTTATATGTGTTTTAAACAAATTATAGGAAACAATATAGTTTGAAATATCCAACTGCCTGTTTTGGGAAAGTTTTTTCTTTAATTTAATTTTTAACAGTGGTGTTCACAGTTCAACATGTTCCACGTACCTATCATCATTTATCGATTTGTACACGTGTATATGTGCGTTCTAGGCAAATTCATAGGAAACAACAACCCTCAAAATTTCTGCTCGCTAGCTCGCAACTTGAGAGTGACTTCGATAGTTTGCGAGTAAATTTGGTTATATCTGAAAGTACCATTTTTCCCATTTATAAGAGAATAGGCTCAGTAGAATTGAAATAAAGGTGTTTTAAGTCATATTTCACTACAAAACCACTTTCCATAAAATAGCTGATTGACAAATCGGGCTGATCGCGTGTCTATTAGCGTTCAAAATTTAAAAAAGTGAATTTTGTAGTAAAAATATATCTATCACGCGCCTACTGAAATCCGATCCAGCGCAGCACCATAGCCATAAGATTACTTCTCAAATGACATGATCGAACTCCTATCCTAGACCTATGACGTAAGGAATTATCAATCCAATACTGACATTAGTTTCATTGTTTTTCATGGTAAGATTTCGCCTCAAAACGCATTTAGGCCACTAAGCATCATGCAGGGCCGAAAATTGTTTCGCCTTCGGCGTCGTTGCCTCCATAGGCGTGCACAGAGGTTGATCAATGGGGGGGGCACAATAAATTTCCAATGCAAGTACTTCACGGCGGCGCCAATGGGGGGTGTGGGGGGGATGCCCCCCCCAAAAAGCTCCGCAGGAGATTTTTTAAAGAGATGCATTTTTAAACGTGTTTATTAAGCGTATTAGGAGGAGTACAGGTTGTCTGTTCAATGGGTTAATTTCACACAATTATTTGTGGATATCAGAGACATCACTGCTACAAAGTGAAGGAAGTGGTCAGTCCCACAGCCAAAATCTTGGCGATAAGGTAACATTTGATGTTGAGGTCGGTCAGCTGATTTCAACGTCATTCCAATCAAGGGCTTCAGGTAAGATTAGAACCATTATGTCAGGCGTCAGCATTTTTGTCGCCCATTACGACAGGCACTAATTCTGGACCTATTCTTTCCCAGGTCAAACGGGCAAGGCAGTTGGGGCAACAGTGACAGTTTGAGGAATATATTTAATATGAGGAAAGTGCTATAGGTCCTCTTCTCGTCTTTTACGATCGGCAGGCGTATACGGTACCCTGGGCCAAATTCTATTTGAAAAAAAAGCTCACCTATCCTAATGGGGGGGCCGCTGCTTCCCCTTGCCCCCCCCTGCGCACGCCTATGGTTGCCTCGTGCGGCAGGCGCCTCGCCCCAGACCACAGCTACATCCCAATCACTCGTTGCGAGTACAAATTATACAAAGCGTACACGTTGCTCCAGATTAATATCGTCACTATCGATTTTTAAACGTGTTTATATGCGTTCTAAAGAAAATAAAAGGCTGAAAAAAATTTCGCCTCCGGCGGCTGGGGCTTCGCCCCAGACCCCTTACAACTTCGCCAAGTCCCGGGGCCCCTAAGATCCTTATCCGTACGGGGCCCTTACCCCCCCAGTCCGCCTCTGTATGTAGGCCTAGTAATTGTTACGTTCTGCCGTAGACAAGCCATCATAACCTAAAACAATGCATTTTGTTTTGTAAATTTGCCTAGGCCTACACCTAATTGAGGGCGGGGAAAATATACGTGGCTGCTAATAATGATTCTAGGCCTAGGCGTAGTATGAGCGTAATTTTGCAAAGATAACAGTTTAAATTGAAATTTCTAACCTGGTTCTCAGGCCTCGCTAGGCCTAGGCCCTGGCCCTAGCCTCTTTCGTAATTATTCAACAACTCTTCCAACAAGAGCCAAGGCCTAGGCCCATGCCTTTTGTACAAAAATACGATTGTAGAACTTCGAGAGACACATTTTATCACATTAATTTGATCTTTTTACAGATGCAGGATATTCTCACGTCAAAACATTGGACATAAGACGACATTTTCTCTGCTAATCGATAGTCGAATAGGTACTAAAGAAAAGCCTCGATCCTAAACTCGATAGCTGAAACATCGACTTCATTTCGCAAATAACGCCGCGAAAATATAATTTAAAAAATAGCAATATGAACAAAAAAAAGCTGTTTTATTTCTCTATGAAAGAAAGTATCCGTGAAAACCAAGAAAAAATTAGCACTCCTATCTCAAGTGGCGTAACTAAGGAAGGGTTTAGGGGGTTTAAACCCCCCCCCGAAACTACATCGAGAATGATTTTACTTAATACTACATTTACTAAGTACTATATTGTAAGATCCTCAAACCACCAGTGTATAACAATCGCAACAAATAACATTTTCATTAGATTTATCATACCACTTCACTTAGATAAGATATATAATTTCTTTCAATAATTCAATTTTATTTATGTGTTCATTTACAACTAATATACCTTTCGCTCGAACCAGTAAAAGTGACGGTTCTTATAAATAAAAATGCTTAATCTAATATTACAATATCTCGGTCTGTAAATTAGAATTTAAATGTATGTGACTTGTGACCACAATGTTTCCCTTCATGTTGAGATTGTATTGAACAACCATAAAACATTATAAACACAATTTCTATTACTGTAACTCTGTAACTTCAATATAATACAAACAAACGAGTAGTGGTTCGAGTATAGTATTCTTTGAGTCTAAAAGACACGAAATAATTATAGAGGTGAAAAAAAATTTCGCCTTCGGCGAAATGGCCTCCGGCGGCTGGGGCTTCGCCCCAGACCACTTTCGGTCCCCTCATCTCACTTTTCCCTGATTAACCCCCCCCCCCCGAAATAATTCCTAGTTACGCCACTGCCTATCTCCTATGCTTACACAATGCTTAGGTGAGCGAGTATCTGATGTTGTCCATGGTTACAGAGTAAAATACAATACAAAGATAGTGTGTCACATAAAAAGTAATTACAGGTACAACAATATCTAGAGACATAACTACATTAAAATTAAAATACCATTGAAAAGTGAATGGTATTCAAAATCTGTTTTTAAATTGAGAACAGTGTATGAAGTGGCATAGTTGCAGCATCTAGATAAGCCACAACAACTTATCTCCTCGGAACGGTTCAGTATAATGAGAGTATAGTGTGGTGTATGTGTGTGTGAACCCTTGCGACTGTCGTACGATTGGCTGGGCTATGTTACTAGCCTTGCGACTGTCGTACGATTGGCTGGGCTATGTTACTAGCCTTGCGACTGATCGTACGATGGCTGGGCTGTTACTAGCCTTGCGACTGTCGTACGATTGGCTGGTCTTTGTTACTAGCCTTGCAACTGTCGTACGATTGGCTGGTCTATGTTACTAGCCTTGCGACTGTCGTACGATGGGACTGTATGCTTAGTGAGATTATAACATTGATTAAACATGTTTATTGTTTAATCAATGATTATACTACCCGACTACCAAACGTTGACCGGTATGACGTAGCAGTTTGTCTACCGCCTCGTACAGTCTCACTTACGCTTGTTGGCTAGTAGAAGATCACCGCGCATGCTTGGCGAGATTATACTACCCGACTACCATACGTTGACCGGTATGACGTGGCAGTTTGTCCACCGCCTCGTACAGCCTCACTTACACTTGTTGGCTGGTAGAAGATCACCGCGCACGCTTGGCGAGATTATACTACCCGACTTCCATACGTTGACCGGTATGACGTAGCAGTTTGTCTACCGCCTCGTACAGCCTCACTTACGCTTGTTGGATAGTAGAAGATCACCGCGCATGCTTGGCGAGATTATACTACCCGACTTCCATACGTTGACCGGTATGACGTAGCAGTTTGTCTACCGCCTCGTACAGCCTCACTTACGCTTGTTGGCTAGTAGAAGATCACCGCGCATGCTTGGCGAGATTATACTACCCGACTACCATACGTTGACCGGTATGACGTGGCAGTTTGTCCACCGCCTCGTACAGCCTCACTTACGCTTGTTGGCTAGTAGAAGATCACCGCGCACGCTTGGCGAGATTATACTACCCGACTACCATACGTTGACCGGTATGACGTGGCAGTTTGTCCACCGCCTCGTACAGCCTCACTTACGCTTGTTGGCTGGTAGAAGATCACCGCGCATGCTTGGCGAGATTATACTACCCGACTACCATATGTTGACCGGTATGACGTGGTAGTTTGTCCACCGCCTCGTACAGCCTCACTTACGCTTGTTGGCTAGTAGAAGATCACCGCGCATGCTTGGCGAGATTATACTACCCGACTACCATACGTTGACCGGTATGACGTAGCAGTTTGTCTACCGCCTCGTACAGCCTCACTTACGCTTGTTGGCTAGTAGAAGATCACCGCGCATGCTTGGCGAGATTATACTACCCGACTACCATACGTTGACCGGTATGACGTAGCAGTTTGTCCACCGCCTCGTACAGCCTCACTTACGCTTGTTGGCTAGTACAAGATCACCGCGCATGCTGGCGAGATTATACTACCCGACTACCATACGTTGACCGGTATGACGTAGCAGTTTGTCCACCGCCTCGTACAGCCTCACTTACGCTTGTTGGCTAGAAGAAGATCACCGCGCATGCTGGCGAGATTATACTACCCGACTACCATACGTTGACCGGTATGACGTAGCAGTTTGTCCACCGCCTCGTACAGTCTCACTTACGCTTGTTGGCTAGTACAAGATCACCGCGCATGCTGGCGAGATTATACTACCCGACTACCATACGTTGACCGGTATGACGTAGCAGTTTGTCCACCGCCTCGTACAGCCTCACTTACGCTTGTTGGCTAGTAGAAGATCACCGCGCATGCTTGGCGAGATTATACTACCCGACTACCATACGTTGACCGGTATGACGTAGCAGTTTGTCCACCGCCTCGTACAGCCTCACTTACGCTTGTTGGCTAGTAGAAGATCACCGCGCATGCTTAGTGAGATTATACTACCCGACTACCATACGTTGACCGGTATGACGTGGCAGTTTGTCCACCGCCTCGTACAGCCTCACTTACACTTGTTGGCTAGTAGAAGATCACCGCGCATGCTTGGCGAGATTATACTACCCGACTACCATACGTTGACCGGTATGACGTGGCAGTTTGTCCACCGCCTCGTACAGCCTCACTTACGCTTGTTGGCTAGTAGAAGATCACCGCGCATGCTTAGTGAGATTATACTACCCGACTACCATACGTTGACCGGTATGACGTGGCAGTTTGTCCACCGCCTCGTACAGCCTCACTTACGCTTGTTGGCTAGTAGAAGATCACCGCGCACGCTTGGCGAGATTATACTACCCGACTACCATACGTTGACCGGTATGACGTGGCAGTTTGTCCACCGCCTCGTACAGCCTCACTTACACTTGTTGGCTAGTAGAAGATCACCGCGCATGCTTAGTGAGATTATACTACCCGACTACCATACGTTGACCGGTATGACGTGGCAGTTTGTCCACCGCCTCGTACAGCCTCACTTACGCTTGTTGGCTAGTAGAAGATCACCGCGCATGCTTAGTGAGATTATACTACCCGACTACCATATGTTGACCGGTATGACGTGGCAGTTTGTCCACCGCCTCGTACAGCCTCACTTACGCTTGTTGGATAGTAGAAGATCACCGCGCACGCTTGGCGAGATTATACTACCCGACTACCATATGTTGACCGGTATGACGTGGCAGTTTGTCCACCGCCTCGTACAGCCTCACTTACGCTTGTTGGCTAGTAGAAGATCACCGCGCATGCTTGGCGAGATTATACTACCCGACTACCATACGTTGACCGGTATGACGTGGCAGTTTGTCCACCGCCTCGTACAGCCTCACTTACGCTTGTTGGCTAGTAGAAGATCACCGCGCATGTTTGGCGAGATTATACTACCCGACTACCATACGTTGACCGGTACGTGGCAGTTTGTCCACCGCCTCGTACAGCCTCACTTACGCTTGTTGGCTAGTAGAAGATCACCGCGCATGTTTGGCGAGATTATACTACCCGACTACCATACGTTGACCGGTATGACGTGGCAGTTTGTCCACCGCCTCGTACAGCCTCACTTACGCTTGTTGGCTAGTAGAAGATCACCGCGCATGTTTGGCGAGATTATACTACCCGACTACCATACGTTGACCGGTATGACGTGGCAGTTTGTCCACCGCCTCGTACAGCCTCACTTACGCTTGTTGGCTAGTACAAGATCACCGCGCATGCTTGGCGAGATTATACTACCCGACTACCATACGTTGACCGGTACGACGTGGCAGTTTGTCCACCGCCTCGTACAGCCTCACTTACGCTTGTTGGCTAGTACAAGATCACCGCGCATGCTTGGCGAGATTATACTACCCGACTACCATACGTTGACCGGTACGACGTGGCAGTTTGTCCACCGCCTCGTACAGCCTCACTTACGCTTGTTGGCTAGTAGAAGATCACCGCGCATGTTTGGCGAGATTATACTACCCAACTACCATACGTTGACCGGTATGACGTGGCAGTTTGTCCACCGCCTCGTACAGCCTCACCTACGCTTGTTGGCTAGTAGAAGATCACCGCGCATGCTTGGCGAGATTATACTACCCGACTACCATACGTTGACCGGTATGACGTGGCAGTTTGTCCACCGCCTCGTACAGCCTCACTTACGCTTGTTGGCTAGTACAAGATCACCGCGCATGCTTGGCGAGATTATACTACCCGACTACCATACGTTGACCGGTATGACGTGGCAGTTTGTCCACCGCCTCGTACAGCCTCACTTACGCTTGTTGGCTAGTAGAAGATCACCGCGCATGTTTGGCGAGATTATACTACCCGACTACCATACGTTGACCGGTATGACGTAGCAGTTTGTCTACCGCCTCGTACAGCCTCACTTACGCTTGTTGGCTAGTAGAAGATCACCGCGCATGTTTGGCGAGATTATACTACCCGACTACCATACGTTGACCGGTATGACGTGGCAGTTTGTCCACCGCCTCGTACAGCCTCACCTACGCTTGTTGGCTAGTACAAGATCACCGCGCATGCTTGGCGAGATTATACTACCCGACTACCATACGTTGACCGGTATGACGTGGCAGTTTGTCCACCGCCTCGTACAGCCTCACCTACGCTTGTTGGCTATAGTAGAAGATCACCGCGCATGCTGGCGAGATTATACTACCCGACTACCATACGTTGACCCGGTACGACGTGGTAGCCAAACAACCAGTAACGTTGGTTCTCTGCCCTGAGTTTATACTCAAAGGTCGATGGTCTCGAGATGAAAAAAGTTGTTATTCTGGAACGCAAATATTGACGGAGGCAAATAACACTATCAATGTCATAGGTCAATGACGTACAACATTTATTTATCTTTTTATAATTAAGGAAAGTGTAGGGCACAAGGCCCTCATTAGACTGATGAGTGGTAATTGATTAATGATTATGAGCTAGGGAGGAGGGGAAGCCTGGTACCGGCACGTAGCTTACTCCTGTCGATTAGTACAAAAGAGACCAACGGCTTTACGTCCCATCCGAAAGAACGGTGTAACTGACCAGTCATATAGGTTCCTACACTAACCTGGACTGCCGAGCAGTTGACGAGGAGAACGAAGCTGTTACAGAAGCTTTCAAACCCTCCAATCCGCGCTAACCAACGGCAACTAGTGTTTCAGAGGAGAGTGGTCAGCCATCCACCTTCTGACCTAGCCCGAGGTTGCTTAACTTCGGTGTTCATTACCCTATGGGAACCGGCTAAATAACAGACTGTCAATGGAAAGAAATGAATCATAACAAAATCTCATAATGTTATAGTATGAAGTAGAAACGATATTTCATTTGGAACGTACGTTAGCATTAGCACCGTTGAGTAAGTAATATAGGGTAGAGATTCGCAACGCAATCAGCAGTTTGTCTACCGCCTTTTACTGCCCAACATGGTTTAGCTGGGTAGTAGAAGTGTGTGTGCGTGTGCGTGTGCGTGTGTGCGTGTGCGTGTGCGTGTGCGTGTGCGTGTGCGTGTGCGTGTGTGTGTGCGTGTGCGTGTGCGCGTGTGCGTGTGCGTGTGCGTGTGTACGTGTGTACGTGTGTGCGTGTGTGCGTGTGTGTGTGTGCGTGTGTGTGTGCGTGTGCGTGTGCGTGTGCGTGTGCGTGTGCGTGTGCGTGTGCGTGTGCGTGTGCGTGTGCGTGTGCGTGTGCGTGTGCGTGTGCGTGTGCGTGTGCGTGTGCGTGTGCGTGTGCGTGTGCGTGTGCGTGTGCGTGTGCGTGTGCGTGTGCGTGTGCGTGTGCGTGTGCGTGTGCGTGTGCGTGTGCGTGTGCGTGTGCGTGTGCGTGTGCGTGTGCGTGTGCGTGTGCGTGTGCGTGTGCGTGTGCGTGTGCGTGTGCGTGTGCGTGTGCGTGTGCGTGTGCGTGTGCGTGTGCGTGTGCGTGTGCGTGTGCGTGTGCGTGTGCGTGTGCGTGTGCGTGTGCGTGTGCGTGTGCGTGTGCGTGTGCGTGTGCGTGTGCGTGTGCGTGTGCGTGTGCGTGTGCGTGTGCGTGCGCGTGTGCGTGTGTGCGTGTGTGCGTGTGCTCGTGTGTAGTCACGCCAGTGATACACAGTTCTAGTCGGTGGGCACGTATTGGCAATATAATCTGTCGTTATTCATATAGGCGGGTCTGAAAGCCGCGCAGGACGAATAAAAGTCATTGCCACTGATAAGAGATAAGTGACGGAGATGCTGTACTTCAGACACTCGGACTATGACGATTCAGATTTATGGTAGGCTTAGACACAAACAGATAATTGCTTGGCGTAGGTTAGCTCCCTGGCAATAGTCTTATGCCTACATCTTTGCCATTTTAATTATTATTATCGTATTTAATTCAAGCTTCATGGCCTAGACGTAAGCAGGATTTTCATGTCTTGCTACCATACGCAATTTTAAATTGTGGCAAATGAATATCAAATCCCTTGCGCGCAGGGCCGGTTTTAGGATATTTTCTTGTGTTCGCGAGCAGTGAAAATGCCGCCTATATGGAGTTTCCACTTGTATGTATTTGCGTTGGCCACAAGGGGTCTGGGGCAAAGCCCCAGCCGCCGGAGGCGGAAATATGTCTAAGCTTTTTTCCCTTCAAGATAGCGTGTAGTGAGATCTGAGACAGATAATCAGTTTAGTTACTGAGTGGGTAGACTCTAAATGTGAATTTATTTATTTTATTTATTTATGGGTTTGATTAAGTGAGTAACAATATAAGCAATTTTGTTTGATAAATAAAAAATAGTTTAAAATAGAAACATAACTAGTGAAGAGTGAATTAAATTCAATGCTATTCGTACTATTATGTATACCATTTTTTTGTTATCTTACATAAAAAAACAACTTACGTAGCGTTAGTGATGTACGGGCGGGAATATTTCCCGATCCCATATAAATTCCCAAAAGTGGGAAATTTATGTTTTTCTTTTAATAAAATCAATTCCCAAATGAATGTATTCATCCCAGGTCCTTATACATAAGAAGTAGGCTTAGGCCTACAACAAACCCGCTAGATATTGTTGTCAGTGGAGGGGGGTGGGGGCGTAGGTGCTGTGTGATTGTGATTATACCTGCAGGTGAGTGATGTGTGTTTTGCAGTTCATGGGTGTCGCGATTGTCCTCGTTGGAGGGAGGTGACGGCCAGTGTGTCTTCATTGATATCGCGTCGTCACGCTTAGCCTCCTTGCGTGGTAAGGTGGTTTTCACATGGCTGTATGGCTGCATGTGTTTCTTGTATGTATGGTTTATTTTTGCTTGTTTGTCTATTTGTTTCCTTATATTTGTTTAGTTTTCTTATTGCTGATACGTGGATCTGGCTCTGTGCCCAATCACGTGGCGTTATTGTAACATGTGTTGTGTTATGTGGAATGAGTGCTTCGTAGCAGAATAGTGTTGTTACGCAAGTATGTTGTTCATTGCTGTCAGTGATTACGGATTGCTGAGTTGCTGATAGTGAAGTCCCTTTTCGTAATGGCAAAAGTGGGGTTCGATGTTTTGACTGCCCTGGTAGCTCGGATTTCGTGAGCTCGGGCGGGTTGGTCGCTACAGCGGCCAGGAGTCTTTACCTCTTTATTAAGGTCATTTGATGCGGCAGGCGGGACCACAAGGGGTTCATTTTAACCTCGTGGGGTGTTGTTGTCACTTTGGGGGTGGCAAGTGCTCGGTTGGGACTGTGTAACATTGTCTTTGGTTCGAGGCCCGACGCGAGCTTAGTCGTACCGCGCGCGGACGCTGTCCAGCCGGCTGATGTTCCGTCGGTTGCGATAGTCGAGTTCGTGCGTAGTCAGCATCCATGCCGACTCGGAAGCTGTATACCCTGTGCACAGTTAGATCAGGCACTGCTCTTCAACTACATTGTTGAGCATGCAGTCGTTTTGTTAAAAACCTAGGTTTATTTTTACACCTTGTATTGACATAAGGTTCAAGTTTAGGCTAATTTAGCTTTAGGTTTGTTGGACATTTCGGAGTTTGCCAGACTTGATCGTTGACGCGCGTCGATCAGGTGCGGTGGAATTGATTGGATTCCGACGTTGACGCAATAAGATAATTGAATTGTGCAGTTTTATCGATGGTTCTTTTTGTGCGTGTGAGTTTCGATGCTGACAGTCGTGCATTGGTTGTTGCGTTGCTCACTATACCCGTACGTCATGGACAGTTGGTCGTTTGTCGAGAACTGCAGAATTGGGCAGGTTCCGAGATGGGAGGCGTTGGTGTGCGGCCCGGGTTATGAGCCAGGCGACACCTGCGCAGTCGGAACGTGTGAGGGTGTGGACCAAGGCCCAGGGCGCCCTGTTGGGCACCGAGGTGTTGATTGCGGTACGGGGTTTGCTGGGAGGGGCAAGGGGGCTCCTTCCAGTCAGCAGGCGCAGTAGGCAGCGAGATACCGGTATTGTTGGGAGGGGCAAGGGGGCTCCTTCCAGTCAGGAGGCGCAGTGGGCAGCGAGATACCGGTATTGTTGGGAGGGGGCAAGGGGGCTCCTTCCTGTCAGGAGGCGCAGTGGGCAGCGAGATACCGGTATTGTTGGGAGGGGGCAAGGGGGCTCCTTCCAGTCAGGAGGCGCAGTGAGCAGCGAGATACCGGTATTGTTGGGAGGGGGCAAGGGGGCTCCTACCAGTCAGGAGGCGCAGTGAGCAGCGAGATACCGGTATTGTTGGGAGGGGGCAAGGGGGCTTCTTCTAGTCAGGAGGCGCAGTGGGCAGCGAGATACCGGTATTGTTGGGAGGGGCAAGGGGGCTTCTTCTAGTCAGGAGGCGCAGTGAGCAGCGAGATACCGGTATTGTTGGGAGGGGGCAAGGGGGCTCCTTCCAGTCAGGAGGCGCAGTGGGCAGCGAGATACCGGTATTGTTTGGCGGGGGCAAGGGGGCTCCTTCCAGTCAGGAGGCGCAGTGGGCAGCGAGATACCGGTATTGTTTGGCGGGGGCAAGGGGGCTCCTTCCAGTCAGGAGGCGCAGTGGGCAGCGAGATACCGGTATTGTTTGGCGGGGGCAAGGGGGCTCCTTCCAGTCAGGAGGCGCAGTGGGCAGCGAGATACCGGTATTGTTAGGAGGGGCAAGGGGGCTCCTTCCAGTCAGGAGGCGCAGTGGGCAGCGAGATACCGGTATTGTTTGGCGGGGGCAAGGGGGCTCCTTCCAGTCAGGAGGCGCAGTGGGCAGGCGAGATACCGGTATTGTTGGGAGGGGGCAAGGGGGCTCCTTCCAGTCAGGAGGCGCAGTGGGCAGCGAGATACCGGTATTGTTGGGAGGGGACAAGGGGGCTCCTTCCAGTCAGGAGGCGCAGTGGACAGCGAGATACCGGTATTGTTTGGCGGGGGCAAGGGGGCTCCTTCCAGTCAGGAGGCGCAGTGGGCAGCGAGATACCGGTATTGTTGGGAGGGGCAAGGGGGCTCCTTCCAGTCAGGAGGCGCAGTGGGCAGCGAGATACCGGTATTGTTGGGAGGGGGCAAGGGGGCTCCTTCCAGTCAGGAGGCACAGTGGGCAGCGAGATACCGGTATTGTTGGGAGGGGCAAGGGGGCTCCTTCCAGTCAGGAGGCGCAGTGGGCAGCGAGATACCGGTATTGTTGGGAGGGGCAAGGGGGCTCCTTCCAGTCAGGAGGCGCAGTGGGCAGCGAGATACCGGTATTGTTTGGCGGGGGCAAGGGGGCTCCTTCCAGTCAGGAGGCGCAGTGGGCAGCGAGATACCGGTATTGTTGGGATGGGGCAAGGGGGCTCCTTCCAGTCAGGAGGCGCAGTGGGCAGCGAGATACCGGTATTGTTGGGAGGGGGCAAGGGGGCTCCTTCCAGTCAGGAGGCGCAGTGGGCAGCGAGATACCGGTATTGTTGGGAGGGGGCAAGGGGGCTCCTTCCAGTCAGGAGGCGCAGTGTGCAGCGAGATACCGGTATTGTTGGGAGGGGGCAAGGGGGCTCCTTCCAGTCAGGAGACGCAGTGGGCAGAGAGATACTGGTATTGTTGGGAGGGGGCAAGGGGGCTCCTTCCTGTCAGGAGGCGCAGTGGGCAGCGAGATACCGGTATTGTTGGGAGGGGGCAAGGGGGCTCCTTCCAGTCAGGAGGCGCAGGGGGCAGCGAGATACCGGTATTGTTGGGAGGGGGCAAGGGGGCTCCTTCCAGTTAGGAGGCGCAGTGGGCAGCGAGATACCGGTATTGTTTGGAGGGGGCAAGGGGGCTCCTGCCAGTCAGGAGGCGAGGTGGGCAGCGAGATACCGGTATTGTTGGGAGTGGGCAAGGGGGCTCCTTCCAGTCAGGAGGCGCAGTGGGCAGCGAGATACCGGTATTGTTGGGAGGGGCAAGGGGGCTCCTTCCAGTCAGGAGGCGCAGTGGGCAGCGAGATACCAGTATTGTTGAAAGGAGGCAAGGATGCTCCTTCCAGTCAGGAGGCGTAGTGGGCAGCGAGATACCGGTATTGTTAGGAGGGGGCAAGGGGGCTCCTTCCAGTCAGGAGGCGCAGTGGGCAGCGAGATACCGGTATTGTTGGGACGAGGGCAGGGGGGCTCCTTCTAGTCAGGAGGCGCAGTGGGCAGCGAGATACCGGTATTGTTGGGAGTGGGCAAGGGGGCTCCTTGCAGTCAGGAGGCGCAGTGGGCAGCGAGATACCGGTATTGTTGGGAGTGGGCAGGGGGGCTCCTTCCAGTCAGGAGGCGCAGTGGGCAGCGAGATACCGGTATTGTTGGGAGGGGGCAAGGGGGCTCCTTCCAGTCAGGAGGCGCAGTGGGCAGCGAGATACCGGTATTGTTGGGAGGGGGCAAGGGGGCTCCTTCCAGTCAGGAGGCGCAGTGGGCAGCGAGATACTGGTATTGTTGGGAGGGGGCAAGGGGGCTCCTTCCAGTCAGGAGGCGCAGTGGGCAGCGAGATACCGGTATTGTTGGGAGGGGGCAAGGGGGCTCCTTCCAGTCAGGAGGCGCAGTGGGCAGCGAGATACTGGTATTGTTGGGAGGGGGCAAGGGGGCTCCTTCCAGTCAGGAGGCGCAGTGGGCAGCGAGATACCGGTATTGTTGGGAGGGGGCAAGGGGGCTCCTTCCAGTCAGGAGGCGCAGTGGGCAGCGAGATACCGGTATTGTTGGGAGGGGGCAAGGGGGCTCCTTCCAGTCAGGCGGCGCAGTGGGCAGCGAGATACTGGTATTGTTGGGAGGGGGCAAGGGGGCCTTTTCCAGTATGGAGGCGCAGTGGGCAGCGAGATACCGGTATAGTTGGGAAGGGGCAAGGGAGCTCCTTCCAGTCAGGAGGCGCAGTGGGCAGCGAGATACCGGTATTGTTGGGAGGGGGCAAGGGGGCTCCTTCCAGTATGGAGGCGCAGTGGGCAGCGAGATACCGGTATAGTTGGGAAGGGGCAAGGGAGCTCCTTCCAGTCAGGAGGCGCAGTGGGCAGCGAGATACCGGTATTCTTGGGAGGGGGCAAGGGGGCTCCTTCCAGTCAGGAGGCGCAGTGGGCAGCGAGATACCGGTATTGTTGGGAGGGGGCAAGGGGGCTCCTTCCAGTCAGGAGGCGCAGTGGGCAGCGAGATACCGGTATTGGGCCGCTCGGTATCTGGAGACTTACCAGGTCCACCCAGAGGATGATGTGCCGGTACCAGGCACCGTTGGTGAGCCGGTGGTACCCGTTCATTACTACAAGTTCTACTTGTAGCTCCTCTGGGTCGTGATAGGGGGGAAGGGGGTAGCTCATGGTTGTTTTGAATTTTACTTGTGTTTTATTTCGTTTTGTTATTGATTTATCCTAGATTTGTTCGAAATTGGATGTTATTTATTATTTCAGGCTTTCAAGTTTTTCGATTGGTAAGAGTCCATTATTTGTGGCGGGGGGGGGGGGGGGGGGGGGGGTTGGCAGGTTACGGTTTTATAGTGTGGTTTGTAGGAGGACGTCTTCTTTTGCTCCGAGATTTTTTAATCAACGCGGTGGCTTATCGTTGACGGCTTTGGTTGACAGCTCGACGGTCTATTATCCTTCACTGCCTCTCTTCGTCCGTGCGCGGGCACTGGTGGGGGTAGGTGGGGAAGACATTCCGCATAACTCGAGTGTACTCTTTAGTTCATGGCCACTTTATGTAGGTTTGTGTTGAATGAATAGCCTATAGGTTATACATGAATATTTGTTATTGTTATTTATAGTGACAATTATTTCTGTTAAGCCACGTTCACACAAATGATTATTGACTTCGACTATTGACTATTGACTATTTATTATTGACCAAGCGAATTGAACCATAGGCGATACGTGCTGACGTTCACACATTTTTACTTTTGACTTTTGACTATTGACTATTGACTAACGAATTGAAAATATCTCAAAGTCATAGTCACAACCAATCAGAACGTTCGCGTTCAGCCAATGAATGTGGAGCAACGGAAGTCAATACTACTACTCAATTACTGTCAAGTGTATATTTGTTTTTGACTATTTCCGGTGAATATTATTTATTTATTATTTTTATGAAGTATTCAGTTTTATTGAAGACCTATAGGCTTCTTGCAAGCTTGCTTTACAACAATGAAATACTTAAATGAATCTATGGACAAACAACAAGCTGTCAAACAATAAAATATTCAGATTTTGAAAACAAATCTTCAAAACAAACAAGAAACTTACAAAACCTTCACATTTTGGTTGCCCATCATTAAACGTTTTAACTAGGGTTGCCAACTATTGAATATGAAAAAACGGGAATTATAAAATTGATGTGAAATGTAGAGGGAAAGAGGACAGCGATGTCCCAGTTGCCGAAGGCCAAATCGCCACAGGCGCAAAAAATGTTTCCTATAACCGTGCACAGGGTATACAGCTCCCGAGTCGGCATGGATGCTGACTACGCACGAACTCGACTATCGCAACCGACGGAACATCAGCCGGCTGGACAGCGTCCGCGCGCGGTACGACTAAGCTCGCGTCGGGCCTCGAACCAAAGACAATGTTACACAGTCCCAACCGAGCACTAGCCACCCCCAAAGTGACAACAACACCCCACGAGGTTAAAATGAACCCCTTGTGGTCCCGCCTGCCACATCAAATGACCTCAATAAAGAGGTAAAGACTCCTGGCCGCTGTAGCGACCAACCCGCCCAAGCTTACGAAATCCGAGCTACCAGGCCAGTCAAAACATCGAACCTCGCTTTTCCCATTACGAAAAGGGATTTCACTAACAGCAACTCAGCAATCCGTAATCACTGACAGCAATGAACAACATACTTGCCTAACAACACTATTCTGCTACGAAGCACTCATTCCACATTACACAACACATGTTACAATAACGCCACGTGATTGGGCACAGAGCCAAATCCACGTATAAGCAATAAGAAAACGAAACAAGTAGGCCTATAAAGAAACAAATAGACAAACAAGCAAAAATAAAATATACCTACAAGAAACACATGCAACCATACAGCCATGTGAAAACAACCTTACCACGTATACCATTCTATGTAATGTATACCTGATATAAGAATATAAATAAACTGAACTGAACTGAACTGAACGCAAGGAGGCTAAGCGTGACGACGCGATATCAATGAAGACACACTAGCCGTCACCTCCCTCCAACGAGGACAATCGCGACCCGTGAACTGCAAAACACACATCACTCACCTGCAGGTATAATCACAATCACACAGCACCTACCCCCCCCCCCCCCCCCCCCACCCCCTCCGCCGACAACAATATCTAGCGGGTTTGTTGTAGGCCTAAGCCTAGCTACTACTGATGTATAATGACCTGGAATGAATACATTCATTTGGGAATCGATTTTATTAAAAGAAAAATATAAATTTCCTACTTTTGGGAATATATATGGGATCGGAAAATATTCCCGGGAATATTCCCGCCCGTACTTCACTAACGTACGTAAGCTGTTTTTGAAGTTAGATAATAAAAATATTGTATACATAATAGTACGAATAGCATTGAATTTAATTCACTCATCACTAGTAATGTTTCTATTTTAAACTATTTTTTATTTATCAAACAAAAATGCTTATATTGTTACTCACTTTAATCAAACCCATCCTATCTCAGATCTCACTACAGGCTATCTTGAAGGGAAAAAAGCTTAAACATATTTCCGCCTCCGGCGGCTGGGGCTTTGCCCCAGACCCCTTGGGGCCGACTCAAGTACATACAAGTGGAAAGTCCATATTATAGGCGGCATTTTCACTGCTCGCGAACACAAGAAAATATCCTAAAACCGGCCCTGCGCGCAAGGGATTTGATATTCATTTGCCACATTTTAAAATTGCGTATGGTAGCAAGACATGAAAATCTTGCATACGTCTAGGCCATGAAGCTTGAATTAAGGCTATTGTACGAAGCCTATTTATCGACGTACTTCGGATCTTATTAAAAATCTCTGAACTTCTTAGTATGGTCGCGCTAAATACCGCCCCTCCCGCACCCGAAACGTATGACCCCCCCCACGGCGCAGCCGCGGCTTCAGTCGAGTCGAGTGTGTCGCAGAGCACACATGTGCCGCTCCGCTCCGTAAATGCAGTTTACGTGAGTTAGGCGAGCGCTATTCGCGTTCTCAAGGACGTTTGAAAGTGACGTCACTGGCCAATGTGGCGGCCGTGCCGGGTTAACTTCTCTGTGTGACATTGGCGGTATCACTGGAACGTTGATCACTTATCTCCTTCTAGCTGTTATACTATTCATTTTGAAGGAAAAACTTAAAGAAAAGCGTATTTAGTTTAGATGCCAATAGTTAGCATAAAGGTTATTTCATAATTATAGACCCAGTAGTTTACTTGTTATAACAATTCACGCAAAAAATCGGAAAATTAGCAAAATTTCTTATTGTTTTCTAAACTTAAATTGTTGACAAACGAATGATCGGATTTTGATGAGAGTTCCTTTGGAACATGAACCAACAATCTGAGAAAATAAACCAATAAACTTTCTAGATAGAAAGTGCCCCGAACGAAAATTCATAGCATGCACTAACATGCAGGGTGCGTAGTTTCACGGCCAAAACCGCTGCTTTTGAGGTCCAACGGCTGCACCCTGCATGTTAGTGCATGCTATGAATTTTCGTTCGGGGCACTTTCTATCCAGGAAGTTTATTTGTTTATTTTCTCAGATTGTTGGTTCATGTTCCAAAGGAACTCTTGTCAAAATCCGATCATTAGTTTTTCAACAATTTAAGTTGAGAAAACAATAAGAAATTTTGCTCATTTTTCGATATTTTGCGTGAATGGTTATAACAAGTAAACTACAGGGTCTATAATTTTGAAATAACATTTGTGATGACTATTGGCATGTTAACTAAATACGCTTTCTTATAAGTTTTTCCTTCAAAATGAATAGTATAACAGCAAGAACGAGATTAGTACCGCGTGGTTTGTGCGAGAATCCGCAGACAGTTAGAGCGCTAGACCCGCTAGCTGAGGGATAATTTTGTCCGCTAGGGGCGTATCGAAGTTTTGCGATCGCGAATAGGGGCAAACAGCTCAGCCCTGAGCGAGTAGAGGTCACAAGCAATTAGCAAAGTTTTTATATTTGAGTCCTCAGACAAACATAATGAATGAACATAATGTCATAAAAAAACTAAATACAAAAACAAAATACACAGTAAATAATGCGACGCACAGAACCACTAGGTTTAGTGTGTGTTGTGCCCTCAGACAATGTCATAAAAAAAACTAAATACAAAAACAAAATACACAGTAAATAATGCGACGCACAGAACCACTAGGTTTAGTGTTTGTTGGGCCCTCAGACAATGTCATAAAAAAACTAAATACAAAAACAAAATACACAGTAAATAATGCGACGCACAGAACCACCAGGTTTAGTGTGTGTTGTGCCCTCAGACAATGTCATAAAAAAACTAAATACCAAAACAAAATACACAGTAAATAATGCGACGCACAGAACCACTAGGTTTAGTGTTTGTTGGGCCCTCAGACTATGTCATAAAAAAACTAAATACAAAAACAAAATACACAGTAAACAATGCGACGCACAGAACCACCAGGTTTAGTGTTTGTTGTGCCCTCAGACAATGTCATAAAAAAACTAAATACAAAAACAAAATACACAGTAAATAATGCGACGCACAGAACCACCAGGTTAAGTGTTTGTTGTGCCCTCAGACAATGTCATAAAAAAACTAAATACAAAAACCAACACACGGTAAATAATGCGACGCACAGAACAGACGCACAGAACCACCAAGTCTAGTGTTTCTCTGACCATACACTAATGTGGTGTAAACAAAATGCGACTAGATGTTTCGGAACTTTAATTGTTGCTAACAGATCAAGCGGGAGCATCCTGGTGGTCCAGTCACTTTTGTTTAGCAGCAGTCTCCTTTTTCTGCTGTCGAGCAACTTTTTTTGCAGCCTTTTCGGCATCAACAGCTGCCTTTCGTTCCTGCGCTTCAAGGATGGCGGGAGGATCTCTGACCTTCATACCCCTAAGATCTCTGGGATCTACGATCTCGGGAAGAATGCAAGTTAGGTAGAACTCTTTCAACTTTGGGAGCATTGTTTCTACCCAAAACTTGTCATTACGCTCGATGGTCAGCACCTCCCGATCATGGTCAGTGTACAACACGAGATCACAATACCTGCGCTTGCAGATATTGAGTTGTCCCTGAATCTGGTAGAAGTAGTGATGTCCAGATTTCAGGTACAGAGCTCCTTCTGACGATACACCAACGCACAAGTCCTTAATTTTGGCTGCATCAATGATTTTTTTAATTTGCACATTGTTGCTGAAGAGGCTGTTTATAGATGGCAAGCATTTGACTTCTAAAAGCCCGTCTTCTCCAACAAGTCCATCTGGGCTGGCACCTAAGAAGGGGTTATCGCTATCGACAAATAGCCCACAAGGAGTCACGGAAGTGCCAAACCTCTGTTCATAGTACAGGATGGCATGGGGCTCATTGATCGTGCCGTAGGCAATGGCTTTGCTCTTTAGTTGTCTTGGATTTGTTATAGACAGCACATTGCCATGGCACGACGTATAAGGTCGACGACAACAGATTGTTCCAAACATGGAGGCAGTGAGACGATCTCGACGAGCCTCCCTCCATGCTGGATTACCACTCTGGCCGACCGTCTTCCTTTCAAGCTCGTGGAGAGCCTCCGGTGTCGCAACCTCTTGAGCTAGTCGGGCTAGGACCTTCTCGCTGCCACGAACCATCTCTTCTTGAGTGATGTCTGGTTCGGCAGCATTCGGGCCGTATTCTGCATCAGGCCCAGAGGACGTAGCCTTAGCCTTTGTTGCCCGTTGAACAAAGCCTATGCTACGACGTGCTTGAGAGCGTTTCCTCTGGGCAACGTTCTGCTTGTCTCTAGCAGAAAAAACTTGCTTAAAAATACGACCTGGACTGCGACCGAGCATCGTCTTGATGGGAGAGATGTGCCAAGATGGACCTTTGATGTGACAGAGGCTCGCTGCCATGGCACGTCTTCGATAACCGCCTCTCTTGCTGTGATCCACCCGTTTTCCACCGGCAGTTACGGCAACTAGACCCATGAATCGCTCGGCCTGGTTAGTGGTGACATTTCTAGTCAAGCGATCAGCCTTGGTGACGAGTGGCTCAAGGGCTTTTTGAATTTCTGCCCACAAGGTGGACTTGGACAAGAACGGGACTTTATTCTCCTCGAGGAGCTCTTTTCGCAAGCAATATGTGTCTCTGCAGCTCTTGTGGTCTCCAAAGACATGGAGAGGACCATTGCGTAGGTCTTGCCGCAAGATTTCAGTTGCTGCAGTTGCAACTCTGCCTTCCTTTGCAGAGCTAGCTATGGCCCCACGGGCGGCTTTAGTCAAGCGAGGAATGACAGCAGCTAACTCTTTTCTTGCCGACAGTTCATGTTGAGTCGCTGATGTAAGCTTGTGGAGCTTGTCCGTGTAGCAACGAACAATGTGGTTTGCACACTCCAACTTGGTTACATGTCTGCCATAAGGGACGTGCCGTTGGATCCGGTTGTAGGTGCTGGAGTCTCCATCCCCTATGACAAACATGTATCTCAAGCCGTGCATTTGTTCGCTGCGGCGGAATCCTTCTACGAGGATTTTCTGTTCCATCCCAGTTGACGGTCCGTCGTAGTTCTTGTAGCACCGATGTGGGTTGACTTCTTCGCCTGGCTTAGAGCACGAACAAACGTAGCAGAACTTATTGCATACGCCCATATAAAGTAAGCCGTCAGTCTCTGCACCAATAATGCATGCCTGCAACAAACCACACACATAAAACTATGCTAAAAGTACAAATCATATACTTTTAACAATATCCTTATTTGACTAAAAATGACTCGCTTGGCGTGCTTGAGTGTAGAATCGAACGTCGTAAAGGTGTCCCAACGTAACTAGTCTCATGCTGACTTCAGATCCAATTACCTATCGTTCCTTTCACGCAGTAGTTTTCAACGAAGATCAACAGTTTCCAGACGTTTGATTCAAACGTAAAGGCAGATAACATATTATACACTTCGTGGTTTTGGAGCCGTCATATCAGCGAATCACATAATAAACGGTATAAATGTCCCCGACCCAACTGAAAAACAGTTATTGTGACTGAGTGGGTGAACAATTGAATACAGGTTTATTTACTTATTTACTATAGTAGAAAATTAAGTTGATAGTGTTAGACTCGGCGTTTTAGTCAGCATGAAGACTAGCTACGCTAGGGAAACTTCACACTTTGCCATATTCTGTTATACCATTCTATTTATTCCATTATTAGATTATAATTCACTTACGACTCCTGATGAGGCATTGTATGCGTGTCCATAAGAGCGTTTGCACCAGCCTCCATCCACAATCACGGTGATGTACGGAAATCCATCTTTATCGATGTGATTTTTTTGTATGGCTATTTCTTTCTCTCGCTTTCCATTTGCGATCATGTAGTCCATAAGTTTCTTCTCCCAAACCTTATAACAATACCAAACATTACTAAATTGTATAGAACAAGTGCTAAGAGTTAGTATAATAATACAAATTCAAGAAACAAAATTTGTGTTGTGTCTTTCGTGTTTTTATATCGTCGCTCAACGAGCCCCTTTCTCTTTTTTAGCCGACCTCAAACTAACCACACATAAATTGTGCAAGAATCTGTGTACGTAGTTTTATGTACGTGCATTTGTAAATATATGGATCTAATTACCGTTGGTTAGAAAATATATTATAGAAATGACACGTCTTACTCATTTTTTTATTTTCATTCTCACAAGTAAGATGCGTTGGGAAAATAGTTCAATAAAATAACCAACGGATCAGTGATCAATAAGCCAACTCCTAATTTTAGGTTTAGTTTTCAGTGGTCGCGACATACGGAACTAAATAAGCGGAATTAGTTATTCAAACCGCTGAAATGACAAATGCCTATGTAATTATGATACATGAGCATAATTTAAACACACCTCTTCAACTCTCTCCTCGTGTCGCTGCCATTTTTGTTTTCCCATGATGGGTATTTCCAAAATAGCCATCATTGCCTGAGTTTGATAGTGGCCGATGCCCGAGGAAACGGCGCCCCATACCAAACCGTCGTTGACTTCGTTTGCACGGGTTGGCTCGTCTGTGGTTATGGTGCGTCGATTACCGCACATCATACAACGGTACACCAGAGTACTCAGAAGCCCAGAGCGGCGCTCAGACTCCAGGACATAGCGGCCAGTAGTGCAGGTTTGTCCATGGGATGCAATCGAAGTTAGCTCCTTCAATAGGTGACTTATGTTTACAACACGACGGCCAGAGATTGTTTCTTCTAACGACTTTGAATGCTTATCAGGAACAACAAAAAGGTCTGGTAGAGATTCTTCGTCGCTATCTCCCGACATGGGCGAAGAACTAAATCACACAGACAAGACGTACACAAACATGAATTATCATAACAAACAAAGTATACATAAACAACATATAAAAATACAGGCCATCGGAGGAGTGTAAAATAAATTTAGTGGGAGGGCATACTTCATGTTATCGACCCATCGTTATTGTGTTTGTTACCTATGTGTTTATCAATAAAATTGACAGTCTATTAGATGTTAGTGAGGCTGCCATTTTTTTATTAATGCAAATACATGTGTATAATTTTAGTTGAACATGTATACGTGCAATTCACGCAAAAGCACTGCAAAGTGCAAATAAAAACTAATTGGTTTTGAAGCTATGCGTTACAATCTTTACGAAAAAAACGTAGACTAAATAATATATGTCTGTTCAAAAGCTAATGAAGAGATAAAGAATAATATTTTCAGAAGTGTCTGTCAAAGACAGATGGCGCGCTGCATTTTATCTTGCCACGAGAACACTCTTCAAGTTGTAGTCTGCGGAGATATGTTTGGAAAAAGGGGGGGGGGGGGTGACGACCCTGGTTTCATTGGGTGGTGTGAGAGTGAGAAAGAGAGCGAGAGAGAGAGCAAGCGAGAGAGAGAGAGAGAGAGAGAGAGAGAGAGAGAGAGAGAGAGAGAGAGAGAGAGAGAGAGAGAGAGAGAGAGAGAGAGAGAGAGAGAGAGAGAGAGAGAGAGAGAGAGAGAGCAAGAGAGAGAGAGAGAGAGAGAGAGAGAGAGAGAGAGAGAGAGAGAGAGAGAGAGAGAGAGAGAGAGAGCACTATTTTTATTAGCAATAGTTTTATGCCTAACAAAAGCACTGTACCTGTGCGGTGACGGCAATCTGATCCTTTCATCGACTTGCAGCCCAGAAGGCCCAGCCTGAGGAGATGGACTCCGCTTATGTGGGGTCACTTCTAATTCCGGCATAGGTTCTCTAGTAAACGAATTTTAATTATAGTTAGAAAATATGAGGCTGTGACTTAGCTAGTTTAGCACAGTAGTATAGGTGTTTCCTCAACCGGCATTATAAACACTAAACAGCGAGGTTCAATTTGGTATATAGCCACGTCTGAAGCCATGTAACTGGACGTGGACAATTACGTACGATATTATATAATGTAGGTAGGCCTAAATGTCTTCCTTGTCCGTCGGATAAGAAAGACAATTATTACTCTAGTGAAGTCAACATGTTGACGGGGAGACAGACCACAAGACCACAAACAACTACAACAATTATTTACAACAGTAGCCAACTAATAATGGTAAAATAATATTGTTCACATTCGTAAGGGACTATTTACAATTTTAGAACCAGTTACTATTACAGGGAATAAATAATATTATGAACATTATAATACAAATATTATTGTCGTTTCATAGTAATTGTCGTAAAAAAATTGTCCACTGGGATTTTAGCTCAGAAACTCCGGCTCTAGAAAGGTGGCTAGTTAGTTAGGTAGGTGGTTACTAAAGCTAAATTACTAAATACAAAATATTTCTATGTGTCTTACCGTTCACAAGTTTCAAGTGTATTTGCTTGTTGATCGACTTTTCTTCTTTTCCAACTTTCTTTTATTGAATTGGCTCTACTGGTCCTTTTGTGAGGTCGATCTACTCTTCGCCTTTTAGGCATGATTGGTAGTTGGTACTTACGTCTTCTTGCTAACACACGTCACACATGAAATGAATGGGGAGGTCTGTACTGCGCGCCATGCGCCCGCTGCACGAGAAACGTGGTAGGTTCGCAGGTCGGCCGCTCCGTCCTTCGGCCGCTGAGCGCCACTAACTGACACCGGATGTTAGCTCGGCAAGCACAAGTACGCTGCTTCGCGGGGACGATTTTAAAGGTTTTACACGTCGCCGGTTTGGGATGTCCTACTCCTAAAGTATTCACTGTATATTAATGAGTGATACCATTTTCAAAAGGTAGCATTCCAGCGCACATGGTAATTATATTTGCTATGATTAAATGCTGGTAACAGATTTAATTACGTTATTGCAAAATTCATAAAACAAACAATAGTTTATGTAAGGGTACAAAAAAAATTATAATTCATAAAGTTGTACATTTAAAGAAACAGGGAGATGTCATTCTACTAATGAAAGTATAATGTTGATTTGAGCACATTTTCACTAGTGTGGTTCGATCCACAGCGCATTTGAACAGCCAACTAATGGCAATTACAAAAAATTCCGTGACGTCACCAAAAAAAATCCAAAAAATATTTTGGACCTAGTTTCTCATATAACTTGTGCTAACACATATTTTTCCATAAAAAAAGTTTGTTTCTTGCGAAAACCAAAACTTAGACCAATACCCTTAAAATAATTAAAATGGAAAAGATGTAGGCATAGGACTATTGCCAGGGAGCTAACCTACGCCAAGCAATTACCTGTTTGTGTCTAGGCCTACCATAAATCTGAATTGCCATAGTCCGGGTGTACACCGTGTAGGCCTACCCCACTAACAGAACTGTAGTACAGCATCTCCGTCGCTTATCTCTTATCAGTGGCAATGACCTTTATTCGTCCTGCGCGGCCTTCAGACCCGCCTATATGAATAAACACAGATTATATTGCCAATATGTGCCCACCGACTAGAAGTGTGTATCACTGGCGTGACTACACACGAACACACGCACACACGCACACACGCACACGCACACGTACACGTACACGCACACGCACACGCACACGCACACGCACACGCACACGCACACGCACACGCACACGCACACTCACACGCACACGCACACTCACACGCACACGCACACGCACACGCACACGCACACGCACACGCACACGCACACGCACACGCACACGCACACGCACACGCACACGCACACGCACACACGCACACGCACACGTACACGCACACGCACACGCACACGCACACGCACACACACACGCACACACGCACACGCACACGCACACGCACACGCACACGCACACGCACACACACACGCACACGCGCACACACGCACACACGCACACACGTACACACGCACACACGCACACGCACACGTACACGCACACGCACACGCACACGCACACGCGCACACACACGCACACGCACACACACACACACACACGCACACGCACACACACACGCACACGCACACGCACACGTACACGCACACGCACACGCACACGCACACGCACACACACTTCTACTACCCAGCTAAACCATGTTGGGCAGTAAAAGGCGGTAGACAAACTGCTGATTGCGTTGCGAATCTCTACCCTATATTACTCACTCAACGGTGCTACTGCTAACGTACGTTCCAAATGAAATATCGTTTCTACTTCATACTATAACATTATGAGATTTTGTTATGATTCATTTCTTTCCATTGACAGTCTGTTATTTAGCCGGTTCCCATAGGGTAATGAACACCGAAGTTAAGCAACCTCGGGCTAGGTCAGAAGGTGGATGGATGACCACTCTCCTCGGAAACTCTAGTTGCCGTTGGTAAGAGCGGATTGGAGGGTTCGAAAGCTTGTGTAACAGCTTCGTTCTTCTCGTCAACTGCTCGGCAGTCCAGGTTAGTGTAGGAACCTATATGACTGGTCAGTTACACCGTTCTTTCGGATGGGACGTAAAGCCGTTGGTCTCTTTTGTACTAATCGACAGGAGTAAGCTACGTGCCGGTACCAGGCTTCCCCTCCTCCCTTCCTCATTATCATTAATCAATTACCACTCATCAGTCTAATGAGGGCCTTGTGCCCTACACTTTCCTTAATTATAAAAAGATAAATACATGATGTACGGCATTGACCTATGACATTGATAGCGTTATTTGCCTCCATCAATATTTGCGTTCGAGAATAACAACTTTTTTCATCTCGAGACCATCGACCTTTGAGTATAAACTCGGGGCAGAGAACCAACGTTAGTGGTTGTTTGGCTACCACGTCGTACCGGTCAACGTATGGTAGTCGGGTAGTATAATCTCGCCAAGCATGCGCGGTGATCTTGTACTAGCCAACAAGCGTAAGTGAGGCTGTACGAGGCGGTGGACAAACAACCACGTCATACCGGTCAACATATGGTAGTCGGGTAGTATAATCTCGCCAAGCATGCGCGGTGATCTTCTACCAGCCAACAAGCGTAAGTGAGGCTGTACGAGGCGGTGGACAAACTGCCACGTCGTACCGGTCAACGTATGGTAGTCGGGTAGTATAATCTCGCCAAGCGTGCGCGGTGATCTTCTACTAGCCAACAAGCGTAAGTGAGGCTGTACGAGGCGGTGGACAAACTGCCACGTCGTACCGGTCAACGTATGGTAGTCGGGTAGTATAATCTCGCCAAGCGTGCGCGGTGATCATCTACTAGCCAACAAGCGTAAGTGAGGCTGTACGAGGCGGTGGACCAACTGCCACGTCATACCGGTCAACGTATGGTAGTCGGGTAGTATAATCTCGCCAAGCGTGCGCGGTGATCTTCTACTAGCCAACAAGCGTAAGTGAGGCTGTACGAGGCGGTGGACCAACTGCTACGTCATACCGGTCAACGTATGGTAGTCGGGTAGTATAATCTCGCCAAGCATGCGCGGTGATCTTCTACTAGCCAACAAGCGTAAGTGAGACTGTACGAGGCGGTAGACAAACTGCTACGTCATACCGGTCAACGTTTGGTAGTCGGGTAGTATAATCATTGATTAAACAATAAACATGTTTAATCAATGGTATAATCTCACTAAGCATACAGTCCCATCGTACGACAGTCGCAAGGCTAGTAACATAGACCAGCCAATCGTACGACAGTCGCAAGGGTCTACTGTTCGAAGCAGGGTCACACAGAGTGGTAGAACCCCAGCCATCGTACGATCAGTCGCAAGGCTAGTAACATAGCCCAGCCATCGTACGATCAGTCGCAAGGCTAGTAACATAGACCAGCCAATTGTACGACAGTCGCAAGGCTAGTAACATAGCCCAGCCATCGTACGATCAGTCGCAAGGCTAGTAACAGCCCAGCCAATCGTACGACAGTTGCAAGGCTAGTAACATAGCCCTGCCAATCGTACGACAGTTGCAAGGCTAGTAACATAGCCCTGCCAATCGTACGACAGTTGCAAGGCTAGTAACATAGCCCTGCCAATTGTACGACAGTTGCAAGGCTAGTAACATAGCCCTGCCAATCGTACGACAGTTGCAAGGCTAGTAACATAGCCCTGCCAATCGTACGACAGTTGCAAGGCTAGTAACATAGCCCTGCCAATTGTACGACAGTTGCAAGGCTAGTAACATAGCCCAGCCAATCGTACGACAGTTGCAAGGCTAGTAACATAGCCCAGCCAATCGTACGACAGTTGCAAGGCTAGTAACATAGCCCTGCCAATCGTACGACAGTTGCAAGGCTAGTAACACAGCCCAGCCAATCGTACGACAGTTGCAAAACTAGTAACACAGCCCAGCCAATTGTACGACAGTTGCAAGGCTAGTAACAAAGACCAGCCAATCGTACGACAGTTGCAAGGCTAGTAACAGCCCAGCCAATTGTACGACAGTCGCAAGGCTAGTAACATAGCCCAGCCAATTGTACGACAGTCGCAAGGCTAGTAACACAGCCCAGCCATCGTACGACAGTTGCAAGGCTAGTAACACAGCCCAGCCAATTGTACGACAGTCGCAAGGCTAGTAACACAGCCCAGCCAATTGTACGACAGTCGCAAGGCTAGTAACATAGCCCGGCCAATTGTACGACAGTCGCAAGGCTAGTAACATAGCCCAGCCAATTGTACGACAGTTGCAAGGCTAGTAACAGCCCAGCCAATTGTACGACAGTCGCAAGGCTAGTAACATAGCCCTGCCAATTGTACGACAGTTGCAAGGCTAGTAACAGCCCAGCCAATTGTACGACAGTCGCAAGGCTAGTAACATAGCCCTGCCAATTGTACGACAGTTGCAAGGCTAGTAACAGCCCAGCCAATCGTACGACAGTTGCAAGGCTAGTAACATAGCCCAGCCAATTGTACGACAGTTGCAAGGCTAGTAACAGCCCAGCCAATCGTACGACAGTTGCAAGGCTAGTAACATAGCCCAGCCAATTGTACGACAGTCGCAAGGCTAGTAACATAGCCCAGCCAATTGTACGACAGTTGCAAGGCTAGTAACAGCCCAGCCAATCGTACGACAGTTGCAAGGCTAGTAACAGCCCAGCCAATCGTACGACAGTCGCAAGGCTAGTAACATAGACCAGCCAATTGTACGACAGTTGCAAGGCTAGTAACATAGCCCTGCCAATCGTACGACAGTTGCAAGGCTAGTAACAGCCCAGCCAATCGTACGACAGTTGCAAGGCTAGTAACATAGCCCTGCCAATCGTATGACAGTCGCAAGGCTAGTAACAGCCCAGCCAATCGTACGACAGTTGCAAGGGTCTACTGTTCCAAGCAGGGTTACATAGAGTGGTAGAACCCCAGCCATCGTACAGTCAGTCGCAAGGCTAGTAACATAGCCCAGCCAATTGTACGACAGTCGCAAGGCTAGTAACAGCCCAGCCAATTGTACGACAGTTGCAAGGCTAGTTACAGCCCAGCCAATTGTACGACAGTCGCAAGGCTAGTTACAGCCCAGCCAATTGTACGACAGTTGCAAGGCTAGTTACAGCCCAGCCAATTGTACGACAGTCGCAAGGCTAGTTACAGCCCAGCCAATTGTACGACAGTCGCAAGGCTAGTAACAGCCCAGCCAATTGTACGACAGTCGCAAGGCTAGTAACATAGCCCTGCCAATTGTACGACAGTCGCAAGGCTAGTAACATAGCCCTGCCAATCGTATGACAGTCGCAAGGCTAGTAACAGCCCAGCCAATCGTACGACAGTTGCAAGGGTCTACTGTTCCAAGCAGGGTTACATAGAGTGGTAGAACCCCAGCCATCGTACAGTCAGTCGCAAGGCTAGTAACATAGCCCAGCCAATTGTACGACAGTCGCAAGGCTAGTAACAGCCCAGCCAATTGTACGACAGTTGCAAGGCTAGTAACATAGCCCAGCCAATCGTACGACAGTCGCAAGGCTAGTAACAGCCCAGCCAATTGTACGACAGTTGCAAGGCTAGTTACAGCCCAGCCAATTGTACGACAGTCGCAAGGCTAGTTACAGCCCAGCCAATTGTACGACAGTCGCAAGGCTAGTAACAGCCCAGCCAATTGTACGACAGTCGTAAGGCTAGTAACATAGCCCTGCCAATTGTACGACAGTCGCAAGGCTAGTAACATAGCCCTGCCAATCGTATGACAGTCGCAAGGCTAGTAACAGCCCAGCCAATCGTACGACAGTTGCAAGGGTCTACTGTTCCAAGCAGGGTTACATAGAGTGGTAGAACCCCAGCCATCGTACGACAGTTGCAAGGCTAGTTACATAGCCCTGCCAATCGTACGACAGTTGCAAGGCTAGTAACATAGCCCTGCCAATCGTACGACAGTTGCAAGGCTAGTAACATAGCCCAGCCAATTGTACGACAGTTGCAAGGCTAGTAACATAGCCCTTCCAATCGTACGACAGTTGCAAGGCTAGTAACATAGCCCAGCCAATCGTACGACAGT
Organism: Isoperla grammatica; assembly: GCA_945910005.1. Classification (NCBI taxonomy): domain Eukaryota; kingdom Metazoa; phylum Arthropoda; class Insecta; order Plecoptera; family Perlodidae; genus Isoperla; species Isoperla grammatica. Next base: position 35,166,364 of record OX246744.1, read on the forward strand.
TGCTAGGCTAGTTACATAGCCCAGCCAATCGTACGACAGTTGCAAGGGTCTACTGTTCTAAGCAGGGTCACACAGAGTGGTAGAGCTCCAGCCATCGTACAGTCAGTCGCAAGGCTAGTAACATAGCCCAGCCAATCGTACGACAGTTGCAAGGGTCTACTGTTCTAAGCAGGGTCACACAGAGTGGTAGAGCTCCAGCCATCGTACAGTCAGTCGCAAGGCTAGTAACATAGCCCAGCCAATTGTACGACAGTTGCAAGGCTAGTAACATAGCCCTTCCAATCGTACGACAGTTGCAAGGCTAGTAACATAGCCCAGCCATCGTACAGTCAGTCGCAAGGCTAGTAACATAGCCCAGCCAATCGTACGGTCAGTTGCAAGGCTAGTAACATAGCCCAGCCACTCGTACGACAGTTGCAAGGGTCTACTGCTCGAAGCAGGGTTACACAGAGTGGTAGAACCCCAGCCATCGTACGGTCAGTCGCAAGGCTAGTAACATAGCCCAGCCAATCGTACGACAGTTGCAAGGGTCTACTGTTCGAAGCAGGGTTACACAGAGTGGTAGAACCCCAGCCATCGTACGGTCAGTCGCAAGGCTAGTAACATAGCCCAGCCAATGGTACGACAGTTGCAAGGGTCTACTGCTCGAAGCAGGGTTACACAGAGTGGTAGAACCCCAGCCATCGTACAGTCAGTCGCAAGGCTAGTAACATAGCCCAGCCAATCATACGACAGTTGCTAGGCTAGTAACATAGCCCAGCCAATCGTACGACAGTTGCAAGGGTCTACTGCTCGAAGCAGGGTTACACAGAGTGGTAGAACCCCAGCCATCGTACAGTCAGTCGCAAGGCTAGTAACATAGCCCAGCCATCGTACGATCAGTCGCAAGGGTCTACTGTTCGAAGCAGGGTTACACAGAGTGGTAGAACTCCAGCCATCGTACGGTCAGTCGCAAGGCTAGTAACATAGCCCAGCCATCGTACGACAGTTGCAAGGGTCTACTGTTCGAAGCAGGGTTACACAGAGTGGTAGAACCCCAGCCATCGTACAGTCAGTCGCAAGGCTAGTAACATAGCCCAGCCATCGTACGATCAGTCGCAAGGCTAGTAACATAGCCCAGCCAATCGTACGACAGTTGCAAGGGTCTACTGCTCGAAGCAGGGTTACACAGAGTGGTAGAACCCCAGCCATCGTACAGTCAGTCGCAAGGCTAGTAACATAGCCCAGCCATCGTACGATCAGTCGCAAGGCTAGTAACATAGCCCAGCCAATCGTACGACAGTTGCAAGGGTCTACTGCTCGAAGCAGGGTTACACAGAGTGGTAGAACCCCAGCCATCGTACGACAGTCGCAAGGCTAGTAACATAGCCCAGCCAATCGTACGACAGTTGCAAGGGTCTACTGTTCGAAGCAGGGTTACACAGAGTGGTAGAACCCCAGCCATCGTACAGTCAGTCGCAAGGCTAGTAACATAGCCCAGCCAATTGTACGACAGTCGCAAGGCTAGTAACATAGCCCAGCCATCGTACGATCAGTCGCAAGGCTAGTAACATAGCCCAGCCAATCGTACGACAGTTGCAAGGGTCTACTGCTCGAAGCAGGGTTACACAGAGTGGTAGAACCCCAGCCATCGTACAGTCAGTCGCAAGGCTAGTAACATAGCCCAGCCACTCGTAGGACAGTTGCAAGGGTCTACTGTTCGAAGCAGGGTTACACAGAGTGGTAGAACCCCAGCCATCGTACAGTCAGTCGCAAGGCTAGTAACATAGCCCTGCCAATCGTACGACAGTTGCAAGGGTCTACTGTTCGAAGCAGGGTTACACAGAGTGGTAGAACCCCAGCCATCGTACAGTCAGTCGCAAGGCTAGTAACATAGCCCAGCCACTCGTAGGACAGTTGCAAGGGTCTACTGCTCGAAGCAGGGTTACTCAGAGTGGTAGAACCCCAGCCATCGTACAGTCAGTCGCAAGGCTAGTAACATAGCCCAGCCACTCGTAGGACAGTTGCAAGGGTCTACTGCTCGAAGCAGGGTTACACAGAGTGGTAGAACCCCAGCCATCGTACAGTCAGTCGCAAGGCTAGTAACATAGCCCAGCCACTCGTAGGACAGTTGCAAGGGTCTACTGTTCGAAGCAGGGTTACACAGAGTGGTAGAACCCCAGCCATCGTACAGTCAGTCGCAAGGCTAGTAACATAGCCCAGCCACTCGTAGGACAGTTGCAAGGGTCTACTGCTCGAAGCAGGGTTACACAGAGTGGTAGAACCCCAGCCATCGTACAGTCAGTCGCAAGGCTAGTAACATAGCCCAGCCAATCGTACGACAGTTGCAAGGCTAGTAACATAGCCCAGCCAATCGTACGACAGTTGCAAGGCTAGTAACATAGCCCAGCCAATCGTACGACAGTTGCAAGGCTAGTAACATAGCCCAGCCATCGTACGACAGTTGCAAGGCTAGTAACATAGCCCAGCCAATCGTACGACAGTTGCAAGGCTAGTAACATAGCCCAGCCATCGTACGACATTTGCAAGGCTAGTAACATAGCCCAGCCAATCGTACGACAGTCGCAAGGGTCTACTGTTCGAAGCAGGGTTACACAGAGTGGTAGAACCCCAGCCATCGTACAGTCAGTCGCAAGGCTAGTAACATAGCCCAGCCAATCGTACGACTGTTGCAAGGCTAGTAACATAGCCCAGCCAATCGTACGACAGTTGCAAGGCTAGTAACATAGCCCAGCCATCGTACGACAGTTGCAAGGCTAGTAACATAGCCCAGCCAATCGTACGACAGTTGCAAGGCTAGTAACATAGCCCAGCCATCGTACGACAGTTGCAAGGCTAGTAACATAGCCCAGCCAATCGTACGACAGTTGCAAGGGTCTACTGTTCTAAGCAGGGTTACACAGAGTGGTAGAACCCCAGCCATCGTACGGTCAGTCGCAAGGCTAGTAACATAGCCCAGCCAATCGTACGACAGTTGCTAGGCTAGTAACATAGCCCAGCCAATCGTACGACAGTTGCAAGGGTCTACTGCTCGAAGCAGGGTTACACAGAGTGGTAGAACCCCAGCCATCGTACGGTCAGTTGCAAGGCTAGTAACATAGCCCAGCCAATCGTACGACAGTTGCAAGGGTTTACTGTTCGAAGCAGGGTTACAGAGAGTGGTAGAACCCCAGCCATCGTACGGTCAGTCGCAATGCTAGTAACATAGCCCAGCTAATCGTACGACGGTTGCAAGGGTTTACTGTTTGAATCAGGGTTACACAGAGTGGTAGAACCCCAGCCATCGTACGGTCAGTCGCAATGCTAGTAACATAGCCCAGCCAATCGTACGACAGTTGCAAGGGTTTACTGTTTGAATCAGGGTTAGTCAGAGTGGTAGAACCCCAGCCATCGTACGGTCAGTCGCAAGGCTAGTAACATAGCCCAGCCAATCGTACGACAGTTGCAAGGGTCTACTGTTCGAATCAGGGTTACTCAGAGTGGTAGAACCCCAGCCATCGTACGGTCAGTCGCAAGGCTAGTAACATAGCCCAGCCAATCGTACGACAGTTGCAAGGGTCTACTGTTCGAATCAGGGTAACTCAGAGTGGTAGAACCCCAGCCATCGTACAGTCAGTCGCAATGCTAGTAACATAGCCCAGCCATCGTACGACAGTTGCAAGGGTCTACTGTTCGAATCAGGGTTAGTCAGAGTGGTAGAACCCCAGCCATCGTACAGTCAGTCGCAATGCTAGTAACATAGCCCAGCCATCGTACGACAGTTGCAAGGGTCTACTGTTCGAATCAGGGTTAGTCAGAGTGGTAGAACCCCAGCCATCGTACAGTCAGTCGCAATGCTAGTAACATAGCCCAGCCATCGTACGACAGTTGCAAGGGTCTACTGTTCGAATCAGGGTTAGTCAGAGTGGTAGAACCCCAGCCATCGTACGGTCAGTCGCAATGCTAGTAACATAGCCCAGCCAATCGTACGACAGTTGCAAGGGTCTACTGTTCGAATCAGGGTTAGTCAGAGTAGTAGAACCCCAGCCATCGTACGATCAGTCGCAAGGCTAGTAACATAGCCCAGCCAATCGTACGACTGTTGCAAGGTCTTACTTGGTTTTACACACACATACTGAACCGTCCCGAGGAGATAAGTTGTTGTGGCTAATCTAGATGCTGCAACTATGCCACTTCTTACACTGTTCTCAATTTAAAAACAGTGTATTTGGGGAATGAATGTGACTGTTTTTTTCAACGAAATTTAACAAAAATCACTTTTTTATGTTACCTGTTAATGTAAGGCGCATGCTTCAAATAGTACGTATTTGTGTTTTAAATCAATTTAATAATGTTGAATTGCCTAGCAACATGTACACAGCCTACTGGATGCTACAATCAGCTGTTCTACGTTGATTTAGTAGCCACCGTATGAAATGAAATCGAATATCGCCCGCAAACGGGGTAATTAATTTTTTGGGTATAAATTTATTTTAAAATAATGACCCTTTCTTCAAATTACCCCTTCTTCAAATTTTAAGAAGGGGTAATTTATCGAAAATACTGTGATTATTATACAGTAACTTATGTTTAAGTTGGTGCATCTGCTGATAACAAAGAACCAAAACACTTATTTTGCTGCAGAGATATTTCTCTTCATCCTAGTGTTGAACAATGGCGAATGGCGTGCATTGTCTAGGCATATGGCCTAGGCATAGGCTATAGCTAAATCAACAGAATTAAATTGATTTAAAACATAAATATGTACTTTTTGAAGCATGCGCCTTACAGTAACAGGTAACATAAAAAAGTGATTTTTGTTTAATTTCGTTGAAAAAAACAAAGTCACATTCATTCCCCAAATACCAAAAACAGACTTTGATTACCATTCACTTTTCAATGGTATTTTAATTTTAATGTAGTTATGTCTCTGGATATTTTTGTACCTGCAAATACTTTTGATGTAACTGTAACACACTTGTAAGGGAATGTAGCCTACTATCTTTGTATGGTATTTTACTCTGTAACCATGGACAACATTAGATACTCGCTCACCTTGTACTGTGTAAGCATTGTGTAAGCATAGGAGATAGGAGTGCTCATTGATGACTAATAATAAAGAAAAAAAAATGGCAGTGTTACCATTTACACGGGTATTTAGGTTGAAAAATTGATCAACGGATTTTTCTTGGTTCACACGGATACTTTCTTTCATAGAGAAATAAAACAGCTTTCTTTTGTTCATTATGCTATTTTTTAAATTATATCTTCGCGGCGTTATTTGCGAAACGAAGTCGATGTTTCAGCTATCGATTTTAGGATCGAGGTTTTTCTTTAGTACCTATTCGACTATCGATTAGCAGAGAAAATGTCGTCTTATATCCAATGTTTTGACGTGAGAATATTCTGCATCTGTAAAAAGATCAAATTAATGTGATAAAATGTGTCTCTCGAAGTTCTACAATCGTATTTTTGTACAAAAGGCATGGGCCTAGGCCTTGGCTCTTGTTGGAAGAGTTGTTGAATAATTACGAAAGAGGCTAGGGCCTAGCCTAGGCCCTAGGCCTAGGCCTAGGCCTAGCGAGGCCTGAGAACCAGGTTAGAAATTTCAATTTAAACTGTTATCTTTGCAAAAATTACGCTAATACGACGCCTAGGCCTAGAATCATTATTAGCAGCCACGTATGTTTTGCCTGCCCTCAATTAGGTGTAGGCCTAGGCAAATTTACAAAACAAAATGCATTGTTTTAGGTTATGATGGCTTGTCTACAGCAGAACGTAACAATTACTAGGCCTACACACTATTATAAAGGGAAATGATGTAGGCCTAGGTCTAAACGGAGATGCAACTTTATAAAGACGTTTAAAAGGTTAAGGGGAATGTTGATTTTGAACCAAATGAAGGAAAATGAGGTAGGCCCTAGCCTAGCTAGCCTAGGCCTAGACCTACACAGAGACGCCACTTTATATAGCAACTTTGGTGGTTTTGAACGAAAAAAAGTGAAAAAAGTGAGTAGAACACCGGATTAGCTGTGCGCAAGTTTTACCGAAAATAATGTAGTAGGCCTAAAGGGTATTTCTTGCACATTAAAGCCTACCTACCTAATTCTTCGGAGTGGCTATTCCCACGATTATCGTGGCACGAAAACACGATAATCGTGTCCCATAATCGTGGGAATAGTCTCCCCACTCTGCGGCAGCTATTCCCACGATTGACTCGTGGACCTAAAACTCGTGCCCGCTAATCGTGGCGATAGCTAGAGCGCCAAGAAAAAGCTATCGCCACGATCAGGGCCACGAGTATCGTGCGGTACGAGACCCGGCAACCATGTAGACCTCCAACTCGTGGCGATAGCTAGAGCGCCATGTAAATGCTATCACCACGATCGGGCCAAGAGTATCGTGCGGCAGGGGCGGACTGGGATAACAAAGCCCGGGATGCTGGGTTTTGGGGGGCCCGCACGAGGTGGCGCGGTACAGCTGGTGTTTGGGGCGAAGCCCCAGCCACCGGAGGCAATAACGCCGAGGGCGTGAACCTTTCTTTTGGGGTTGCATTGAATTTTATGGCCTGAAACGGGATTTTAAGACGCGATTAACAGAGGCCAGCCTACCAGTAACACTACCGGGTGAGTAATTAAAATATAAAGAAAACGATATTCGAGGTAGGCCAACGCCCATTAGTGTTACTGATAAGTACAAAATATTGTCACTCACAAGTCGCAAAATGCTAGCGTGCGAGCGGATTTGACAAGGTTTCCCGGGCGATGGAGGTTATTGGCGAGTCTCAAGACTTTGTGAGTTAAGTTTGGGCGAGATTTTTTAGCAATATACAGAGAAGTATTAACATTATAGGATAGGATACCTTTCGGGCCCGGACTGCCAAAGGGCCCGGATTTGCCTAGAGGCCCGGGATGCGATCGCAGAAAGACTCTCAGGTGGCTCTTATCTACTGTGGTACGTCAGAATCGTGCCCCTAAGAACAAGCCATCTCACACAGACATGTTACGCCCAAAACGACTCTCAGGAGGCTCTTATCTACTGTGTACGTCAGAATCGTGCCCCTAAGAACAGGCCACTTCATATAGACATGTTACGCCCAATACGACTCTCAGAAGGCTCTTATCTACTGTGGTACGTCAGAATCGTGCCCCTAAGAACAGGCCATGTCTCACATAGACATGTTACGCCCAATTAGATCTCTGGAGGCTCTTATCTACTGTGGTACGTCAGAATCGTGCCCCTAAGAACAGGCCATCTCACATAGACATATTACGCCCAAAACGACTCTCAGGAGGCTCTTATCTACTGTGGTACGTCAGAATCGTGCCCCTAAGAACAGGCCACTTCATATGGACATGTAACGCCCAATATGACTCTCAGGTACGTCTTATCTTCTGTGGTACGTCAGAATCGTGGCCCTTAGAACAGGCCACTTCATATGGACATGTAACGCCCAAAACGACTGTCAGGAGGCACTTATCTACTGTGGTACGTCAGAATCGTGCCCCTAAGAACAGGCCATCTCACATAGACATGTTACGCCCAATAAGACTCACAGGAGGCTCTTATCTACTGTGGTACGACAGAATCGTGCCCCTAAGAACAGGCCACTTCACATGGACATGTAACGCCCAATATGACTCTCAGGTACGTCTTATCTACTGTGGTACGTCAGAATCGTGCCCCTAAGAACAGGCCACTTCATATGGACATGTAACGCCCAATATGACTCTCAGGTACGTCTTATCTACTGTGGTACGTCAGAATCGTGCCCCTTAGAACAGGCCATCTCACATAGACATGTTACGCCCAATTAGACTCTAAGGAGGCTCTTATCTACTGTGGTACGACAGAATCGTGCCCCTAAGAACAGGCCACTTCAATTGGACATGTAACGCCCTAAATGACTCTCAGGTACGTCTTATCTACTGTGGTACGTCAGAATCGTGCCCCTAAGAACAGGCCACTTCATATGGACATGTAACGCCCAATATGACTCTCAGGTACGTCTTATCTACTGTGGTACGTCAGAATCGTGCCCCTAAGAACAGGCCACTTCATATGGACATGTAACGCCCAATACGACTCTCAGTTACGTCTTATCTACTGTGGTACGTCAGAATCGTGCCCCTAAGAACAGGCCACTTCATATGGACATGTAACGCCCAATATGACTCTCAGGTACGTCTTATCTACTGTGGTACTGGTACGTCAGAATCGTGCCCCTAAGAACGAGCCACTTCATATAGACATATAACGCCCAATACGACTCTCAGGTGGCTCTTATCTACTGTGGTATGTCAGAATCGTGCCCCTTAGAACAAGCCACTTCATATAGACATGTAACGCCCAATACGACTCTCAGGTGGGTCTTATCTACTGTGATATGTCAGAATCGTGCCCGTAAGAACAAGCCACTTCATATAGACATGTAACGCTCAATACGACTCTCAGGAGGCTCTTATCTTCTGTGGTATGTCAGAATCGTGCCCCTAAGAACAAGCCACTTCATACAGACATGTTACGGCCAATATGACTCTTAGCAGGCTCTTATCTACTGTAGTACGTCAGAATCGTGCCCCTAAGAACGAGCCCCTTCATATAGACATGTTACGGCTAATACGACTCTCAGGTACGTCTTATCTACTGTAGTACGTCAGAATCGTGCCCCTAAGAACAAGCCACTTCATATAGACATGTTACGGCCAATATGACTCTCAGGTGGCTCTTATCTACTGTAGTACGTCAGAATCGTGCCCCTAAGAACGAGCCCCTTCATATAGACATGTTACGGCTAATATGACTCTCAGGTACGTCTTATCTACTGTAGTACGTCAGAATCGTGCCCCTAAAAATAAGCCACTTCTTGGTGACATGGTACGCCCAATACGACTCTCAGGTGGCTCTCATCTACTGTGGTATGTCAGAATCGTGCCCCTAAGAACAAGCCACTTCTTCAGAGTGGCTAATCCCAAGACTATTGTGGCAAGAACACACGATTAATAGGGGCACGATTCAGACGTACCACAGTAGATAAGAGCCAACTGAGAGTCGTATTTGGCGTAACATGTCTATATGAAGTGGCTTGTTCTTAGGGGCACGATTCTGACATACCACAGTAGATAAGACGTACCTGAGAGTCGTATTGGGCGTTAACTGTCTATGTGAGATGGCCTGTACTTAGGGGCATGATTCTGACGTACTACAGTAGATAAGAGCCACCTGAGAGTCATATTGGCCGTACCATGTCTATATGAAGTGGCTCGTTCTTAGGGGCACGATTCTGACATACCACAGTAGATAAGACGTACCTGAGAGTCATGGCGTAACATGTCTATATGAAGTGGCTAGTTCTTAGGGGCACGATTCTGACATACCACAGTAGATAAGACGTACCTGAGAGTCATATTGGCCGTACCATTTCAATATGAAGTGGCTCGTTCTTAGGGGCACGATTCTGACATACCACAGTAGATAAGACGTACCTGAGAGTCATGGCGTAACATGTCTATATGAAGTGGCTAGTTCTTAGGGGCACGATTCTGACATACCACAGTAGATAAGACGTACCGGAGAGTCATATTGGGCGTAACATGTCTATATGAAGTGGCTTGTTCTTAGGGGCCCGATTCTGACGTACTACAATAGATAAGAGCCTCCTGTGAGTAATATTGGGCGTAACATGTCTATTTGAAGTGGCTTGTTCTTAGGGGCACGATTCTAACATACCGCAGTAGATAAGAGCCACCTGAGAGTCATATTGGCCGTACCATGTCTATATGAAGTGGCTTGTTCTTAGGGGCACGATTCTGACATACCACAGTAGATAAGAGCCACCTAAGAGTCATTTTGGGCGTACCATGTCACCAAGAAGTGGCTTATTTTTAGGGGCACGATTCTGACGTACTACAGTAGATAAGACGTACCTGAGAGTCATATTAGCTGTAACATGTCTATATGAAGTGGCTTGTTCTTAGGGGCACGATTCTGACATACCACAGTAGATAAGACGTACCTGAGAGTCATATTGGGCTTAACATGTCTATATGAAGTGGCTTGTTCTTAGGGGCACGATTCTGACGTACTACAATAGATAAGAGCCTGCTAAGAGTCATATTGGTCTTAACATGTCTATATAAAGTGGCTAGTTCTTAGGGGCACGATTCTGACATATCACAGTAGATAAGAGCCTGCTAAGAGTCATATTGGTCTTAACATGTCTATAGGAAGTGGCTAGTTCTTAGGGGAACGATTCTGACATTCCACAGTAGATTAGAGCCTGCTTACAGTCGTATTGGGCGTAACATGTCTATATGAAGTGGCTAGTTCTTAGGGCACAATTCTGACATTCCACAGTAGATAAGAGCCTGCTAAGAGTCATATTGGTCTTAACATGTCTATATGAAGTGGCTTGTTCTTAGGGGCACGATTCTGACATACCACAGTAGATAAGATGTACCTGAGAGTCGTATTGGGCGTTACATGTCTATGTGAGATGGCCTGTTCTTAGGGGCACGATTCTGACGTACTACATTAGATAAGACGTACCTGAGAGTCATGGCGTAACATGTCTATATGAAGTGGCTTGTTCTTAGGGGCCCGATTCTTACGTACAACAATAGATAAGAGCCTCCTGTGAGTAATATTGGGCGTAACATGTCTATATGAAGTGGCTTGTTCTTAGGGGCACGATTCTGACATACCGCAGTAGATAAGACGTACCTGAGAGTCATGGCGTAACATGTCTATATGAAGTGGCTCGTTCTTAGGGGCACGATTCTGACATACCACAGTAGATAAGACGTACCTGAGAGTCATATTGGCCGTACCATGTCTATATGAAGTGGCTTGTTCTTAGGGGCACGATTCTGACATACCACAGTAGATAAGACGTACCTGAGAGTCATGGCGTAACATGTCTATATGAAGTGGCTCGTTCTTAGGGGCACGATTCTTACATACCACAGTAGATAAGAGCCACCTGAGAGTCATATTGGCCGTACCATGTCTATATGAAGTGGCTCGTTCTTAGGGGCACGATTCTGACATACCACAGTAGATAAGACGTACCTGAGAGTCATGGCGTAACATGTCTATATGAAGTGGCTTGTTCTTAGGGGCCCGATTCTTACGTACTACAATAGATAAGAGCCTTCTGTGAGTAATATTGGGCATAACATGTCTATATGAAGTGGCTTGTTCTTAGGGGCACGATTCTAACATACCGCAGTAGATAAGAGCCACCTGAGAGTCATATTGGCCGTACCATGTCTATATGAAGTGGCTAGTTCTTAGGGTACGTTCCGTAACCTCTTTGGGCGCGCCCAAAGATGCCCAGTCCATTCCGTAACCATTCTCCACGCGCCCGTGCACCATTCCGTAACCTGCTTGGGTAGCGTCTTGGGCACGCCCGCAACGCCCAAGCTTTTTCTCCGGGCATGGCCGGTCATGGCGGCAATTCAAAAGTGAATGTGCTGTCAGGGGTTGTCACGGCGGTGGATTGTGGCCCCCTAACCCGCCCCTAACCCTAAAAGAAGCGGGAAATATACGCTTGTTGTCGAAAAATGGCGTATGTGGGTGAGAGTAGGTCTCGGGGATACTTTAAATTTGTTAATGTTGCGTTACAAGACGAGAATACCGGAATTGTACACAACATTCGTGTTACAAGAGAAGAGTCGGATGCTATGAGTAAAGGTAAGTAAGCCATACTTTGATTTATATTAGTGAGAGGCTTTAGTCTAGCCTAGGCCCTAGCCTATGCCTGGTAGGCCTAGGCTAAAGTAGGGGAGGCATAGGCCTAGACCTACCCTAGGTTTTTGTCACAAGTTTTTGAAATAGCCATAATAGGCTAGGTATTGCAACAGTCGTAAGGAGGCACAACAGAACCAACGATCTTCCTTCGACACAAGTGATGGGCCTAACCTAGGTATTTTTAACCCCTACAACTAATTAATATCTGGCATAGCACTTAACTGATCTAGGGACATGTACATAATTTCAGACCCAGAGTATGCTCGTAGAGTATTCCATGAATTAATGAGTGTAGTTGGAGGTGATGATGAGACAGATGGAGACTCCCAGGTCGCTGATGATCTAACCTCCACCGACCCCGGTCAAGTAGACGTAGACGGCAGGTCTAATAACGTTATGCCTGCCGGCCCAAGTGAAGATGGGGACGGTAAGTCGCATTGAAGTTCATAAGGATTATTGTAGTATAGCCAGGTCTACTTCATTTGATTTGTTGGCCTATAGACTTAAAGATATGGCAAGGGAGATCTTTAAGCCAAAAATGTAGGCTCATTGTGAATTATTGTAATGTAGTGGAAACACAAAACAAAACAAAATTCATACAGACTACTTCTGTAGGACAGTGTAGAAATGGCAGTTTGGTAAACATTATCGACATTTGGTACATCTGGGTAATTTAATTGTTTCATTTTTTAACAGGGATCCGATGGACTCATTCAGCAGTGCTGCTGTTGATCTGTGAATATGAACAAAATATCCCAAAATTCGAATCGCCACGCTACACAAATAAGGCAGTATGGGCACTAATTGCGACAAACCTAATTTCCAAAGGATACAAAAAAGTATCGGGCACCCAATGCGACGCAAAATGGAGAGGGCTCAAAAAAATATATAAGAAAATAAAAGATCATAATGGCAAATCGGGTAACAACCGGCAACCCTGGGCATATTTTGATGTAAGGCTATGCATTATTATTTATGTCCCATCTGTAAACTATCACAAACAGTATTTGAAGTAGGTATTATGTACAAATTTATTTTATATTCTAGGCCATGGATGAAATACTAGGCAAACGCCCCGATATGGCTCCAGTTGCCACTGCCAGTAGCTCTGGAATAGTTACACAGACACGTAATGCTGATGGTGAGGATGAAGAGGAGATATTATCTGATGCAGACGTTGACACTCCAGTTATCAAGAGTAAGTTAAGTTTAAGTAGTACAGTAATCCCCCTTTAATTCAAATTTCAAGGGACTCTCAAAACTCCAATTTGAATTACAAAATTTTGAATTAAAAGAACTTAAACACTAAGCACCATACCCAAATCTTTTGCTGGGATACATAAATTTGAATTAACCGAGTTTGAATTAACGAGGGACTACTGTATAAGTAAAGGTAGGACCTAAATCTAGAAGAAACTACAGTAGGCCTACATTCATATTGTCCCTTTTAACAAAATCTTGGAGTGAGCCATCACAAATCTTGATATGGTTTTAGTTTTGTGCTTAATATTGATATATCCAGACCAGTGAATAGCAGTAAACCAGTGGGAAGGGAAAAATTCAAGTAGAAAGGATGGTATGCTTAACTGTGTTTACAATAATGCAAACACAGTAAAAGCGAATGAGCCAGGAAGTTGATCAATCACTAAAATTTGACAGACATTTATGTTTAATTTTTTATATTCAATATTCACACAAAAACTTCCATGTACTCATAAAACTCCGCCCCCCCGATGTCTTAAACACTAATCAGTAGTACAGTGTGTAAACGCTTTAACGTAAATCGTCAACTCTCTTAAACCTTAATCGTTAGTCTTTGTCATTTTGTGTGAACCCGACTTTACGGGGGAGTGTCAAACTAAGAAAATCTTAAGTCTACTTGATTGATGTTTTTTTCATTTGAAGGGCCAGTACGGAAAGGATTTAAACGCATTGCAGACATATATGCTGACATGAAAACCGACCGGGCTGCCAGACACAGAGAAAAGATGGCTGCTCGGAATCAAATGATCTCCCTATTAGGCAGACTGTGTGAGGACAAGCCATGAATATTTAGATACAAGTTCGTACGTACAAACATATTAATGTCAAAGTTTTCTCTAATCATTACAAACAATAATTAGCATACCTAGATGTATGATTGTATTAGCTTATATTTGTATGCAAAGTATCAAAACTTTTGTGCTTTTCACTGTTTCAATTTTTATGTTTATGTTTATGTTTTGTGTTTGTTTGTTTTAATTCTTTTTTCAATTTTTATTATGTAGATTTAATTTTTGTGTGGACCTTATGTAAAATATAATTAATCTATGCTGGTCTAAATAGTGCAAACATTTTAATAATGTGAAAGCGTTATTTGATGCTACCGGTACCGGTAGTACCTACTATTGACAGTGCCAAAGTGCCCAATAAACCATTTTCAAAAACATCTACCTCCACAGTCCTTTAAATCTGGCAACAATGCACCACAATTAACGACTAGGTTTCAAGTGTTAAGACTCATTATGCCAAGACTCATTCATACATACAATTCTATCTATTATTTTCTAACTTTCTTTTTATATTTTTAATTGCTGTAGGCCTATGTTGTTTTCATTTAAGATAGGACCGTGGTTAACTATGTCTAAAGGGCCCTAGATCATTTTGAAAATGGTCTATTATGTAACGTTTATGTATTATTCCGTTATTATAATAATTATTATTATTATTATTACTATTACTATTATTATTATTATGTATTCTATGTATTCACGGGGATCACCAATGTTGTGAATTTATGGTGAATCGCATGCTAGCCTATGTATTTCAAAATAAAACTTTTAACGTACGGATATAGTACTTGTATATTTATTATTTAGCTCTTGGCACTTACTAATGTTACTTACTAATGATATAGTACTTGTATATTTATTATTTATTATTTAGCTCAAGTGGCACTTACTAATGTTACTTACTAATGTTCCATACTAATGGTAATTGTAATGTTTATCCTTTTAATGCCGGAGCTGTAGCGGTAGCATATTGGCTATTTCCAGCCTCTTTGCATTGCCATTTGTGGCAACATTTCTAGGTAATCCTACACCATCTTCCTCATCGTCACTACCATCATCATCAGAATTGTATTCCTCAGTGTCATCAGCTTGAGACATACAAATGTTGTGTAACACACAACATGCGATGATCACCTTTGGAATTTCCTTTATGTCGTTCATGTCCAGATATTTTAAAATTCTGAACCTTCCTTTCAGAAACGCAAATGAACGTTCAACCACACACCTTGTTGATGACAAACAAAAATTAAAGTTTTTTTGTTGCTGGGTCAAGTGCCCATTATCTTTAAAGGGCACCATAACAGCCTGTTGGCACTGATACGCAGGATCACCGACAAGATGAGAGTCATGAGGGAACTTCAATGCTTGCTCATTGTCGATATATACTTGTATTTCTGACTTGCGGAATACTCGCGAATCGTGGACAGACCCCACTTCCCCTGCATAGCAGTGTGTGAATCTGGCCTCATGGTCACACACAGCTTGAAGAACAATGGAGTGGTGTCCTTTTCGATTGTAGTAGGAAATTGGATTTTCCTTAGGAGCCGGTATGTTGATGTGGGTTCCATCAATAGCACCTATGATGCCAGGGAAGTTTGCTCTTGACTGGAAACCAGCCATGACCTCATGAACTCTTGGTCCACTGGGCCATTTGATTTCAATCGGAGCAAGTCCAAACAGCGCAGAGGTCACTCGACGTATAGTGCGGACAGCTGTCGCTCTTCCAACATCAAAACGGTCGCATACAGATCTATTTCAATGAACAAAAATAATGTTAACTTCTTGCCAGAGCTTAGCTTCCTAATGGAGAGAAATGTTGAATGTGTAGACCTAGCTCACTCAATGATAGGGTAGGTAACTAAGCATAGCCTACTCGATACATATAGATAGGCTAACGATGGGTTAGTCAATCCGCCTACGAAGTAGGCCTATAATTTGAAATGATGTGTTGCATGCGAATTAGGCTATGCTAACAGTAGGTTGCCCCTAGGTGTAATAAAGCTGAACTCGCAGCATTGCATGGGACGTACGTGGGATTCTACACAGCTGTTATACAAACCCTGTTTAAGATTCTACGCAGACTTGCTATTTTATACTAAATAGGCCTAGGCCTAGCTGCAGTTATAAACATTAAGTTAATGATATGCTTACAATGGGATGAGCTTAAATAATGTTAACGTAGCTTCGCCTAGGCCTCTGGTAGGCCTAGGCTAGGCTAGGCCTAGGCCTAGGCCTACACAATCAACAAAGTCAACACTAACCTGTATGAGTCAGGGGTTCCAAAATACCATAGTGCCAAAAGGAACTGTTTTTGTGGTTTTATTGTGGATCGCCCATTATTATTCGGTGATGAATTAATGATCACTGGCGCAATCCTGGCCAAAACCAATTCGAATGTGGACGGCCTTAACCTAAAGTGCTCCTTGAAACCAGATGGGCTGTACAAGGGCACTACTTGTTCCACATAATTTTGGACACGAGGCAACCTTACATTGGAAGAATTGGTTCGAAAACCTGACAATAACATTAAGTCTTCCATTTCTTCCTCAGAACTGTCAGAATCTGACAGAAGCTCTTCTATGACAGCCTTGATTACATGATTCAAAATGCCCCCTTCCGCCATGTTGAATTTCGCTGTCCGCACAAGGCGTACCGAAACCTGTCGTGCCCAGACAAGCCCGCTGACGCCCAACCTTGGGCATTTGTAGAGGTTACGGAACGTACCCTTAGGGGCACAATTCTGACATACCACAGTAGATAAGAGTCACCCAAGAGTCACATTATGCGTAGCTAGTCTATATGAAGTGGCTTGTTCTTAGGGGCACGATTCTGACATACCACAGTAGATAAGAGTCACCCTAGAGTCACATTATGCGTAGCTTGTCTATATGAAGTGGCTTGTTCTTAGGGGCACGATTCTGACATACCACAGTAGATAAGAGTCACCCAAGAGTCACATTATGCGTAGCTAGTCTATATGAAGTGGCTTGTTCTTAGGGGCACGATTCTGACATACCACAGTAGATAAGAGTCACCCAAGAGTCACAGTGCGTAGCTAGTCTATATGAAGTGGCTTGTTCTTAGGGGCACGATTCTGACATACCACAGTAGATAAGAGTCACCCTAGAGTCACATTATGCGTAGCTAGTCTATATGAAGTGGCTTGTTCGTAGGGGCACGATTCTGACATACCACAGTAGATAAGAGTCACCCAAGAGTCACATTATGCGTAGCTAGTCTATATGAAGTGGCTTGTTCTTAGGGGCACGATTCTGACATACCACAGTAGATAAGAGTCACCCGAGAGTCACATTATGCGTAGCTAGTCTATATGAAGTGGCTTGTTCTTAGGGGCACGATTCTGACATACCACAGTAGATAAGAGTCACCCGAGAGTCACATTATGCGTAGCTAGTCTATATGAAGTGGCTTGTTCTTAGGGGCACGATTCTGACATACCACAGTAGATAAGAGTCACCTGAGAGTCATATTGGGCGTAACATGTCTATATGAAGTGGCTTGTTCTTAGGGGCACGATTCTGACATACCACAGTAGATAAGAGTCACCTGAAAGTCATATTGGGCGTAACATGTCTATATGAAGTGGCTTGTTCTTAAGGGCACGATTCGGTCATACCACAGTAGATAAAAGTCTCCCTATAGTCACATTATGCGTAGCTAGTCTATATGAAGTGGCTTGTTCTTAGGGGCACGATTCTGACATACCACAGTAGATAAGAGTCACCTGAGAGTCATATTGGGCGTAACATCTCTATATGAAGTGGCTAGTTCTTAGAGGCACGATTCTGACATACCACAGTAGATAAGAGCCTGCTAAGAGTCATATTGGTCTTAACATGTCTATATGAAGTGGCTAGTTCTTAGGGGCACGATTCTGACATTCCACAGTAGATAAGAGCCTGCTAAGAGTCCTATTGGGCGTAACATGTCTATATGAAGTGGCTAGTTCTTAGGGGCACGATTCTGACATACCACAGTAGATAAGAGCCTGCTAAGAGTCCTATTGGGCGTTACATGTCTATATGAAGTGGCTCGTTCTTAGGGGCACGATTCTGACATACCACAGTAGATAAGAGCCTGCTAAGAGTCGTATTGGGCGTTACATGTCTATATGAAGTGGCTCGTTCTTAGGGGCACGATTCTGACATACCACAGTAGATAAGAGCCTGCTAAGAGTCGTATTGGGCGTTACATGTCTATATGAAGTGGCTCGTTCTTAGGGGCACGATTCTGTCATACCACAGTAGATAAGAGCCTGCTAAGAGTCGTATTGGGCGTTACATGTCTATATGAGGTAACTTGTGTTCTTAGGGGCACTATCCTGACGTAGCACAGTATATAAGAGCTACATGATAGTCATATTTGGCCAATGGCGTTACTAGGGTCATAAAATTACCCGGACAAGGCTTACAGGGGCTTGAGTAGGGTCCCAGTCGCTGGAGGCTAAAATTTTGTGGTCTCTTTTTTTAAGCAAGAGAAATCACTACAATTTAATTTAATATAGCGATTTGCCCACCTTACTATGAATTGACAGAAGGGTATATATTTATTGCTAAAGCCCGTTTATTTTTTCGGTTAACGGATCGTTAACGGGGCCACTAGCTGATGGACCGTAATTGTAACCCAATAAACCTGTGGAGGATTCCACAGCCTTCATGTACGTGTCAGACAGTACGCCTGCTAAAGCTTTTCGTTCCTCACAGCCTTCCATGGATCGTGCTATCTTTGGTCGACAACAATGGCTTTGGGGATTCATTGTTTTTGTTTCATCTGGTGAGACTGGTAATGGAAGGCCATGTTCTATTATTTGATTTTTGTACATGTAATGTAATTAAATAAATGTCTTACATTACATCCTCCAACCGAATACAGGAGCAAGCACATCAGGACTACCCATGACATCGACTACATCCAGCACCAACGTCAACCTCCCACGGTGACACGAGCAGGACGTCAGATACACGCGCCATCGCGATTCGGCACTTGAATTTCGTTCGCCTCGTTAACACTCGTTAACTGGAAGGGGGGTCCTGTGGAGGATTCCACAGCCTTCATGTACGTGTCAGACAGTACGCCTGCTAAAGCTTTTCGTTCCTCACAGCCTTCCATGGATCGTGCTATCTTTGGTCGACAACAATGGCTTTGGGGATTCATTGTTTTTGTTTCATCTGGTGAGACTGGTAATGGAAGGCCATGTTCTATTATTTGATTTTTGTACATGTAATGTAATTAAATAAATGTCTTACATTACATCTCTCGTCTAATACTTGCACGCACTACAAACCCTTTGCAGGTAAAGAGCCGTCAGCAAACGGCCCCGTTAATGAACGATTAAAAAACCGTACACACCTGGTTGTCTACGTATCGTTTACTTGGAGATAAGATTGGGTTTGTTTCCCGGGGCACGATTCTGACGTCATTGGCGGCGCGAGCTGACAGGGTTGCCGCATTTCCCATCGTGGCGCTCGGTCGTGCGGCCTTGACGAAGACGCAGAGAACACTCGTGGCCTGATCGTGGGAATAGCTTTTGCTTCGCGCGTTAGCTATTGGCACGATTTCGTGGCACGATTTGTCAGTCCACGAGCCACTCGTGTTAATAGCTTCTGCGTAGTGGGTAAACTATTCCCACGATTATCGTGCCACGATAATCGTGGGAATA
Source organism: Isoperla grammatica (assembly GCA_945910005.1). Taxonomy (NCBI): domain Eukaryota; kingdom Metazoa; phylum Arthropoda; class Insecta; order Plecoptera; family Perlodidae; genus Isoperla; species Isoperla grammatica. Next base: position 35,185,825 of record OX246744.1, read on the forward strand.
GGGCTTCCCCTAATTCTTACGTTCGGGGGTGCTGAAGGTCTAGCCTATTCTTACGTCCTGAAATGAAAATAATGTAGGCCTAAAGGGTATTTATTATTCTTACAATATTCTTACGTTCGCGGGTGGCTTCTTACGTTCTAACGTAAGAATAACTACACACTATTCTTACGTTGGTGGTGCACGCGCCTGTCGAGTCGATTAGTCACGTGATTAGACAACCAATAGAAACACAAAACGTAAGAATAATTTAAATAAAATCTTACGTTCTGCCGTAAGAATATCCACTGCCAATATTAGAATCCGTTCGTTTTCGTGGCTTAAAATAACCTACAATTACTTTCACCGATACAATAGGCCTACTAGTCAATTACTTGTTTTCTTTTGTCTTTAGTTTCGGGTATTTATAAGAAATGAGTTGTAATAGGCCCCAGGCTCATGGTGTGAGAGGTTGACATTAGGGAGACTGGCCTATGTATGCCCTCAATACAACAGAAGCTACAAGTTCACTTAACTGAGACTGCTATCAATCTTTCTTCACAGGTGCGTACAAACAAAATTGCGATGAAGATACCGGCCGCTGTTTATCAGGAGTTTCATCCGGATCAACTGTACGCCAGGAAAGCCAAGGTAGGCCTAGGCTGCGTAACTTTACAGTTAGTGTTCACCTCCAAAGCACCGTTTGAGCAAGGTGTATGATTTTGTTTAATGAAATAGGGTTATTTTAAAGTAGAGTGTTATTATAAGAAGGAATGACTTCCTGGGTCTAAAAATCGGAACCAGTTCTTTCATTTTTTCGAATCGATTATTTTTCACACAAAAATAAAACGAAGTGTGTCAACTTCCCTTTGAAGTTTGAACCATACTGGACATGCGTCCTTGAAAACTGTAAGCAGCTCTGCTGCCTGGAGGTAAGTATTGACTGCAGGATTGCTGGAGTGACTCATTTTCTAAAGATTTTGGGATGCTTGGGTAAACTAGAAGCAGCACTCTTGATTTCTTGGAAAAACACATTTTTTTGCGAGGCAAAAGACACAAAGCTAATGCCACAGGCTAGGGTGGTCTGGCCCAAGGAGGTTGTATATAGTGTAACGCACACTATATGTTACACTATATACAACCTCCTTGGTCTGGCCACACTGTCGGGCCAACAAGCTCGAGCTTGCAGACGACACTGCGTGGAACGTGGTGCGCGGGGGGCTCGCGGCTACATTGTTGACGTAGGTAGCATCAATCGTAAAGCTGGCTTAAGGAAAAAATGACCAACCGGTTTTCAAAATGTGGACCGGTTCGAAGTAGAACAGGTTTCCGGACCCCCGAAGTAATTTCTAATTATAAATTTTGTTTTGGGGAAGATGCATGTGATACCTTTGTCACACGTTATAAAATGTATTTGATACAAATTAGATTCAAGATGCTTGAATTGTGGGACAAGCGTTTCTCTTTATGGACTTGTAAATTACGAAGACAAGTCACTCGTCCAATGGGCAGTGGTCTTGTGTGTCTTAATTCCTTTACGATGTATCTATTGCACATTCAGATACAATGACAACAAATTAGTTGAGTCTTGACTATCAGGCATCATTAAATAAAGTAGGCCCTAGCCCTAGGCCTACTGCCCATTGTCCATTGCTACTATAGTGTCTCGTTCGATTATGATCAGATTATGATTATGATCGATTATGAGTTTACACGTTTTCACTTCCAAATGAGATATTTAATTTTGAATGCCCTACCATCATATAATATTGGTATTTTACTATAATTCAATGTGTCCGTATTCCTGTTTTGAAAAGTAGTTATTTATCTCCACCAGATACTTTTCTAAGTATGTATCTTCTTTTCTTTATGTATACCTAAATCATTTTGAACTAAAGTACTTTTACCATTACTTGGCCAGTGTTTCTTAAAGTGTGGTCCGTCAGTCTGTCTGTCAGTCTGTCTGTCTATCTATCGGTCTGTCTGTCTATCTATTGGTCTGTTTGTCTGTCCGTCTGTCTGTCTGTCTATCTATCGGTCTGTCTGTCTGTCTGTCTATCTATCGGTATGTCTGTTTGTCTGTCTGTCTGTCTGTCTATCTATCGGTCTGTCTGTCTATCTATCGGTCTGTTTGTCTGTCTGTCTATCTATAGGTCTGCCTGTCTGTCTGTCTGTCTATCTCTCTATTTATCGGTCTGTCTGTCTGTCTATCTATCGGTCTGTTTGTCTGTCTGTCTCTCTATCGGTCTGTTTGTCTGTCTGTCTGTCTGTCTGTCTGACTATCTATCGGTCTGTCTGTCTGTCTATCTATTGGTCTGTCTGTTTGTCTGTCTGTCTGTCTATCTGTCCGTCAGTCAGTCTGTCCGTCAGTCTGTCATTCTGTCTGTCGGTCTGTATGTCTGTCTGTCTGTCTGTCTGTCAGTCTGTCAGTCTATCTAATGGTCTGTCTGTCTGTTTGTCTATCTATTGGTCGGTCTGTTTGTCTGTCTGTCTGTCTGTCCGTCAGTCTGTCTGTCCGTCAGTCTGTCATTCTGTCTGTCGGTCTGTATGTCTGTCTGTCTGTCTGTCAGTCTATGTAATTGTCTGTCTGTCTGTCTGTCTGTCTGTCTGTCTGTCCGACTATCGGTCGGTCTGTCTGTCTATCTGTCTGTCTATCTATTGGTCTGTCTGTTTGTCTGTCTGTCTGTCTGTCTATCTGTCCGTCAGTCAGTCTGTCCGTCAGTCTGTCATTCTGTCTGTCGGTCTGTATGTCTGTCTGTCTGTCTGTCTGTCAGTCTATCTAATGGTCTGTCTGTCTGTCTGTTTGTCTATCTATTGGTCGGTCTGTTTGTCTGTCTGTCTGTCTATCTGTCCGTCAGTCAGTCTGTCCGTCAGTCTGTCATTCTGTCTGTCGGTCTGTATGTCTGTCTGTCTAATGGTCTGTCTGTCTGTCTGTTTGTCTATCTATTGGTCGGTCTGTTTGTCTGTCTGTCTGTCTATCTGTCCGTCAGTCAGTCTGTCCGTCAGTCTGTCATTCTGTCTGTCGGTCTGTATGTCTGTCTGTCTGTCTGTCAGTCTATCTATCGGTCTGTCTGTCTGTCTGTCTATCTATTGGTCTGTCTGTTTGCCTGTCTGTCTGTCTATCTGTCCGTCAGTCTATCTGTCCGTCAGTCAGTCTGTCCGTCAGTCTGTCATTCTGTCTGTCTGTGTGTCTGTCAGTCTATCTATCGGTCTGTCAGTCTGTCTGTCTGTCTGTCAGCCAACACGACAGAGGCGCCACCGAGAACGCCGAGAATCTCGAGTGCATCAGGGACGAGAGCGGACGTCACAAGAGGCGGACGCAAGACAGACACTCGTGCCAAGGGCCGTCCAAGAAGCCCAAGCTCTCGGCTGAACCCCCGGTCTGCCGTCTGCCGGCCGCCAACAATGTATCGGTATTTGGGTTTAACTAAATAATAAATATACGTACAGTAACAAGCTGCGTTCCGGAATTCGTCTGGACGAGTGATCTCGTATTACCGCCGTGACGCCAGGACATGAGAGGGACACTAATGGGATCTGTTTTGCTTCGTAAATGAAGCGAATGTCAAAAGGAATTGAATTAGAGTGCAGATGTTTTTGGTTTTTCATGGTTTGTAGCATCACACCCTAGTTATGTGACAAATACACTATGACTGATTTGAAATAATTTTATATGAATAAATATGATATGACGGTCAGGTTGTCACGGGAGTAAGGAGTCGTCACATAGCAATGGAGGGCAGTGTCAAACTAAGACTATCCTAAGTCTGTTGATTCTAGATCATGTAAGCAGCAATCCAGTATGAATATTGGAACACTTTGATTACTCCTGGCTTAGTGAGATTAGTAATCCGATGAATCTTGGAAAGCAGCTCAACTTCTTAAATTTAAGTTGCAAGGGATCCTAATAACCTCAATTTGAATTAAAAGAACAATCTTTAACATTGAGCAAAATGTTCTTATCTTCTCCAGGGACATCATAACTACTTTGAACTGTACACATTTTAAATTTGAGTTAACAGAGTTTGAATTTTAAACAAGGTTTTACTATTACCTATTTACCGTTTTACTATTTACCGTTCTCCTTCCTGATTGGTTCACGTGACTTGGATCTACGATTCCCAATCTTATTTTATAGCTCGGTCTATAAAAAGATTGCAACCGTAGACTGGCTGAACTGAGCTACTGCGCATGCGCCGCCAATCGTAAGCTCGAATCTACGATTGCAATTGTCAGTTCGGATCCTAATGTGATATGGCCTATTGCTCTTAAATATACATTTTCTTGAGATTTTATTGACCAAGTATGTATGTATTGCACTGCTCTTATTGTTCTCTTTTACTGTGCATGTAGATTGTTTAATGTAGTAAATTGTAATATGTATTTGATGCTTGCAATGCTTATTTGATTTCTGTATTCTGTTTCATAAATCATTTAGCTATCGTAAATGTAACCTTAAAGTTAAGTGTACTGTACACATGCCACACATGACAATGTTGCATATTTCTCTCCTTCAGTCCCCCTGTTTCATAAGAATCCCATCTGTGAATGTCCTTGTGTTATTCTCCTTGAAGCCTATAGGCCATCGTCTGGTGGAAGAATTGCGGTGTGTTATGTTCCTTTGATGCAAAGTACGTGTTTCTCTTTACTGCTTTGTATCGCAATAAAAGCCTGGCAAGCTGAGTCATTGACTGTGTCCTGCCCTAGACAAGGGTGGAAAAACCAAGGAGTATAGCAGGAGTATTCAATCTTCCAAATAGCTTAATTGCTACTAATAATGTTTCTATAAAGAGAGACTGTAAGACCTGCCTTATAGTATAATAATATTACTGCATTGAAATCACTATTTACATTTCGGGTAAGTTTTCTTCCTCAAATTTAACAATATTCGTATGTTTTAATGTAAATACATGCATTTCGGGTTGGTTTACGTCCCAAAATATCGAGATTATCCCGATTTCGTACTCTGTACATTTCTTGTCCCGAAAATGCAGGAATGTCCCAGTTAACAAAGCCAATTACGTCCTTGCATGTCAGCTGTTACAACTACACCAGCTGTCACTGACGTCCTTGCTTATCAGCTGTGACAACTACATCAGTTGTCACTGACGTCATTGCATGTCAGCTGTGACAACCACATCAGCTGTCACTGACGTCATTGCATGTCAGCTGTGACAACTACACCAGCTGTCACTGACGTCCTTGCTTATCAGCTGTGACAACTACATCAGTTGTTACTGACGTCATTGCATGTCAGCTGTGACAACCACATCAGCTGTCACTGACGTCCTTGCATGTCAGCTGTGACAACTACATCAGCTGTCACTGACGTCCCTGCTTGTCAGCTGTGACAACTACACCAGCTGTCACTGACGTCCTTGCATGTCAGCTGTGACAGCTACATCAGCTGTCACTGACGTCCTTGCATGTCAGCTGTGACAGCTGTCACTGACGTCCCTGCTTGTCAGCTGTGACAACTACACCAGCTGTCACTGACGTCCTTGCATGTCAGCTGTGACAACCACATCAGCTGTCACTGACGTCCTTGCATGTCAGCTGTGACAACTACATCAGCTGTCACTGACGTCCTTGCATGTCAGCTGTGACAACTACATCAGCTGGCACTGACGTTGTGACAACTACATCAGCTGTCACTGACGTCCTTGCACGTCAGCTGTGACAACTACATCAGCTGTCAATGACGTCCTTGCATGTCAGCTGTGACAACTACACCAGCTGTCACTGACGTCCTTGCATGTCAGCTGTGACAGCTGTCACTGACGTCCCTGCTTGTCAGCTGTGACAACCACATCAGCTGTCACTGACGTCCTTGCATGTCAGCTCTGACAAATACATCAGCTGTCACTGACGTCCTTGCATGTCAGCTGTGACAACTACATCAGCTGGCACTGACGTTGTGACAACTACATCAGCTGTCAATGACGTCCTTGCATGTCAGCTGTGACAACTACACCAGCTGTCACTGACATCCTTGCCTGTCTGTGACAACTACATCAGCTGTCACTGACGTACTTGCATGTCATCTGTGTCAACTACATCAGCTGTCACTGACGTCCTTGCATGTCAGCTGTGACAACCACATCAGCTTTCACTGACGTCCTTGCATGTCATCTGTGTCAACTACATCAGCTGTCACTGACGTACTTGCATGTCATCTGTGTCAACTACATCAGCTGTCACTGACGTACTTGCATGTCAGCTGTGACAACTACATCAGCTGTCACTGACGTCCTTGCATGTCAGCTGTGACAACTACATCAGCTGTCACTGACGACCTTGCACGTCAGCTGTGACAACTACATCAGGTGTTACTGACGTCCTTGCATGTCAGCTGTGACAACTACATCAGCTGTCACTGTCTTCCTTGCATGTCAGCTGTGACAACTAAATCAGCTGTCACTGTCTTCCTTGCATGTCAGCTGTGACAACTACATCAGCTGTCACTGACGTCTTTGCATGTCAGCTGTGACAACTACATCAGGTGTTACTGACGTCCTTGCATGTCAGCTGTGACAACAACATCAGCTGTCACTGTCTTCCTTGCATGTCAGCTGTGACAACTACATCAGCTGTCACTGTCTTCCTTGCATGTCAGCTGTGACAACTACATCAGCTGTCACTGACGTCTTTGCATGTCAGCTGTGACAACTACATCAGCTGTCACTGACGTCCTTGCATGTCAGCTGTGGCAACTCCATCAGCTGTCACTGACGTCCTTGCATGTCAGCTGTGAGAACTACATAAGCCGTCACTGATGTCCCTGCATGTCCGCTGTGAACACTACATCAGCGGTCACTTACGTCCTTGCATGTCTGGTGTGACAACTTCATCAGCTGTCACTGACGTCCTTGCATGTCAGCTGTGACAACTACATCAGCTGTTACTGACGTCCTTGCATGTCAGCTGTGACAACTACATTAGCTGTCACTGACGTCCTTGCATGTCAGCTGTGACAACTACATCAGCTGTCACTAACGTCCTTGCATGTCAGCTGTGACAACTACATCAGCTTTCACTGACGTCCTTGCATGTCAGCTGTGACAACTACATCAGCTGTCACTAACGTCCTTGCATGTCAGCTGTGACAACTACATCAGCTGTCACTAACGTCCTTGCATGTCAGCTGTGACAACTACATCAGCTGTCACTGACGTCCTTGCATGTCAGCTGTGACAACTACATCAGCTGTTACTGACGTCTTTGCATGTCAGCTGTGACAACTACATCAGCGGTCACTTACGTCCTTGCATGTCTGGTGTGACAACTACATCAGCTGTCACTAATGTCCTTGCATGTCAGCTGTGACAACTACGTTAGCTGTCACTGACGTCCTTGCATATCAGCTGTGACAACTACATCAGCTGTTACTGACGTCCTTGCATGTCAGCTGTGACAACTACATTAGCTGTCACTGACGTCCTTGCATGTCAGCTGTGTCAACTACATCAGCAGTCAGTGACGTCCTTGCAGCTGTGACAACTACATCAGCTGTCACTGACGTCCTTGCATGTCAGCTGTGACAACTACATCAGCTGTCACTGACGTCCTAGCATGTCAGCTGTGACAACTACATCAGCTGTCACTGACGTCTTTGCATGTCAGCTGTGTCAACTACATCAGCTGTCACTGACGTCCTTGCATGTCAGCTGAGACAACTACATCAGCTGTCACTGACATCCTTGCATGTCAGCTGTGACAACTACACCACCTGTCACTGACGTCCTGGCATGTCAGCTGTGACAACTACATCAGCAGTCACTGACGTACTTGCATGTTAGCTGTGACAACTACATCAGCTGTCACTGACGTCCTTGCATGTCAGCTGTGACAACTACACCAGCTGTCAATGACGTCTGGCATGTCAGCTGTGACAAGTTCATCAGCAGTCACTGACGTACTTGCATGTTAGCTGTGACAACTACATCAGCTGTCACTGACGTCCTTGCATGTCAGCTGGGACAACTACATCAGCTGTCACTGACGTCCTTGCATGTCAGCTGTGACAACTACATCAGCTGTCACTGACGTCCTTGCATGTCAGCTGTGACAACTACATCAGCTGTCACTGACGTCCTTGCATGTCAGCTGTGACAACTACATCAGCTGTCACTGACGTCCTTGCATGTCAGCTGTGACAACTTCATCAGCTGTCACTGACGTCCTTGCATGTCAGCTGTGACCACTACATCAGCTGTCACTGACGTCCTTGCATGTCAGCTGTGACAACTACATCAGCTGTCACTGACGTCCTTGCATGTCAGCTGTGACAACTACATCAGCTGTCACTGACGTCCTTGCATGTCAGCTGTGACAACTACATCAGCTGGTACTGACGTCCTTGCATGTCAGCTGTGACAACTACATCAGCTGGTACTGACGTCCTTGCATGTCAGCTGTGACAACTACATCAGCTGGTACTGACGTCCTTGCATGTCAGCTGTGACAACTACATTAGCTGTCACTGACGTTCTTGTATGTCAGCTGTTACAACTACATCAGCTGTCACTGACGTCCCTCCATGTCAGCAGTTACAACTACATCAGCTGTCACTGACGTCCTTGCATGTCAGCTGTGACAACTACATCAGCTGTCACTGACGTCCTTGCATGTCAGCTGTGACAACTACATCAGCTGTCACTGACGTCCTTGCATGTAAGCTGTGACAACTACATCAGCTGTCACTGACGTCCTTGCATGTCAGCTGTGACAACTACATCAGCTGTCACTGACGTCCTTGCATGTCAGCTGTGACAACTACATCAGCTGTCACTGACGTCCTTGCATGTCAGCTGTGACAACTACATCAGCTGTCACTGACGTCCTCGCATGTCAGCTGTGGCAACTACATCAGCTGTCACTGACGTCCTTGCATGTCAGCTGTGACAACTACATCAGCTGTCACTGACGTCCTTGCATGTCAGCTGTGACAACTACACCAGCTGGTACTGACGTCCTTGCATGTCAGCTGTGACAACTACATCAGCTGTCACTGACGTCCTTGCATGTCAGCTGTGACAACTACATCAGCTGTCACTAACGTCCTTGCATGACAGCTGTGACAACTACAACAGCTGTCACTGACGTCCTTGCATGTCAGCTGTGACAACTACATCAGCTGTCACTGACGTCCTTGCATGTCAGCTGTGACAACTACATCAGCTGTCACTGACGTCCTTGCATGTCAGCTGTGACAACTACATAAGCTGTCACTGACGTCTTTGCATGTCAGCTGTGACAACTACATCAGCTGTCACTGACGTCCTTGCATGTCAGCTGTGACAACTACATCAGCTTTCACTGACGTCTTTGCATGTCAGCTGTGACAACTACATCAGCTGTGACTGACGTCTTTGCATGTCAGCTGTGACAACTTCATCAGCTGTGACTGACGTCCTTGCATGTCAGCTGTGACAACTTCATCAGCTGTGACTGACGTCCTTGCATGTCAGCTGTGACAACTACATCAGCTTTCACTGACGTCTTTGCATGTCAGATGTGACAACTACATCAGCTTTCACTGACGTCTTTGCATGTCAGCTGTGACAACTACATCAGCTGTGACTGACGTCTTTGCATGTCAGCTGTGACAACTACATCAGCTGTGACTGACGTCTTTGCATGTCAGCTGTGACAACTTCATCAGCTGTGACTGACGTCCTTGCATGTCAGCTGTGACAACTACATCAGCTGTCACTGACGTCCTTGCATGTCAGCTGTGACAAACACATCAGCTGTCACTGACGTCCTTGCATGTCAGTGTCACTGACGTCCTTGCATGTCAGCTGTGACAACTACATCAGCTGTCACTGACGTCCTTGCATGTCAGTGTCACTGACGTCCTTGCATGTCAGCTGTGACAACTACATCAGCTGTCACTGACGTCTTAGCATGCCAGCTGTGACAACTTTATCAGCTGTCACTGACGTCCTTGCATGTCAGCTGTGACAACTACATCAGCTGTCACTGGCGTCCTTGCATGTCAGCTGTGACAACTTTATCAGCTGTCACTGACGTCCTTGCATGTCAGCTGTGACAACTATATCAGCTGTCACTGACGTCCTTGCATGTCAGCTGTGACAACTACATCAGCTGTCACTGACGTTCCATGCCACTTTCGACCGGATGAATAACGTCTGCGCATCATCTGCACTCCCACACAAGTGCGATCCATACCTGCGGTTGTGTACGGTGTCAATTAACGAAAAATATTGTCCATATATGCTATTTGAAAGGTTGCATTAGCATTTGCCTACAATAGGAAACAGTGTAGTGCAGCCTTCAGACAGTTAATGTTGGATAAAAGAAAAACTGATTACCGGGTATCGTACAAAATTAGGGAGCCTGCCCAGGGACTGCTACCTTGTCGTGGTGGGCAGGTTTGTGCGCTTTGATGATTCCTGGAGCTATGCCGGCGGATGCGTATGCTTCTGGTAGGGCCACCCTAGCCGGATTGGTCGAGGAGGAGAAGTCAGACAAATTAAATGCAGTCCACATCCTCACCACTCCCTTTTTCACCCATTTCCCTTTTCTCCCGTTCTCCTACTTGCCCTTTTCCTCCAAAGAGCCCCCAATTTCAACTTCATTATCACCTATTCATCGTCTTGATTAGCCTAGTTGCTAAAATATGAGACGGTCAGCCCAAATATCAATCATTCAAAATCAGGGAGCCTGTTATTCTGTCTTGTCTGATTATTTATATAAAAACGGATTTATACCGAAACAAATTATTGTACAACGATCATTTAATAGCATATTATGTTAGCATAAAGTTGGTCACAAAATAGTGCAGATAGATAATATTGTCATTAAAAGTTGGTACTTTATAACTTTTACAGGTGTTATCTCCTTTTTGGTGATTTATGGATATCTTGATTGTGTCACTTAGTTGGTCTTGGCCGTGGTCTTTCGCAATCGAGGTATGCGCTGTGCTGGCTATTTCGTCAGCCCAGCTCTGCTGCAACGTCCGAGGTTGTTGACTCGTGTGTTCAGTTAATGATAACGTAAATGTTGCAGTTTTGTGGGCAATGATTGTGGCTACTTCGCTGACTACTCGGTTTAGGAGGGCGCTAGTTCGATGGTGTCGTCATGTAGAGCCTGGCCCCACTCTTTTGTGTAGTAAACCTAGTCCGGAGGAAACCCGCGAAGATGAATGAAGCTGACCAGGACCGAATCACCCAGCCGACTACCGAGGGACGGAGAGCTAATGGACAGAGTCCATGACGCTGACGTCTAACCAGGGAAAGAGGTAGAATATTCGTTTAGTCTAGCAGTAGGAACGACCATAGACAGATTCGCCACGCCTCAGCCACACTAGGATAAATGTCGATTATCCATAAAACCGTTTCCTCCTGAGTTTGAAACCAGTGTTAAGTCATTACACGTAACATAATTGCCCGAACTCCGGCACGTCCACTGATGATCCCAGTAGCGTAAGTGAGGACCAGCCCGAGGTTACGCCCCCGTACATCTACGGGCACGTCCACTGATGATCCCAGTAGCGTAAGTGAGGACCAGCCCGAAGTTACGCCCCCGTACATCTACGGGTACGCCCACTGATGATCCCAGTAGCGTAAGTGAGGACCAGCCCGAGGTTACGCCCCCGTACATCTACGGGTACGCCCACTGATGATCCCAGTAGCGTAAGTGAGGACCAGCCCGAAGTTACGCCCCCGTACATCTACGGGCACGTCCACTGATGATCCCAGTAGCGTAAGTGAGGACCAGCCCGAAGTTACGCCCCCGTACATCTACGGGTACGTCCACTGATGATCCCAGTAGCGTAAGTGAGGACCAGCCCGAGGTTACGCCCCCGTACATCTACGGGTACGTCCACTGATGATCCCAGTAGCGTAAGTGAGGACCAGCCCGAAGTTACGCCCCCGTACATCTACGGGTACGTCCACTGATGATCCCAGTAGCGTAAGTGAGGACCAGCCCGAAGTTACGCCCCCGTACATCTACGGGTACGTTCACTGATGATCCCAGTAGCGTAAGTGAGGACCAGCCCGAAGTTACGCCCCCGTACATCTACGGGTACGTCCACTGATGATCCCAGTAGCGTAAGTGAGGACCAGCCCGAAGTTACGCCCCCGTACATCTACGGGTACGTCCACTGATGATCCCAGTAGCGTAAGTGAGGACCAGCCCGAAGTTACGCCCCCGTACATCTACGGGTACGTCCACTGATGATCCCAGTAGCGTAAGTGAGGACCAGCCCGAAGTTACGCCCCCGTACATCTGCGGGTACGTCGCCTGCAGTCCGTGGGCTCGTGTCCGAGCGTCGCCGTGGGACTGAGGGGACAATAGGTGCTCGCTACGTAACAATATGTAGAAATTATAAAGTAGTTTACAGTACACAATATTGCTGTATTTATCATGCTATGCTGGCGGGTTTTTGTTCCAAATCTTCCTTCATACCGATAAAAATTATTGTAAAGCGATCATTTAATAGCATATTATATTAGCATACTGTTGGTCAAGAAATAGTACAGATAGATAATATACTGAAGTTAAAAATGGGTTTGTAGTAGACAATTGTTGCACCTATTGTGCTGTGTTGTCCACGTTTTGATCCAAATGCTGCTTCATATGCTATTAAATGATCGCTATACAATAAATTATTGTTCTCGGTGTGAAGGAGCTTTTGAAACAAAATCTCGACAGACACAAAAATTGCCTACTGTAAACCAACGTTAAGTTTCAACATATTATCTCTGCACTATTTTGTGACCAAGAGTATGGCAACATGTGGTGATCGCTATAAAATAGTTTGTTTCGGTATGTTCGCATAACTAATCTGACAAGACAGCTTAACAGGCTCCCTAATTTTGTACGATAATCAGTTTTTCTTTTCTCCAACAGTATCTGTCTGCACTATACTGTAACTGCAACCCGTTGTAGGTATATGATAATGCAATCTTTGAAATAGCATAAATTGAAAATATCTGTCCCCTCGTTACGTTTGAAATTGGAGCCATTTGAGTACAGCCTGCTATATTTTCGTTAATGGGGCTTTGCACGCAAAGCTTGATGTAGAATGCGCCACCACCGTCCAAGCCCAAATCCATGACCTGCTGGATGTGCAAATCAGCGCGGACAAGGTCTACTTGACCCATCCAGCAGGCTGTGATGGCAGCATTTTGCCAAATACATTGGAATGGGAGACCGTATGACAGCAGCGCTGCGAGCGTTCACACCCATACAAATGTCAGTATGCCCTTCACTTGACGCATACAATAATTATGTCGCTGTGGGACGGCTTAACCTTACCTGCACGCGAAAAGTGTTGTAGACTGTGTTATTCTGTCAACCATTGTACTAGGTTTCACTTGTTTTCTGGATTCTTCGGCTGATTGTTATTTTAATTACATAACAATCATTAATAATTCAGTTTTAAGTGCTTAAGTATGTCAATAATAAAAACTACTGTTAAGGATATACTAGGCATATAAGATTTGGAGCATTTAACTGAATCTGAGCTAGATATAATAGGTAAACTGAACGTCATCGCTCACAGCGCACTCTATCTGTCATACGGTCTCCCTAGTCCAGAGCCTCCTGGATGGGTAAATCAGCCCTTTTTTTATGCGGGGATCAAGTAGACCTTGTCTGAGGGCTGGCACTACCCCCCGTTTACGTTACTCTCATCTTACGATCGTGAGACTACATTACCGACCAACCGACGGTCATTTTCCAAGTGTAAACGCTGCACAGTTAGTAAATCAGTCGGTAGGTCTACCAGAGTACACCTACGGCAGTTAGTGTACTAGTTGCCATCTAAACTTGATCTAAAGACATATCTATACAATACAACTCGATTGTTTCGTGTAATACGTTACATATGAATTAAATCAAACCTGTTTCTACGCCAATTAAACAACAACGTAAAAGATAACCTCAATAATACACCAAGCTCCATCGTCCCGCCATTTGTATTTTTCAAATTGTGTTCAGTATTCCGTGGATCCGTGATGACTGTGTATGAACGCTGGTAGAGTTACGAACGTCAAGCACCCAGAACCTACGATCGTAACGATGAGGGTAACGTAAACGAGGTTGGCGCTGCGAGTGGGAGAATGTGGCAGGTGGCAGTGCAAAGCCATAGAGATAGTAATGGGTGGAGTGAGTGTTCGGACCTTTCCGTGCAGCCAACCTCGGCCGAATTCCTGGAACTCGAGGGGGGCACTGATCATGCGCATTACGTAGCGAACCGCGTGGCGGTAAGGTTTGAGCTCATGTTCCGCGCACAGCTGTACGTCAAGACTCGGGGAAAAACGTTTCATCGATGAGTTTTTTTTATAAATACAATAATCCTTGGTATTTTGCGCTTGCTATAATTCTCAAGAACTGATTGAAAAGAACAAATGAATTATTTAATAGATAAGTAAATAAATAAAAATTAAATATATACGAAATAGTGACCACCAAAACCCAAAAAAATATCAAGTTCAAAACACATTTACGACTTACATGAACTATTGTTAATTGCTAAAAGCATAAACCTAAACGTAAACTTACATTTACAGAAAACTTGAAATTGATAGATCTCCCATTCCACACTCAGGAAGGTACACTTTTTTTAAAGATTCAATACTCATGTGCTGTACAGTTTCGAAAATAAATTGCCAATGCGTTACTTCTAAATAGCTCAAATAAATAACGGTAGTGTGATGTGTTTTCTACACGTTCTTATTATATCTTTTCCCGAGTCTTGTCGTACATTGTGCGCGTACAGTTGTCTTACGGCCACGCGGTACACTACGCAATGCGCATGCTCAGTGCCCGGTGCCCCCCTCGAGTTCCGAGAAATGTTCCCCTACTCCTCGCTGCTTGGCTGCAAAGGTTAACCCGGCAGGTATAGGCGCGCACTCAGTCCACTTCTAATATGTCTATGTGCAAAGCCCCATTGCACAGCCTTCTCGAACGTCGGTTCAATCATCGCGGATTGACCCGTCGAGAAGGCTGTGCCCCATTGACACCGTACACACCCGCAGGTATGGATCGCTCTTGTGTGGGAGCGCACTCGCAGATGATGTGCAGACGATAATTCCATCGGATGTCATCTGACGAGTGCATTTCTCGTCTGAAGGAGACGCTCTTGCTGATTTGGACTTGGTTGGATGAAGATTCGTCCGGGTTTTATGCTGTAAGTTTTTTCGTAAGTGTTCAGGTAATAGTAACATCTGAATGTGACAACTTTTGCGATAGATTAATAACGCTAGGCCTAGTTCGTCACGCGTGTTGGTTTGGCGTCCTAGGCCTAGGCCTAGGCTGTAGGGAATAATATCAATGGCCTAGGCGTAGGCTAAGCTACCTAGGCCTAGTCACACGACGTGCAAAGCCGTAGGCCTAGGCCCTAACAATTTCAAACCCAGCGGCCCTGGGCATAGGTCTAGGACTGCCTAGACTTCTAGTGCGGCTAAAGGCCCGACGTACAAAGGCTTACGGCCTAGGCCTAGGCCTACGCTTTTGTACAACCAGTCTGTGGCTAGGCCTAGTAGGGTCCAGCTTGCTAGGCCTAGGCCTAGCCTATGTAGAAAAGCCCACGCCTAGCCTGGCGACGAACTCGGAAGTACAAAGGCGAAGGCTTACCCCCTTGGCCTCGGGCATAGGCCTCGCCTAGCCACAAGCTGTGCGTGCAAATATCTAGGGTTAAGAGTAAATACCTAAAGCGCCCGTTACTGTAGAACGTTTGGGCTGACGCGTCACACGCATCAGGCGCGTTGACCAATCAGATTGCAAGTTTGCCGCTTCAGCTGCGGTGCACGCGAAACGAACCCACGCAACAATGCAAAACGTGTTTATTTCCAGTGTTTTGAACACAACGGAATCCATATAACCTATACAAAACAAACCACATTAATTTCTTCCACATTTTGAGGTAGGTAAGCAACAGCTGCAATTTGTCTCTACCATATAGGCCTATAGTGATGTTGTATTTGTAAACGGATTGATGAAGTGTTCCATCAAGATACATTGAGCATATGATCATTTTATTACATTTGTCTAAGGTGCAGTTACGCGCGTCGGAAGTGTTTACAGTAGCGCAATCTTAGGAGGCCTGGTGCAAAACAACATGATAAAATATGTCGCAACATGTTCGTAATGTTTAATTAATGTATCTGTGATGAATGACTAATCAAGTTGTTTACAAATACATTTTTGTTGGGCCTACTTGGCTGAGACAAATTGCAGCTCTCGTTTAGGCCTACATCGAAACATTGATGAATGAAATGTGGTTTGTAGTTTAGATTCCGTTGTCGATCAATACACAGGAAATAAACGTTTGACTCTGTTGCATGAGTTCGTTTTGTGTGCACCACGGCTGAAGCGGACAACTCACATTCTAAATTGGTCGACGCGCCTGAAGCGTCTTAACGCGTTGCCCCAAATACTCTTCAGTAACGGAAGCTTAAGTCTGGGTCCAGTCATAGCTTATACCAAGGGCCAAGGGCAAGGCCTATACATTCTTTTTTATATTTTAGGACATTCGATTGTAGTCCGTATTACGCTTGGCAGTTAGGCCTAGCTCTAGGCCAATTCAATTAGCTATGGTTAGCCTACATTTGGAACTGACTTTGGGATTGGTCTTTTTACGAGGCTAACTTTTAGTATTACCCATTCCCATTCATATAGATTACAAAACTGATTGCTGTTTTGAATGAACACATTCTTTGGGAAAAAAGCTAAGCTAATCTCAGACATGCCCCTATGTAGGCTTCGTTTTATAGAAGTTGAGAGGGCCTACTGTTTCCAAGTTTGTAGCCACTTCTCTAATGTTTTCAGACTGAGCCAAACTCCAAAGCGAATTGATCGAGGAAATATATTCCATATTATGCTTCTTTAAGAAATTATTTTTCAAGGTGATTTTGGTAAAGCCGAATTAAATAGGCCTGCTTGCAAGGGGTTATATGACAATATATAATGAACATTTAAATTTAAGCCACAAGTTTGATAAGTGGCTAGCGAATGCCACAAGTGGTGCAAATTTATTTTCAATCACACGCTAGCATTGTTTTTACATTTGCATTGCATAATTTATCTTCATTAATCAATTTAAAGTAGGTAGGCCTAGGCCTACATGAACAAAATCTTTTTTGATTTTTATTTAAAAGCTAGTCTTTGCCTTGGGTTTTGCTTAGGCCTATATATAACGAAAGCGGAATACATTATTCAGCAATGTCGAAAAGAGTCGAGGGGAGACTTGGAGATGTTTCGTCCAACTCTCGGTCTTGATCACTCAGCGTGAGTAGGAAATCTAAACTAAACTTATAACTATGGTGAATTTACATTTATATACTACAAGGATATTGGCCTACACCACATTGTCTAACATTGATATTATTGTACTCTTCACTAATCTAGCTATTTCCACTGCCGAGAGCTACTTACTTACTTACTACATACCTGCCAACTTGTAAGTTTTTTCCGTACAATGTACGGATTTTGACCAATTCTTCCAATTGTACGATTCAAGTACAAAGTGTACAGATTTTTAGACTTTTGCGTATTTTTTTAAATTTCCCACCAAAACTTGAAAAATAATGCCACGAGCGCATTCTGTGAGCGTTACCTGAAACTACTCCTGTCCGGTTGTAACCGAGCTCGCGATTGGCTGATGCGGGGGTGGGGTGATGTGACTAAACCAATCATAGATCTTGTCACATCCCGTGTCGGCCAAGGCAAGAGCGGCAACCCAAGCCAAGCCAAGCTGCTGCCAAAGTTGTTTTGGAGGCTAACTTACCTGTTGGTTTCGTGCAAAGTGACTTTTATAGTGTGTTTCCGGGGGGGTAAGCCCCCCGGACCCCCTCTATTTCGTCCCTGCCGCATGCATAAGCTTTTCGGGGACCGATATTCATTCCTTGAAGTATTGTACGGATTTTCATATTTCAAGGTTGGCAGGTATGCTTACTGGATGAGGAGAGCTATTGCAGTCTCGTACTTCGTTAGGCGGGGACCAATCTAATGCAAAGCCCAGCAAGCCAGCGAGCGTGGGGTTTACACTTACACTGACGTCAATCCACGTTCAGCGAGAAAACTACTGAAACCGCTGCCGTGCGCAGCCGGAATTAAACAAAAATTCCATGTGCCCATCGTTATAAAACATGATCATCTTTGACATATCAAAAGTTTTCACAAGGTTAGATACTGGCTTTAATAAATTCTTGTACATGAACTGAGGATGTCAATACCCAGAATTTTTCAGACCCGGTCCTGGTCCCTGGGTTACCGGGGTAGAGAAGTAACGGATTATTTACGATGTGGACAAATAACTAGCGTAGTTACGGAATAAAGTGTTATGAAAGCATGGCAGGGCCTTATTAAATTCTCCACTGGGGCTATTTTGAGGATTGGCGGGAGTGTGAAACTCAATATAGGAGTACACTACCTTCCCATATGCGTCTTCATTAATGTTCACCCCCAGTAAACAGATAATTATGGAAGTTATGAAATAATGTGATGGAAATGTGATGACAGCTGGTATTATTTTTCAGTTGTTGGCCCGCCGCCGGCTGTATTGCTGAACTAGATTCTCCTGCCAGATACGCTAACGCAAGTCTCGCGGAGGGCGTTCCACGTAAGTCTAAATACAGTACGTAACTACATAACTACTAGGCCTACATTTGTATGTCACCTGCCTTGTCTCTGTACTCGCCACATAGATTACCCAGCTATTTCTACTTTAGATATTCATCCAATGCTTCCCAACGTTATCACCAACAGTCATTGTTGACAATGTCTTGCTGAACAGAGATAGTTTGTTTTAGTTCTGTCTTCCTATCAGATAGGCGATAACTGTTCACTCAAATGCAAATGGCAAATGTACATTAGCTAGACTAGTCTAAGGTAGGTATAAGGTATAATTATCATTAGCAGTACATTAGTGTATTTGATCGGTAGTTTAAATACAAAAGTCTGGACCGCGTGGGGTAGCCAGCCCACGCGGAGTATTCGACCACCGTAGAGTAGTCCGGCCCGCATAGAGTAGTCTGGCCCTCATACAGTAGTCCGGCCCTCATAGAGTAGTCTGGCCCACATAGAGTAGTCTGGCCCACATAAAGTAGTCTGGCCTGCATAGAGTAGTCTGGCCCACATAGAGTAGTCCGGCCTGCATAGAGTAGTCTGGCCCACATAGAGTAGTCCGGCCTGCATAGAGTAGTCTGGCCCGCATAGAGTAGTCTGGCCCTCATACAGTAGTCCGGCCCTCATAGAGTAGTCTGGCCCGCAAGGAGTAGTCCGGCCTGCATAGTGTAGTCTGGCCTGCATAGAGTAGTCCGGCCTGCATAGAGTAGTCTGGCCCACATAGAGTAGTCCGGCCCGCAAGGAGTAGTCCGGCCCTCATAGAGTAGTCTGGCCTGCATAGAATAGTCCGGCCTGCATAGAGTAGTCTGGCCCGCATAGAGTAGTCCGGCCCGCATAGAGTAGTCCGGCCTGCATAGTTTAGTCCGGCCTGCATAGAGTAGTCCGGCCCTCATAGAGTAGTCTGGCCCGCATAGAGTAGTCCGGCCTGCATGGAGTAGTCTGGCCCACATAGAGTAGTCCGGCCCACATAGAGTAGTCTGGCCCACATAGAGTAGTCTGGCCCGCATAGAGTAGTCCGGCCCACATAGAGTAGTCCGGCCCGCATAGAGTAGTCCGGTCCGCGTAGAGTAGTCCGGCCCGCATAGAGTAGTCCGGCCCGCATAGAGTAGTCCGGCTCGCATAGAGTAGTCTGGCCCCCATAGAGTAGTCCGGCCCGCATAGAGTAGTCCGGCCTGCATAGAGTAGTCCGGCCTGCATAGAGTAGTCTGGCCCGCATAGAGTAGTCTGGCCCGCATAGAGTAGTCCGGCCCACATAGAGTAGTCCGGCCCGCATAGAGTAGTCTGGCCCGCATAGAGTAGTCCGGCCTGCATAGAGTAGTCTGGCCCGCATAGAGTAGTCTGGCCCACATAGAGTAGTCCGCCCTGCATAGAGTAGTCCGGCCCACATAGAGTAGTACGGCCCGCATAGAGTAGTCCGGTCCGCGTAGAGTAGTCTGGCCCGCATAGAGTAGTCTGGCCTGCATAGAGTAGTCTGGCCCGCATAGTGTTGTCCGGCCCACATAGAGTAGTCTGGCCCGCATAGAGTAGTCTGGCCCACATAGAGTAGTCTGGCATGCATAGAGTAGTCCGGCCCACATAGAGTAGTCCGGCCCGCAAAGAGTAGTCCGGTCCGCGTAGAGTAGTCTGGCCCGCATATAGTAGTCCGGCTCGCATAGAGTAGTCTGGCCCGCATAGAGTAGTCCGGCCCGCAAAGAGTAGTCCGGTCCGCGTAGAGTAGTCTGGCCCGCATATAGTAGTCCGGCTCGCATAGAGTAGTCTGGCTCGCATAGAGTAGTCCGGCTCGCATAGAGTAGTCTGGCCCGCATAGAGTAGTCTGGCATGCGTAGAGTAGTCCGGTCCGCGTAGAGTAGTCCGGCCCGCATAGAGTAGTCTGGCCCGCATAGAGTAGTCTGGCCCGCATAGAGTAGTCTGGCCCGCATAGAGTAGTCTGGCCCGCATAGAGTAGTCTGGCCCGCAAAGAGTAGTCTGGCCCGCATAGAGTAGTCTGGCCCGCATAGAGTAGTCCGGCCCGCATAGAGTAGTCTGGTCCGCGTAGAGTAGTCTGGCCCGCATAGAGTAGTCTGGTCCGCGTAGAGTAGTCCGGCCCGCGTAGAGTAGTCCGGCCCGCATAGAGTAGTCTGGCCCACATAGAGTAGTCCGGCCCGCATAGAGTAGTCCGGCCTGCGTAGAGTAGTCTGGCCCGCATAGAGTAGTCTGGTATGCGTAGAGTAGTCTGGTATGCGTAGAGTAGTCTGGTATGCGTAGAGTAGTCTGGTATGCGTAGAGTAGTCTGGTATGCGTAGAGTAGTCTGGTATGCGTAGAGTAGTCTGGTATGCGTAGAGTAGTCTGGTATGCGTAGAGTAGTCTGGTATGCGTAGAGTAGTCTGGTATGCGTAGAGTAGTCTGGCCTGCGTAGAGTAGTCTGGCCTGCGTAGAGTAGTCTGGTATGCGTAGAGTAGTCGGGTATGCGTAGAGTAGTCTGGTATGCGTAGAGTAGTCTGGTATGCGTAGAGTAGTCTGGTATGCGTAGAGTAGTCTGGTATGCGTAGAGTAGTCTGGCCCGCATAGAGTAGTCTGGTATGCGTAGAGTAGTCGGGTATGCGTAGAGTAGTCTGGTATGCGTAGAGTAGTCTGGCCTGCGTAGAGTAGTCTGGTATGCGTAGAGTAGTCTGGCCTGCGTAGAGTAGTCTGGTATGCGTAGAGTAGTCTGGCATGCGTAGAGTAGTCTGGCCTGCGTAGAGTAGTCTGGTATGCGTAGAGTAGTCTAGTATGCGTAGAGTAGTCTGGTATGCGTAGAATAGTCTGGTATGCGTAGAGTAGTCTGGTATGCGTAGAGTAGTCTGGTATGCGTAGAGTAGTCTGGTATGCGTAGAGTAGTCTGGCCTGCGTAGAGTAGTCTAGTATGCGTAGAGTAGTCTGGTATGCGTAGAATAGTCTGGTATGCGTAGAGTAGTCTGGTATGCGTAGAGTAGTCTGGTATGCGTAGAGTAGTCTGGTATGCGTAGAGTAGTCTGGCCTGCGTAGAGTAGTCTGGTATGCGTAGAGTAGTCTGGTATGCGTAGAGTAGTCTGGTATGCGTAGAGTAGTCTGGTATGCGTAGAGTAGTCTGGTATGCGTAGAGTAGTCTGGCCTGCGTAGAGTACTCCGGCCTGCATAGAGTAGTCCGGCCTGCATAGAGTAGTCCGGCCTGCATAGAGTAGTCCGGCCTGCATAGAGTAGTCCGGCCTGCATAGAGTAGTCCGGCCTGCATAGAGTAGTCCGGCCCGCATAGAGTAGTCTGGCCTGCATAGAGTAGTCCGGCCCGCATAGAGTAGTCTGGCCTGCATAGAGTAGTCCGGCCCGCATTGAGTAGTCTGGCCCGCATAGAGTAGTCTGGTATGCGTAGAGTAGTCTGGTATGCGTAGAGTTGTCTGGTATGCGTAGAGTAGTCTGGCCCGCATAGAGTAGTCTGGTATGCGTGGAGTAGTCTGGTATGCGTAGAGTAGTCTGGTATGCGTAGAGTAGTCTGGCCTGCGTAGAGTAGTCTGGTATGCGTAGAGTAGTCTGGTATGCGTAGAGTAGTCTGGCATGCGTAGAGTAGTCTGGCCTGCGTAGAGTAGTCTGGTATGCGTAGAGTAGTCTGGCCTGCGTAGAGTAGTCTGGCCTGCGTAGAGTAGTCTGGCCTGCGTAGAGTAGTCTGGCCCGCATAGAGTAGTCTGGCCCGCATAGAGTAGTCTGGCCCGCATAGAGTAGTCCGGCCCACATAGAGTTGTCCGGCCTGCGTAGAGTAGTAATAGTAGAGTAGTAAAAAACTCATTATAACAGTCCTGAATCATGTAGGCCATAAGCATTTAGAAAGGCTTAGTTGTGCATTTTACAGTTAACTTATTACAGCACCATTAGACAGCACCAGACAGCAGACACCAGACAGCACCATTCGACAGTAGTAAATGTGGTATTAATATTATCCGTGTGTTAGTAGCACCGCAGTGATTTGTTTACACAAATACAAATCTCGCGTGGCTTACATATACTGTAGTATGAATGAATGTAATAATATCTCTACAGCGTTATTAAGCAAGCCATACGCATTATCTAGATGATTAGGCCTACTTATCAATCACGAATATATCTATGTTGGTAACCAATCAGCCAGCGTAGGGCTACGCCAGCTTTGTGTACATGTAATTTGTGATGTAATATTGTCACATTTGTATTTTATGTGGCTGTCAAACTGGGTGGTATGACAAATTCTTTTTTATTATCCACCCATTCAGGTACATGAAGTAACTTTCAGTGGGGGACATAATTTCATTTAATGTGCTTTGTTGCAATGCATGTATATTACTAGCTACGTATGGGCCAGTGCATTTAGTCCCCAAGCTAATAATACACACCGTATTATACAGTTTACAGATGTCATAGAGTTACAATAATTTGTAATTATAGAATATGTCCATATAGAAATCTATGGGACCTTATTCTTTCCTGCCCCACACAAAACACGGTTAAAATAATTGGTAATGCATTGAAACAATATTGTGAGTTGGCCGTTACGCAGTTTCGAGATTCTAACATTTTACCAACACGAAGACCGGCACTAATACAAATACCACTCAAGACCAGCCGTCGTCTTGATTAATCCATTAAACAGCGGTGTTGTGTTATTCTCGGCATTGATGTTTTGTTGAGCGTCTATTTCCTAAGACCGGTGGGAAACTCCTCCACACTGGCTCGCAAATACGCGGCCCCCTGAATCCCACCCGTTGGCAACGAGACTAACTCGGGACATTCGACAATAATAATGTCTGTGGTTGCAGGGTTACTGCTGCTGTGGGGTCATAGTGTGTATTGTCAATTAATTAGTAATGCTTAGATGGTGAGGCCTAAGTGGCTGAGTTAATCACTAGAACATGTTAATCTTGTTGATTAATTATATATTGTTCATTTTACGTTTGGATGGTGACGGTTATTGGCATTAAATGCTGTAATGTCCATTGGCTAATAAATAAATAGAACAAATGTTAACAAAAGACAAATACTGCTTGGCTTCACAGATGTCTAGATATTACTTATTATTAATAGCAAATATCAATTTTAGTTCTATTTTCCAGTAGGCCTACCAAGTCATGTTTTGCTATCTCTACCAAACTAACGTGGAACAAAATAACCATACACACTTGACAAGATCTCGTAACAAACTAGCCATACCTGAACACAAATCTGCGTTATTTGAAAAAGGTGTATAAACCTTAGGTTTAAGGTTTTATATTGTCTACCAGAAAATGTGTGTAATATACATAACTAGCTGTAAGAGGATTCGTTTTAGGGTAAAAGCTATTTTACTAAACAAATGTCTTTACGATTGGAATGAATTTTTTAACCTAGACATAAACCCAGCTGTTGCTTAATTGTGTAGGCCTAAATATGATTTATCTTTGCTCAGTATTATATAAGATTAACCACTGACATAGTAACCACTGACTATGACTGACCATGTAAAATATCACATTTGTACAAATCATGTCAAACATGTACATGTGATCCATTTACAATAAATAAATTAATATGAATATACCCAGTAATTTTCCGGACCCGGTCCTGGTCCCCGGGTTACCGGGGTAGAGAAGAAACAGATTATTTACGATGTGGACAAATGACAGGCGTAGTTACGAAACAGTGTGTTATGAAAGTATGGCAGGGTCTTATTATATTTTCCAGTGGGACCATTTTGAGGATTGGCGGGAGTGTGGAACTCAATACAGGAGTACACTACCTTCCCATATGCATCTTCATTAATGTAATGTTAATGCTAATGTTGTTATAAGTGTTATTACTCTAATTAATGTAACAGGTGTGCCTACCCATAGACAACACGAGTAGGTGTAGTTACTAAGTAATGTGGTGACAGTGCATTGAGAGTTCATTTAATCCGGCACTGGGGTCATCCTGAGTGTTGTCGGGAGTGGTGAACGCAATGATTACCGGAAGTTATGCATCTACTTTAGTAATGTTCACCCCAAGGAAACAGATAATAAAGGTAGTTATGAAATAATGTGATGGAAATCTGACGACAGCTGGTATTATTTTTCAGGTGTTGGCGCGCTGTGTTGCTGAACTAGATTCTACGGCCAGATACCATAATCGTCCTCAAGATCGCGCAAGTCTCGCGGTTCCACATAAGTCACAATACAGTACGTAACTACCTAACCAAAAGGCCTACATTTGTATGTCACCTGCCTTGTCTCTGTGCTCGCCGCATAGATTACCCAGCTATTTCTACTTTAGTTATTCATCGAATGCTTCCCAACGTTATCAACAACAGTCATTGTTGACAATGTCTTGCTGAGCAGAGATAGTTTGTTTTAGTTCTTTGTTCCTATTGGATAGGTCGGTAATTGTACACAATCAAATGCAATTGGCAAATGTACATAAGCTAGACACTGTAGTCTCTTGTCCTAGATATTAAATTATTATGAATATTAGCAGTACATTTGGAGTAAAAGCGATCGGTAGTTTTAAACTCGAAAGTCCAGCCCGTGCAGTGTAGTCCGGCCCCCGCAGAGTAGTCCGGCCCCCGCAGAGTAGTCCGGCCCGTGCAGAGTAGTCCGGCCCGTGCAGAATAGTCCGGCCCGCATAGAGCAGTCCGGCCCGTGCAGAGTAGTCCGGTCCGTGCAGAGTAGTCCGGCCCGTCTAGAGTAGTCCGGCCCGTGCAGAGTAGTCCGGCCCGTGCAGAGTAGTCCGGCCCGCATAGAGCAGTCCGGCCCGTGCAGAGTAGTCCGGTCCGTGCAGAGTAGTCCGGCCCGTCTAGAGTAGTCCGGCCCGTTCAGAGTAGTCCGGCCCGTGCAGAGTAGTCCGGCCCGTGCAGAGTAGTCCGGCCCGTGCAGAGTAGTCCGGTCCGTGCAGAGTAGTCCGGCCCGTCTAAAGTAGTCCGGCCCGTGCAGAGTAGTCCGGCCCGTGCAGAGTAGTCCGGCCTGTGCAGTGTAGTCCGGCCCGTGCAGAGTAGTCTGGCCTGTGCAGAGTAGTCCGGTCCGTGCAGAGTAGTCCGGCCCGTCTAGAGTAGTCCGGCCCGTTCAGAGTAGTCCGGCCCGTGCAGAGTAGTCCGGCCCGTGCAGAGTAGTCCGGCCCGTGCAGAGTAGTCTGGCCCGTCTAGAGTAGTCCGGCCCGTGCAGAGTAGTCCAGCCTGTGCAGAGTAGTCCAGCCCGTGCAGAGTAGTCTGGCCCGTGCAGAGTAGTCTGGCCTGTGCAGAGTAGTCTGGCCTGTGCAGAGTAGTCCGGCCCGTGCAGTGTAGTCCGGCCCGTGCAGTGTTGTCCGGCCCGTGCAGTGTAGTCCGGCCCGTGCAGTGTAGTCCGGCCCGTGCAGTGTAGTCCGGCCCGTGCAGTGTAGTCCGGCCCGTGCAGTGTTGTCCGGCCCCTGCAGAGTAGTCTGGCCTGTGCAGAGTAGTCTGGCCCGTGCAGAGTAGTCTGGCCCGTGCAGAGTAGTCTGGCCCGTGCAGTGTAGTCCGGCCCGTGCAGAGTAGTCTGGCCTGTGCAGAGTAGTCTGGCCCGTGCAGTGTAGTCCGCCTGTGCAGAGTAGTCTGGCCCGTGCAGAGTAGTCCGGCCCGTGCAGAGTAGTCCGGCCCGTGCAGAGTAGTCCGGTCTGCTTAGGGTAGTCCGGCAAAAACATCGTTATCTTTGTACGCAGTTCTTTTCCATTCACAAGAGACATGCATGCGGAAGGTGTGTTTACAGACTAGGGGCCTACCCTACGCTTGGCCTAGTTGGTCGAACTTCAGGTCCCCCAATATACTGTTAATCTACGTACCGATGTAATCCACTATGTGATTCTTATTTGTCCAGCTGCTTAAGGTATCCTACAATGAAAAAGGCGGGGTTATTTACTCAAAAGTTTATTGAAAACATTAAAACGTGATTGTTAACGTTCTTGACAGCTACTGTCACCGTAGCCTAAGGATGTGGAGCACACAAATATGGCGACGAGCTCCCACCCACTCCAACCCCACTGCCCGAAACTGGGCTTCAACGGTTACCGTGCTGTGGGATAGAACGCGCCGCCTCCACTCCAATTCCTTCCTCCATGGTTTACAGTTACAGTTACACTGACGTCAAGCCACCTTTAGCGAAAAAACTACTGAAATTGCGGCCGTGCGCAGCCAAAATTTAAAACAAAATGGTTGTGCCCATCGTCATAAAACATGATCATCTTTGACATATCAAAAGTTTTCACAAGGTTAGATACTGGGTCCAAGAAATTCTTGTAAATGAACTAGGGATGTCAATACCCAGAATTTTTCGGACCTGGTCCTGGTCCCCGGGTTACCGGGGTAGAGAAGTAACATATTATTTACGATGTGGATAAATGACAGGCGTAGTTACAAAATAGTGTGTTATGAAAGCATGGCAGGGCCTTATTAAATTCTCCACTGGGAACATTTTGAGGATTGGTGGGAGTGTGGAACTCAATATAGGAGTAGGCCAGTGGTTAATTTGCAGTGGCGTGCGGTGAGGGGAAGCAAGGGTCCCCTAACATCATTACTACTGCCACCAAAATATAACTTTTTCGAAGCGCATAGAACTTATTCCCAGTCAAAATCCACTCATTTGTCAACATTGTTTCCTTTATTCTGCTCTACTTGTAGTTCCCCTAAATAAACAAGGTTCAATGATGATTTTCTGTCGTGAAACACAGCAGCTTAACAGCTAACAGACCATAGATGCAGTGCGTTCTCCTTGGATTTTCGGCCGTAAGAAATACCAATAGCTTTCAAGTTAACCTAAT
Organism: Isoperla grammatica; assembly: GCA_945910005.1. Taxonomy (NCBI): domain Eukaryota; kingdom Metazoa; phylum Arthropoda; class Insecta; order Plecoptera; family Perlodidae; genus Isoperla; species Isoperla grammatica. Next base: position 35,213,141 of record OX246744.1, read on the forward strand.
ACACGGGTCAGAGTATATACGCAGTTTTTAAATGGGACGGAAAGCAGTGCGTTGAAGGGTCGGGTCTGACCGCGACAAAAAAAAATAGAAAAGGACAGAGCATTCATTGAATAGGGAGAAGCGCGCACCGGTCTTTAGATCGTTGTATAATATATTTGTCGCAAATTTGTGTAAAACGTCATTTTGTTACGCGATCAATCAAAAAACAATAGTTCAATAATTTGAAGTTGATACGGCTACACCGGAAATATGTGACCTAAAACTGAAGACCTCTGACGGAGGTAGGTGACACCCCAGTCCCTTTCGCAAGTCGGCCAAATTAAATTTGAAAATTTTGTAACTTATTGCTTCCTCTCGTACATACCTCACCGCACGCCACTGTTAATTTGTAAGGAAAAAGGTGGGTATACGCATCATAGTTTCATGTTACAATGTGCTCGTGATAAAAATTTATGTCTCAGTGGGAAATTGACCCCCCCCCCATCCCGCTTACCAATTCAGCTTCTGGGCTCTTAAACTGGAATTGGATTTGGAGTTTTGGGTTGGATTTGATACAATTTTACTCGTCTTCAAAAGCCAATCATTATTTTAATTGTCCTGTAGGTTCACCATTTAATGATTAAAAGCTGATACATATATTATAAAATATCAGTTATTGAACTAGTTATACAGTAGTTTTATGTGTCAACTGGCAACAATTCATTTCCAAGAGGAACAACCTCACAATAACAGAAATGTTTATCTGTTGTATTTATTTTTATGAGAAGATATCACCTCAAAACGCGTTTCAGACCAGCTGGGCGGACTGGGGAAAAAATCTAGGTCGGGCAAACTTTTGGTCAAGCCAGGCAGGGGGGGTTTGGGAGGCTGTGGCCCCCCAACAAACAGCGCCGCAGGCGAAATTTTTTTAAATCAGGTTTTTAGAAGACATTTGGAGCGTTTTAGAAAAAAACATAGCAAGCTGAATGCACTACCGAAATACTGTAGTTTTCGTCGGTTAAAAGTAGAAAAACACCAGCAAGAAAATTGATGAGAATGAGATCAAGTTACACCGAAATACAACGAATCTACAATTTAATTTAAACCTTGCAATATCGTGAAGGAAGGGGTAGGAGGGACTCGGGTTTAAAGAAATTTCAATGCGCGGCAACTTACCGCTGGCGCCAGAAGGTTTATGCCTGTTCCAGTCGGACCAGTCCAAATTTGGGCCAAAACAGGTAGGCCACCGGGCATTTGCCCGGCGGGTCTGTCCGCCCCTGCCGGGCCCATCAAACATAATGCAGAGCCAAATTTTAGTTTTAACAGGATACCCCTTTAGTATTAAAGAGGAATCGAACATATTAGAATAAACAGAGAAATGCTGTATCAAACATGTAAATCATATTTTACGGATCGTGCCATTTCCCTCACAGCAGCGAGAGCGACTGTACCGCCTTCGCGTTGCTAACCCTTACTAGCTGGTTGACGAGGAACCTGCAGCCAATAACAATAGGAGATGATTCTATTTATAAAGTACGGAGGTTGGTTTGGGAAAAACGTAAAACCAAGAGATAAGAGTTTTATTTAGAGTTATAGATATATTCAAGTAAATTTGAAATGTGAGCATTGAGTGTAAAATACCCAATACAAATTATTATTGTTTTTTATATAGGGGCTATGTTAGCCAAAATTTGAGTGTGCGTACCTAATAATTCATGAAAAAAGGTGGGTATACTGCGTATACCCACGAAAATAGGTTAGTATACTGCGTATACCCGCGCTCCATTACAAATTAAGCACTGGAGTAGGCCTACACTACCTTCCCATATGCATCTTTATTAATGTTCACCCCCTAGTAAACAAATAATTATGGTACTTATGAAATTATGTGATGGAAATCTGACGACAGCTGGTATTATTTTTCAGTTGTTGGTTGTTGGATTCTCCAGCCAGATACGCGTATCGTCCCCAAGATCGTGCAAGTCTCGCGGGGGGCGTTCCACGTAAGTTTCAAAATACAGCACACAACTACATAACCAATAAATTTGTATGTCACCTGCTTTGCTGTAATCGTCGCATAGATTTTTAGTTATTCATCGAATGCTTCCCAACGTTATCAACAACAGTCATTGTTGACAATGTCTTGCTGAACAATGATAGTTGGTTTAAGTTCTTTGTTCCTATCGGATAGGTCAGTAATTGTACACAATCAAATGAAATACCAAATGTACATAAGCTAGACTGTAGTCTCTTAGTCTAGAAAATAAATTATTATGAATGTTTAGCAGTAGCCTACATTTAAAGTAAAAGTGATCGGTAGTTTCAAACATGAAAGCCTGGCTCGTGCGGAGTAGTCCGGCCCGCGAGAGTAGTCTGGCCCGGGCAGAATAGTCCGGCCCGTGCAGAGTAGTCCGGCCCGCGAGAGTAGTCCGGCCTGCTTAGAGTAGTCCGGCCTGCTTAGAGTAGTCCGGCCTGATTAGAGAAGTCCGGCCTGCTTAGAGTAGTCCGGCCTGCTTAGACTAGTCCGGCCCGCGATAGTAGTCCAGCCCATGCAGAGTAGTCCGGCCTGCTTAGAGTAGTCCGGCCTGCTTAGAGTAGTCCGGCCTGATTAGAGTAGTCCGGCCTGCTTAGAGTAGTCCGGCCTGCTTAGAGTAGTCCGGCCCGCGATAGTAGTCCAGCCCATGCAGAGTAGTCCGGCCTGCTTAGAGTAGTCCGGCCTGCTTAGAGTAGTCCGGCCTGCTTAGAGTAGTCCGGCCTGCTTAGAGTAGTCCGGCCTGATTAGAGTAGTCCGGCCTGCTTAGAGTAGTCCGGCCTGCTTAGAGTAGTCCGGCCTGCTTAGAGTAGTCCGGCCTGCTTAGAGTAGTCCGGCCTGATTAGAGTAGTCCGGCCTGCTTAGAGTAGTCCGGCCTGCTTAGACTAGTCCGGCCCGCGATAGTAGTCCAGCCCATGCAGAGTAGTCCGGCCTGCTTAGAGTAGTCCGGCCTGCTTAGAGTAGTCCGGCCTGATTAGAGTAGTCCGGCCTGCTTAGAGTAGTCCGGCCTGCTTAGACTAGTCCGGCCCGCGATAGTAGTCCAGCCCATGCAGAGTAGTCCGGCCTGCTTAGAGTAGTCCGGCCTGCTTAGAGTAGTCCGGCCTGCTTAGACTAGTCCGGCCCGCGATAGTAGTCCGGCCTGCTTAGACAAGTCCGGCCCGCGATAGTAGTCCGGCCTGCTTAGAGTAGTCCAGCCGGTGTAGAGTAGTCCGACCCGCGAGAGTAGTCCGGCCTGCTTAGAGTAGTCCGGCCTGCTTAGAGTAGTCCGGCCCATGAACAGTAGTCCGGCCTGCTTAGAGTAGTCCGGCCCGCGAGACTAGTCCGGCCTGCTTAGAGTAGTCCGGCCCGCGAGAGTAGTCCGGCCTGCTTAGAGTAGTCCGGCCCGCGAGAGAAGTCCGGCCTGCTTAGAGTAGTCCGGCCCATGAGCAGTAGTCCGGCCCGTGCAGAGTAGTCCGGCCTGCTTAGAGTAGTCCGGCCCGCGAGAGTAGTCCGGCCTGCTTAGAGTAGTTCGGCCCGCGAGAAAAGTCCGGCCTGCTTAGAGTAGTCCGGCCCATGAACAGTAGTCCGGCCTGCTTAGAGTAGTCCGGCCCGCGAGAGTAGTCCGGCCCGTGCAGAGTTGTCCGGCCCCCGCAGAGTAGTCCGGCCCGTGTAGAGTAGTCCGGCCCGCGAGAGTAGTCCAGCCCATGCAGAGTAGTCCGGCCTGCTTAGAGTAGTCCGGCCCATGCAGAGTAGTCCGGCCCGTGCAGAGTAGTCCGGCCCGTGCAGAGTAGTCCGGCCCGTGCAGAGTAGTCCGGCCCGTGCAGAGTAGTCCGGCCCCCGCAGAGTAGTCCGGCCCGTGTAGAGTAGTCCGGCCCGCGAGAGTAGTCCAGCCCATGCAGAGTAGTCCGGCCTGCTTAGAGTAGTCCGGCCCATGCAGAGTAGTCCGGCCCGTGCAGAGTAGTCCGGCCCCCGCAGAGTAGTCCGGCCCGTGCAGAGTAGTCCGGCCCGTGCAGAGTAGTCCGGCCCGTGCAGAGTAGTCCGGCCTGTGCAGAGTAGTCCGGCCTGTGCAGAGTAGTCCGGCCCCTGCAGAGTAGTCCGGCCCCTGCAGAGTAGTCCGGCCTGTGCAGAGTAGTCCGGTCCGTGCAGAGTAGACCGGCCTGTGCACAGTAGTCCGGTCCGTGCAGAGTAGTCCGGTCCGTGCAGAGTAGACCGGCCTGTGCACAGTAGTCCGGCCCGTGCAGAGTAGTCCAGCCTGTGCAGAGTAGTCTGGCCCGCGCAGAGTAGTCCGGCCTGTGCAGAGTAGTCCGGCCCGTGCAGAGTAGTAGCGTAGCGTAGAGTAGATAAGAGTAGCCGCATTCACGGGCTCGTCATTTAAAGGTCACCATTTGTGAAACCTTATGCCTTGTCTAGACTAGCACTTTAAAGCGACCTTTAAAGTGAGAGTCACTTTAAAGCTAGGTGTAGCAGCTCCAAAAGCAACTTCAAGTCCCCCTCACTTTAAGTGATCCCGAGACCCCACTTGAAGTGAGGTGCTGTTTAATTTTCACAATCGATTGTTGTATTTCGATATAAAAATGCAGGGAAACCTAGAATTTGAGGTTATGTCATTGGCGCTGAAATCTAGCCTAGCACTGTGAAAGATGTCCAGTTGCAAAGATATGGCGAGTGAGGCGAAAAAACGAAGACGAAACTACACAGTTGATGAAATTCACTGCCTAATTGATATTTGGGACATATGCCCAACATGAGCGACGCCTAGGCCTAGCTGCTCTTCTTTGCACACGCAACAGTTTTCAACGAGGAATAATTTCCGTCAAAATCTGTCTCCTGTCATCTTGTCGCCTTCATTTCTCGGCAAGTGCTTGTCTATGGTTTGTCCAGGAACTGAACCACTGCGTTACGAAATGTATTAACATTAAACCATCAATCATTTTCTACGAATTGTTATGCAAACTGTCCAATGTAAACAAGATCAGCTGCTGTCAAGTGTCAAGTCAAGCACAGACCAACTGTTTGGCCACTGCACTCTAGATGTGGAAATAAAGTGACCTCGAGGGCTGTAGTGTAGACGACTGTTCACTTTTACTGCCGCACTTTAAGTGATCCTCACTTGAAGTGAGCCCAAGTGTGGACATGGCATTATTGGCAACAGCAAAAAGTTATTTGACCCAAAGCCCAAAATATTTTCCTTCTGTGAGGTGCAAATACTGAATACTTATGTCGACCTTTCGTATCTCGTGTGTAATACGATGCAGGCTAATAAAATCGGTTTCGGCAATGCACACGGATTATGACCTTTCAGTTCAAGCTCACCTACCTTGCAGAACACCCACTTTCGGTACGTTTAAATTGTGTTACAATGGTGTTGAGTAGTCCCAAGAGAAAATCAAAATTTTCCATCCTTAGGAGCAGCGCATTTCAAACTTACAAGCTTGGGACCCGGGTCCCTCCCCCCCCCCCCCCCCTTTCCTCCCATTCCCCATTCCAAGGTCCCCCTTTTCCTTTCACTAAAGACCTGGGGCCGGATTCACAAGAGGTCTTAACTTAGGCCTGGCCTAACTTTAGGACCACTACGCCATTGGCTGATACGGACCTACACATAGCCTCGACTCGACGTTGCTAAGAAACCCTTGTAAATAACAAACACTTGAGACAAATATTTAGGCCCGGTCTGAGTTGGTCTTATCTTTTTTCAAAGATGGTGGCAATACTTCTGTGACTTCAAAGTGTGAACATAAATAAATATCGTTTATTTACCTTGACATACACATTTCTCTGTTTTTAGATTATGGAGGTATAAGAACACAAAACACTAAACTTTAAAACACCGCCTTGCAATATTTTGAGTTCACTGTGATTTCCACAAAAGTAGCTATCAATTGGGCCGTGTAGTAGGCCTACCATGGATTTATAATAGCACATATGGTACAGCAGGACTTAGGACCGGTCCTAAGTTAAGACCTTTTGTGAATCCGGCCCCTGGGCTAAACAATTAATGAAAGGAAAAGGGGGACCTGGGAATGGGGAACAATTAATCGTCTCGATTAGCCTCATTGCAAAAATATGAGCCGTAAAAGCCTAAATATCATCTAAACAATTAACGTGATTTTTTATATGTTAGTTTATAAGGGTATCAATAGCAACTCTTGATATTTCTCAGGAAAATGTAGACGCACCAAGTGATAAGCACGCGCACTGGCGGCAATTGGTACTGGTGTATAGAAAGGAACCAAGGGGCCAGAGACCCCCAATAAACATGCCGCAGGCTGAAAGACAATACAAAAATTTGGTCGGTTCTGTAATATAGAATAAAAACAATTTAAATATCATGAAAAATCAGTATCAAAATTATCTCCAAGTGGTGCTCATACTTGACTTTTCGGGTTACCGCGCTTAACTCAAAAGAATATTTAGATGTTGTACTCGATGTACTACTGTAGAGATGTACTACTCGAAAGACGCGAGCTTACGAGTGGTGTTTTCACGGTTGCCTATTACTTGGTATAATTAATTTATTGTTGCGAAGCTTTACTCTAATCAATTTAATAATTGGACATGGTTGACTGAGTGAACTACGTATGCACGCATTGTAGTTGGTTTACATCCCGCCGTGCAACGAGGTTATCGAGACAACGTTCATAAATATACTGCATTATTATTAATATTAAAAACATTGTTGAAAATAATTTCAAATAATACATTTATTGTTGTAATAGCTCTACGGACGGTTTATGATGGAGGATAATAATTAAGTAACTTTATAAGTGGTCACAATATAGATACGTAACGAGGGTATCGAGATGTGTTGCTATTATTATAAATGAACTTGTGCGCGCAAGCGGACACATGTAAGAGTGATGCACGTTGGCCCCATGTGATGAGTGAAGCGAGGGCTATTCTGACGTTGCTGACGAGACATGATGTGAAACCACAATATAGTAAAGTGCCAGAGATTTTGTTCAAATTCGACAAATGGGTTAACCAGGGAAAGAATAACTCGATACGGATTTTAAATTCAAAAAAGGAAAAATGAGGGCTCTAACCCAACCCAAGTAAAGTCAAAATTGTGAAGATTTTTGTTTTTCACTACAGCTATCTGAACTGTCAATTTTACGACGAACACGCTCAGGCTTTCGCATTTAGGGTTGATGCACCCCTTTTGGGGGGAGGGAGGGGGTGGGGTGAATGAATCCGTTGTCTCTGTTGCCAGTGTAGGAGCGTGCTTGCATTGATAAGCTCCTATTATAATGAAGTGGCCTAGTGACTTTTGCGAAGACTGTTGATAATCATGGCTTTAAGATGGCCTGGGGGGGGGGGGGGGGTAGAATGAATCCGTTGTCTCTGCTGCTAGTGTACAAGCATGCTCGCATAGATCAGCTCGCGTTATAATGACGTGGCCTAGTGACTATTGCGAAGACTGTTGATAGTCATGGCTTTAGTATTTAGAATGAGAATTTAGAATTGGGAGTTCGGCAGGCTAGGCGAACGTACAGCATTAAGAGGACGAAGGCATTAGCCGCTCCGCGCGACTCTACCCAGAGATCGCGCCACAGTGGAACGGCACATTGGCGGTTGTAGGTGCGATGCGGATTGGCGCGGGGTACGGTAAAGCACTCGAGGGGAGGCAAGGCGGCGTAGTGGGAAAGCATGAGTCACGTGTCCGTGCGGTATATCGTTAGGCGGTGCCGCGGCCGCGCAACCTTAGTTATTACCTAATCAAGTTACACGGCGGTAAAATGCAAACTCAAAGAGAGTTGTTGGTATAGGGACAATAATTGTAAATCATGACTATCTGTGACGTACTAAGGGCTATGATTATTATTATAATAATAATTATTATTATTATTATTATTATTATTATTTTTGTATTATTATTATTATTATTATTATTATTGCTACTATTGTTTTCACTGATAAATCACAGGTTATTGATCCCTGGTCCGATTGTCATTTCATTACACATCACAGTCACAGTCACACAACAGTATCTAGGTAGTCTAGAACAAACCCGCTCTCCGCGCATCCAGGATAGCCTAGATACTGTTGTGTGACTGTGATGTGTAATGTCATGACTGTCAGACCACGCATCCTGCTCCTGGATGTGCGGAGAGCGGGTTTGTCCTAGACCAAAGTCTGGCAGTCATTTCATTTGACATAGTTCACACAACAGTATCTATAGGCTAGTCTAGGACAAGGTCCACTAAATCCCCTGGCGGGGTGTCGTCGAACTCCAAGACAAGATCATTCAATGAGATCCAAAATCGCCATTTTGCAAAAATACATTACACTACACTACACTACACAAAAATCTCATTATTATTTCAATAATCCTCACCAATAATGTGAGCTTACGCCTAAAGTATTTTGTTGAAAATATATATAGAATGTGAAGACAACATCTCATTACAGTTTGTTATTTAGCCTTTTTGGCCCATAATTTGTTTTGAAAGATCAATTCATTTGTTTTTTTGAATGATTCTCCCATTTGAATAACATAGTAGAGCAGCAAAGTGTATCTCGTAGGCTATTCGTGGAAGAGTATAACGGTAAATGGAATTATGCAAAGGCATGTATAATAATGTTTTTGGACCAGGGTTACATCGGCGGAATTACTGCAGACGGCGTCGGTGGCGCCGCGACGCCACCTGACGCCGCCACACGACGCCACCGAACGTTTTGTCTTATAACGTTTACACCGTTCGTTATACAGAAAAAACCTACAATAATATTTCGTTCAGTTTTTAAATACAAATCGATTGATATCAATAACGTTACGTTTAGATGAGCGTAGCGAAGCGGAGAGGATCTCTCATTTGAACTCGATCGGCACTTTGTCTATGTGTGTGTACAAAAGTTTTTCGTCGTGCACAGATCAAACGGCTTGACGGATTTTGATGAAATTTTAAGTCAACACTCGTGACTACTAATCTAGATGCTGATAACATAATCAGCAAAATCCGTCAAGATGCCAACCTACAAAAAATTAATTAGTAAATAATATCGAGTTTTAATGTTTTGTATGTCTTACACAGGTCAAACGGCTTGACGGATTTGGCTGAAATTTAAAATCAACATTTTTGTAACTTCTAAACTAGGCGTTTTTAACAAAACCAGAAAATCCGTGAAGTTGCCAACCTACAAAAAATTAATTAGTGAAAAATCAAGTTTTAATTTTTGTTTCTAAACATTATAAACGGATTTAAATAATTTTTTATTTTTGTTTTCAAACTAACAATGTCAACGCGTGGTAAAATGTTTGAAGTTGTAACTTTAACCGCCATTTTGTAAAAGAATATTATCTTGTTTCTGTGCAAAAGTTGGTTCGTCGCGCACAGGTCTAACGGCTTGACGGATTTGGTTGAAAGTTTCAGTAAACACTCGTGACCACTACAATATAAGATGTTATTAACATAACCAGCCAAATCCGTAAAGATGCCAACCTACAAAAAGTAATTTCTGAAACAAATCCAATTTTTTTAATTTTGTTTTACGAAAACATACCGTCGGATGTTGATAATTTTTTATAATGGTATGCGCAATAATAGTGTCAACACATGACAAAAGTTTTCGAATTGTTTTGTTAACCGCCATCTTGTAACCAAATATTATTTATTTACGGCAATATATTTTCCAATTTTCAACTTTCTTGCTATAATAACTGTACCCCCGTTTGGGCCCTGGGTAAAATTTGGCCCAGGTTATACCACTGCCGATTTTAAGAGGCGAGAAAATAAGGGCCCCCTTTCCCTGTCTTCCAAGGACCATTAAAAACACGCATAAATCCCTATGTGAGCAGTTTGCTATTCTCTTTGTCAACCGGATAGAACATAAATATTGCTCATTTTCCGAAGTGCCTTGTTTTTGATAGATATGATATGAGCTCATCACTAAAGTCGACAACGCGCGACGTGCGGCAAGGAGGAAAACCTCCAGTTGCCTCTACCGTATTAGTGATAACACGCCTATGGGTCATTCCATGAAAAATCAACCAATTTGAAATTAATTTGTTGCTGACATGTTTGGGATGTTTTTCAAATTGAAATCATTGATAACTAGCTACTTGCAGATAATAACACAATTTTTTTTATTTTTTTCGGATGAACGGTTTAGAAGTTAAGGGCCTTGAAAGTTCAGTCCGCGTCGCGAAAATGGCAAATTTAAGGGTTTGCGTTTAATAGTACCACACCTAAAGGGGTGAAGCTTTAGGTTTGATTTTTTCTTTCTAGGACCATAATTGAACAGTTCTACTAGAATATGTTTTCAGAAATTTGATACTTAACATGCAAGTAGTCCAAACTGAAGGTCAAAGTCATCATATTAAATTGTCGTTTTTGCAGATTTTGGGGTGTAATAACTCTGAGGGGGTTGAAGATAACCATCCAACTCTTTTTGCATAATATACTCTTTAGCCTTGTGTAATAGGAAAAAAATACGTTTTTTTGTTTTTCTGAACCCTTCATACCCAAAAATATTCCCAAAATGTAGCAAAAGTCAAATTTGGCCATTTTCAAGGTCGAATTGTAGAAAAGGGGTAACTTCAAAAAAATTTGACAGTTTAGTGTTTTGTTTAACTATCTGCAAAGAACAAAACTGCCAAATATTTATGTGTTACTCGGACTGGTTTAGGAGTTACAGCCCCTCTAAAAAGGCAGTAATTTGCCCACTTAATCCCTCGGCGTACAGTGTGATTCTCAAATATAAAACACTATTTAGGCCAATATTTTACCAAATTACCTTTAAAAATAAATAAACATGTCTTTAGCATGTCCCAAAAATCCACTTTACGGGGGTGGAAAAAGGGGGTGATTTTTTATGAGGACACCAATATCTCAAAAACCGAAGATGTTAGGCCTACAGACGTGAAAATTGGTGGTTAGATTCTAGGGATGACATCGGGTATCCGGGTTACCCGAATCCAAAAATTACCCGAATCCATTCTAAGGATTCGAATCTTGTTATGGTGCATTTTTAGTTGAATTGTTGTATTTTTTACAATGCGCCAACAATGGTGATGACAAAATGACTTGTTTCCATTCCATAAAATACTTTCCCGCTCCGTTATGTACCCATTATTGGCTTGATTAAAAATAGACTAAGCCTATTTTATGTCATGTAATTGCTGCGGGCGAGTTCTGGTATGCCTGTGCTCCCACTGGCTCTCGGCCTACCCCCACCCCTTCCCGACCATCATCACTGGCTGACAGAACGCACGCTGAAAGCTTCTGCCACGGATGGTCAATGGCCTTCAAATAACATTTTGAGCGACGTGATTTACACTTCTAGGATTCGGGTTACCCGAATCCTTGAGGGGCTGGAATCGAATCCAGATTTTACTACCCGATGTCATCCCTATTAGATTCTCCTTCTAAAATAAAGGAATAGTACATGTTTTACCATTTTCCTAAAATCCTGTTAAGAAGGATGAAAAGGGGTGGTGCAGTGAAGGGGGTGAATTTTTTATATCTCTAAAACCGAAGATATTCGAGATGTAAAAATTGGTACGTAGTCTTCTTCATAAAAAAACACTTTTTTTACCATTATTAAAAAATCTAGTAAATGGTGGTGAAAAAGGGGGTAGCTTTTTTAAAATGAGGGTACCGGTACCGGTATCTAACAAACCGACACTGTTAAAGCTGTGAAAAATTGATATTTAGATTAACCTTAAAAAACAAAGTAGTACACGTGTGATACCATTGTCTGAAAATCCTGTTAATGGGGGTGAGAAGCGGGGGTGGATTTTTTTTTTAAGATTCCTATACCTCCAAAATCGTTTACGGTACGTAACCGTAAACGCTACAGGCTTGAAAATTTGTATGAATATTTCTTGAAACATAAAGAAACAAGTAGGCCTATTTGAATATTTTTTTTAAATCCAGTTAAGGGGGTGAAAACACGGGGTGATTTTTTAAAACTAAACAACGGAACATGTTACAGTCGTGAAATTTGGTATTACAATTTTACATACTCATTTAAAAATATGTTAACAATTGATTTACAATTTTTCGAAAATCCAGTAAGGGGGGGGGGGGGGGGGGGGGTTACAAGAGGGGGTAAATTATTTTTTGAGCATAAGTATATTTCGAAAACAGATGATGTTGCAGATGTGAAAATTGGTATTTAGATTTTTCTTTAAGATTAAATAAACACGTGTTTTACAATTTTTCTGAAATGAATTTAAGACAAGTGAAAACGTGGGGGGGAATTTTAGTATGAGCACCACCCCTTTTCATCCTTCTGAACAGGATGTTAGGATAATAGTAAAACATGTACTATTCCTTTATTTTTGAAGGAGAATCTAGCCATTAATTTTCACGTCTGTAACATCTTCGGTTTTTGAGATGTTGGTGTCTCACAAAAAGTCACCCCCTTTTTCCACCCCCGTAAAGTGGATTTTCGGGACATGGAAAAGACATGTTTATTTATTTTTAAAGGTAATTAGGTAAAATATTGGCCTAAATAGTGTTTTATATTTGCGAATCACACTGTACGCCTACTGGTAAAGTGGGCGAATTACTGCCGTTTTAGAGGGGCTGTAACTCCTAAACCAGATTGAGTAACACATAAATATTTGGCAGTTTTGTTCTTTGCAGATAGTTAAACAAAACACCAAATTTTCAATTTATTTGAAGTTACCCCTTTTCTATAACTTGACCTTGAAAATTGCCAAATTTGACTTTTGCTACATTTTGGGAATATTTTTGGGTATGAAGGGTACAGAAAAACAAAAAAATGTATTTTTTTCCTATTACACAAGGCTAAAGAGTATATTATGCAAAAAGAGTTGGATGGTTATCTTCAACCCCCTCCGAGTTATTACACCCCAAAATCTGCAAAAACGACAAATTAATATGATGACTTTGACCTTCAGTTTGGACTACTTGCATGTTAAGTATCAAATTTCTGAAAACATATTCTAGTAGAACTATTAAATTATGGTCCTAGAAAGGAAAAATCAAACCAAAAGCTTCACCCCTTTAGGTGTGGCACTATTAAACGCAAACCCTTAAATTTGCCATTTTCGCGGCGCGGACTGAACTTTCAAGGCCCGTAACTTCTAAACCGTTCATCCCAAAAAAATAAAAAAAATTATGTTAATATCTGCAAGTAAGTAGTTATCAATGATCCAACTTGGAAAAATATCAGAAATAAGTCGGCAACCTGCATTGGTTGAACTTCCATGGAATGACCCCTATTGGAAACATCAGTCCACGCTAACACAAAACATGAACTAACTGTCTATCTTGCAGCGAAAGTCATAAAAGCAAGTGAAGACTATCGCAGACAAGCAATTGTAGCATGATCAGATCAAATCCAAACCACAAAGACACCTCTCACACATCTGGCTAGTTTGCAGGAAGAAGCAGATACAAAAATGATTCGATAGATTCTACTTCAAAAGTTGCAACACAAATTTCTATCACCTCTCCTGATACATATGTTTTCGTCCTTGCCCTCAGACGTTACCCACAATTGTGGCGAAGATCACTATTTGTCATATAACGTTATAAGCCAAAACGTTCGGTGGCGTCGTGTGGCGGCGTCAGGTGGCGTCGCGGCGCCACCGACGCCGTCTGCAGTAATTCCGCCGATGTAACCTTGGTCCAAAAACATTATTATACATGCCTTTGCATAATTCCATTTACCGTTATACTCTTCCACGAATAGCCTACGAGAGCCAAAATCAGACATCTTGCGCTTCTACTTACATGTGATTTTTAACATTATAGAAATAAGAAATAGTTTATAGTCTTATTGATGACCTTACTTCGCGCGCGCGCAGCGCGCTACTAGCGATCTAATGGACCTTGGTCTAGGACAAACCCGCTCTCCGCCCATCCAGGAGCAGGATGCGTGGTCTGACAGTCATTTCATTACACATCACAGTCACACAACAGTATCTAGGCTAGTCTGGGACAAACCCGCTCTCCGCCGATCCAGGAGCAGGATGCGTGGTCTGACAGTCATTCAATTAGACATCACAGTCACACAACAGTATCTAGGCTAGTCTGGGACAAACCCGCTCTCCGTGCATCCAGGAGCAGGATGCGTGGTCTGACAGTCATTCAATTAGACATCACAGTCACACAACAGTATCTAGGCTAGTCTGGGACAAACCCGCTCTCTGTGCATCCAGGAGCAGGATGCGTGGTCTGACAGTCATTCAATTAGACATCACAGTCACACAACAGTATCTAGGCTAGTCTGGGACAAACCCGCTCTTCGCCCATCCAGGAGCAGGATGCGTGGTCTGACAGTCATTTCATTACACATCACAGTCACACAACAGTATCTAGGCTAGTCTGGGACAAACCCGCTCTCCGCCGATCCAGGAGCAGGATGCGTGGTCTGACAGTCATTCAATTAGACATCACAGTCACACAACAGTATCTAGGCTAGTCTGGGACAAACCCGCTCTCCGTTCATCCAGGAGCAGGATGCGTGGTCTGACAGTCATTCAATTAGACATCACAGTCACACAACAGTATCTAGGCTAGTCTGGGACAAACCCGCTCTCCGTTCATCCAGGAGCAGGATGCGTGGTCTGACAGTCATTCAATTAGACATCACAGTCACACAACAGTATCTAGGCTAGTCTGGGACAAACCCGCTCTCCGTGCATCCAGGAGCAGGATGCGTGGTCTGACAGTCATTCAATTAGACATCACAGTCACACAACAGTATCTAGGCTAGTCTGGGACAAACCCGCTCTCCGTGCATCCAGGAGCAGGATGCGTGGTCTGACAGTCATTTCATTACACATCACAGTCACACAACAGTATCTACCCAGCAGACACAGTGAAGTCTATATGACCTCTTTAAAGCGGCTGTTACACGGAGAAGTTAAAAAAGTGAAAAGAAAAAAAGTAAAGAGAAAAGTTCTTTTTCTAGCCGTCACACGGGATTACACAAGTTGAAAGAGAAGAGCGCGCGTGTGGCGTAACCTATCTGTATTTCTACAAAACTACATTGCGCTCTTGCGGCAAATGGTAGCAACTAGAAGACTGTAGTCGGTTTCTACGAAACTGGATCGTCGATGCATGTAAACAAATCACTGTTTCTTCTTCTTCGTCGCCGTCTTCTTACAATGGCGATAATTACATTAATATTTACAGCAATTGCAGCCTATTCCTCCGACGAATTCATCGGCATATGCGGTTTTAACTAGAAGGCTACAAGCTGTCAAAGTGACAAGGTTCGTAGGTTAGAATAGCAATGTCTGGACGTCACAACTCTCCTGAGTCGTACTCAATGGCCGTGTCAATCGACCAATCAGCTTCAACTCTTCAAGGTCGTTTTTCTTTTCACTCTTTACTTGTCGAGCAGTGTTCAACTTTTTGGAGAACTTTCACTTTTCTCTTTTTTCAATTCCTAGTGTGACAGCAACGTGAAAAGTCCCATAAGCTACAAGCTATCTCTACAAGTAAAAGAGTAACTTTTCTCTTTACTTTTTTCTTTCAGATGATGCTCTAAATGTCCCACCTATTCTGTTCATAATGATGTCACCACAATATCACTTAGTGATTCATTAATTAATCTTTTTTGTTATACAAATGTCTCCCATATTCTGTCATAGTGATGTCACCCAAACATCATTTAATGATCCATCAGTGAATCTTCAGGCTACACAAATAATTTCAATAATTATGTTATAAAGAGATTTAAACCAACATTTTTTAATAAAAGCATCAGTTAGGCTACCTATCAATTAATGAGAATTAACTGGGTTCACATTGTATCCTTACCTGTTTGATGCAAAATTTAATTTAATTGATTTCAATTCGACCAAACAGCAATATAGTTTGCATGCCACAAAATATGCCAAGATAAAAGAATAAAAGTGAAAAAAAATGGCTCACAAGGAAACTGCAATGGAGTTCAATATCCATTGGGTAGAATAGGCCAATGGGATACAGGAAATACTAAATAGAAACAGCTCAGTTTAAGTACTCATCTTTATATGGAAGTATCTGCCTCTGTCCTGTTCACAAAACATATTCTTGAATGATTGAATAACATAATCAGAAAGCTAATGACTAATACAAAACCATGAAGTAAAATGAATAAACTAGGACACTAAACTAATACAAACTGTAGCAGTAGATACAAGATACACATTATTTGAAATGTTAAGTAGACATATACAGCTGATTCTTAGTGAATGATTGCACGAACGATTGCACTTCATATCCAACAAGATAATGATTAATGCAAAACAATGAAATAATATGAATACACACAGTTAAAGCCTCTCCGCTCATAGTAGAAACAAAACGTTTAGAGCTAATGGCCCATGTTTGTGTATTGAATCATTATTATCGGGTTGTAAACCAAGATTTACTAGGAAAACACGGTTGCCAGTTTTATAATAACGGAAGTTGAAAGAATGTCGCCCTTTGAAAGAAAAAGAATTGCAATGAAATGACAACAGCGCGCTACCTGTTGGCCCTTTAAACCCTATTTCACGGTCTATTAGTCAAACATTGGTCATTAGCTCTAAACGTTTCGTTTCTACTATGAGTGGACAGGCTTTACACACAGTTGTTTAGCCTAATCTTTACAAATTTTAGATTTTCCATTTATTCACTGTCTGATTCAGGGATTATAGCCCTGTGTTTTTGTGCCTTTAACTTCTGTGTAATCCTATCATTTGAGTGTTGAAACCATTTCCTGGTGGCCATCTCGACTTGCTTGTTAGTAACGTTTGTCAGGTTTGGTATCTTCTTCACAGAAGCTGAAAAATGAAAATACTTAATTTTATAATTTGACAGACAGAAGAAGGCACTAGGCACGAGTTAACAGTGTGAGTGAAAAAGAAGCTTGTGAAAAAGAGTCCGACGTAAAGCCACAGTTACTTGAAGTTAAAAAATTGCATTAAATACAAAGCAAGTTGAACACACTGACAGACTTTGACTTAGACCAGGGTGCAGGGGTGAGAGTGATCTACTTTAGCATGACAATTTAACGTACTTTAGCGTGGCAATGGCACACATAATAATAATAACAATAATAATAATAATAATAATAATAATAATAATAATAATAATAATAATAATAATAACAATAATAATAATAATAATAATAATAACTAAGCGAGCGAAGCGAGCGTCTCCATTAGACCTTTATGGCACTTTGTTCTGTTTTTTGTTTTTTTATGTCTGTCGATAGCGGTCGAACGAAAAGTCCGATCAACTTGAAATTTGGACCATCCACAAGCCTCGATGTGGATTGAAGGTGTAAAATCGTTCGAAAAGTTACAAAGTTACACCATAGGTACTGCAAAATATGTTTCTGGAACAAAATGGCGGCAAAATGTGAGATAGCCATATCTTTAAAAATATATTTCCGTCTTGAATATGTTTGAGTTATGGCGATCTAATAAGTATTGGCAAAGTTACACAAAAGTTACTCGAAAATATTTTTCTGAAACATAGTAACAGCAAAATGTGAGGTGGCTATACTATAGTAAATGTTTGTCCGGTCGCGAATATACTAATATAAATGCGATCTGATACGTATTAGAGGCAGAAAATACATTTCTATTACTGTCAATAAGTGTTAGTAATGGTGACGGACCGTGTTGAAAGCACGACGACGAAAATTCTTAGCAACGCACATTGCACTGCATTCAACAATGTTGGAAAGTATAATAGCTATAGAAATTAGGAAAAGTGTTGCTATACACATTCTTGAATTGTTGTTCATTGTTGTTTTTATAAGCTTTGAGAACTTTTCGCCCCAAAGTTCGTAGGTATGGACGCGCTCGCTTATCAACGCGTAATACAGAGCGTTTTCCTAGTAATAGTAATAATCAAGCAAGCGAGCATAGCAAGAGTCAGTATTCTATTTTTACGGCACTCGTTTTGTTTTTATATCTTGCGATAGCGGTCGAACGGAGAGTCCGATCAAGTTGAAATTTTAATGATCCACAAGCTTTGATGTGGATTGAACGCCATTAGTTTTGTAGATAAATCGGTCGATAAGTTACAAAGTTACAACAAAGGTACACAAAAACAAAATTTTCAAAGAAAATGGCAGCAAAATCTGAGGTGGCTACATTATAGGAAATTTCTGTCCCGTCACGAATATGCTATCTTTATTGTAAACCGATAAGTTTTGGAGGTGGAAAGTACATTTGTAAAAAGGTGACGTAATCATAAGCTTTGTTCGTTTGTCCTGTGATCACTACTCCAGGAGTACGGCATTACGAAAACCCCGTTTTTCTGTCCTGGAGTAAGTGTGATGGGAGTAGCTGCGACAAGTTCTTTTGTCCAGTGGTAACTTACTACAACTGTGATGGGAGTAAGGTTTTTACACCTGCTTCCCGAGTAGGAGTAGGAGGAACAACTGAAACGATCACAACTGTGACAACTCTGTTTTTTTGTCCAAGTGGGAGTAACTGTGATTTCTACTCCCATATCCGTTATAATGACATATTTCCGGATTACTCCTGGCGTAAAATACTCCTGTTGAGGCAGGACAAACGAACAAACCTAATGGCAACATAACACTAATTGACTGTTGGCGCTAACTTTCAAAACTGTCGTGAAGAGTAATTTCCGTGTTCGTTCCCCATACGCTCTTGCTTATCAACCCAGAGCGTTTTCCTAGTAGTAATAATAATAAAGGCAAGATTGGAACATAGTTTGCTCTTCCATTTAACCTGTAATTTTACTGCATGGGAAGTGAAATGCTGAGATACAAATTAATGTTGTAGGTAAAGGTGAGAACACTCCAATAAACCAAAAAATAGTACATACAAATTGTTTACACATCAAAACAACACCAAATTGTGAATTACGTTATATAAGTGACGTTGATAATGAGTGGATGTAAATACGGCTTAACACCACAGAACTCATTATTGAGATGTATTTTAGAATACAATGGGAATCATCATCGCTATCTGCAAATTCAGTAATTGGCATCAGTATTGGAATCGGTAAAAAAAAAACTGGAATTAGTACATCCAAGCAAACCTTATTGCTAGTTAGAGTTTGTTGGGGAAAGAGTGTTAAGGACCGACAGCTTACCTGTAGAATTAGTAATTAAGACATAATTTTTCCATTGTTCACCTAAAAACGCACACTTTGGCTAACTGCTTGTCGCTGGTGACAGAAAAGTTCTCTCTCTCTCTCTCTCTCTCTCTCTCTCTCTCTCTCTCTGGGGTGGGTATACTGCGTATACCCACGAAAATAGGTTACTATACTGCGTATACCCGCGCTCCATTACAAATTAAGCACTGGAGTAGGCCTACACTACCTTCCCATATGCATCTTTATTAATGTTCACCCCCTAGTAAACAAATAATTATGGTAGTTATGAAATTATGTGATGGAAATCTGACGACAGCTGGTATTATTTTTCAGTTGTTGGTTGTTGGATTCTCCAGCCAGATACGCGTATCGTCCCCAAGATCGTGCAAGTCTCGCGGGGGGCGTTCCACGTAAGTTTCAAAATACAGCACACAACTACATAACCAATAAATTTGTATGTCACCTGCTTTGCTGTAATCGTCGCATAGATTTTTAGTTATTCATCGAATGCTTCCCAACGTTATCAACAACAGTCATTGTTGACAATGTCTTGCTAAACAATGATAGTTGCTTTAAGTTCTTTGTTCCTATCGGATAGGTCGGTAATTGTACACACTCAAAAGAAATAGCAAATGTACATAAGCTAGACTGTAGTCTCTTAGTCTAGAAAATAAATTATTATGAATGTTTAGCAGTAGCCTACATTTAAAGTAAAAGTGATCGGTAGTTTTAAACATGAAAGCCTGGCTCGTGCGGAGTAGTCTGGCCCGTGCAGAGTAGTCCGGCCCACGAGAGTAGTCCGGTCCGTGCAGAGTAGTCCGGCCCGTGCAGAGTAGTCCGGCCCGTGCAGAGTAGTCCGGCCCCCGCAGAGTAGTCTGGCCCGGGCAGAATAGTCCGGCCCGTGCAGAGTAGTCTGGCCCGGGCAGAATAGTCCGGCCCGTGCAGAGTAGTCCGGCCCGTGCAGAGTAGTCCGGCCCCCGCAGAGTAGTCTGGCCCGGGCAGAATAGTCCGGCCCGTGTAGAGTAGTCCGGCCCGTGCAGAGTAGTCCGGCCTGTGCAGAGTAGTCCGGCCCGTGCAGAGTAGTCCGGCCCCCGCAGAGTAGTCCGGCCCCCGCAGAGTAGTCCGGCCCGCGAGAGTAGTCTGGCCCGGGCAGAATAGTCCGGCCCGTGTAGAGTAGTCCGGCCCGTGCAGAGTAGTCCGGCCCCCGCAGAGTAGTCCGGCCCGCGAGAGTAGTCTGGCCCGGGCAGAATAGTCCGGCCCGTGTAGAGTAGTCCGGCCCGTGCAGAGTAGTCCGGCCCGTGCAGAGTAGTCCGTCCCGCGAGAGTAGTCCGGCCCATGAAGAGTAGTCCGGCCTGCTTAGAATAGTCCGGCCCATGCAGAGTAGTCCGGCCTGCTTAGAGTAGTCCGGCCTGATTAGAGTAGTCCGGCCTGCATAGAGTAGTCCGGTCCGTGCAGAGTAGTCCGGCCCGTGTAGAGTAGTCCGGCCCGTGTAGAGTAGTCTGGCCCGCATAGAGTAGTCCGGCCCGTGCAGAGTATTCCGGCCCGTGCAGAGTAGTCCGGCCCGTGCAGAGTAGTCCGGCCCGTGCAGAGTAGTCCGGCCCGTGCAGAGTAGTCCAGCCCGTGCCGAGTAGTTCGGCCCGTGCAGAGTAGTCCGGCCCGTGCAGAGTAGTCCGGCCCGTGCAGAGTAGTCCGGCCTGTGCAGAGTAGTCCAGCTCGCATAGAGTAGTTCAGCCCCTGCTGAGTAGTCCAGCCCGTGCCGAGTAGTGCGACCCGTGCAGAGTAGTCCAGCCCGTGCAGAGTAGTCCGGCCCGTGCAGAGTAGTCCGGCCCGTGCAGAGTAGTCCGGCCTGTGCAGAGTAGTCCAGCCCGTGCAGAGTAGTCCGGCCTGTGTAGAGTAGTCCAGCCCGTGCAGAGTAGTCCGGCCCGTGCAGAGTAGTCCGGCCTGTGCAGAGTAGTCCAGCTCGCATAGAGAAGTCCAGCCCGTGCAGAGTAGTTCGGCCCGTGCAGAGTAGTCCGGCCCGTGCAGAGTAGTCCGGCCCGTGCAGAGTAGTCCGGCCTGTGCAGAGTAGTCCAGCTCGCATAGAGAAGTCCAGCCCGTGCAGAGTAGTTCGGCCCGTGCAGAGTAGTCCGGCCCGTGCAGAGTAGTCCGGCCCGTGCAGAGTAGTCCGGCCCGTGCAGAGTAGTCCGGCCTGTGCAGAGTAGTCCAGCCCGTGCAGAGTAGTCCGGCCCGTGCAGAGTAGTCCGGCCTGTGCAGAGTAGTCCGGCCCGTGCAGAGTAGTCCGGCCCGTGCAGAGTAGTCCGGCCTGTGCAGAGTAGTCCAGCCCGTGCAGAGTAGTCCGGCCCGTGTAGAGTAGTCCGGCCCGTGTAGAGTAGTCTGGCCCGCATAGAGTAGTCCGGCCCGTGCAGAGTATTCCAGCCCGTGCAGAGTAGTTCGGCCCGTGCAGAGTAGTCCGGCCCGTGCAGAGTAGTCCGGCCCGTGCAGAGTAGTCCGGCCTGTGCAGAGTAGTCCAGCTCGCATAGAGAAGTCCAGCCCGTGCAGAGTAGTTCGGCCCGTGCAGAGTAGTCCGGCCCGTGCAGAGTAGTCCGGCCCGTGCAGAGTAGTCCGGCCCGTGCCGAGTAGTGCGACCCGTGCAGAGTAGTCCAGCCCGTGCAGAGTAGTCCGGCCCGTGCAGAGTAGTCCGGCCCGTGCAGAGTAGTCCGGCCTGTGCAGAGTAGTCCAGCCCGTGCAGAGTAGTCCGGCCTGTGTAGAGTAGTCCAGCCCGTGCAGAGTAGTCCGGCCCGTGCAGAGTAGTCCGGCCTGTGCAGAGTAGTCCAGCTCGCATAGAGAAGTCCAGCCCGTGCAGAGTAGTTCGGCCCGTGCAGAGTAGTCCGGCCCGTGCAGAGTAGTCCGGCCCGTGCAGAGTAGTCCGGCCTGTGCAGAGTAGTCCAGCTCGCATAGAGAAGTCCAGCCCGTGCAGAGTAGTTCGGCCCGTGCAGAGTAGTCCGGCCTGTGCAGAGTAGTCCGGCTCGCATAGAGTAGTCCAGCCCGTGCCGAGTAGTTCGGCCCGTGCAGAGTAGTCCGGCCCGTGCAGAGTAGTCCGGCTCGCATAGAGTAGTTCAGCCCCTGCTGAGTAGTCCAGCCCGTGCCGAGTAGTGCGACCCGTGCAGAGTAGTCCAGCCCGTGCAGAGTAGTCCGGCCCGTGCAGAGTAGTCCGGCCCGTGCAGAGTAGTCCAGCTCGCATAGAGAAGTCCAGCCCGTGCAGAGTAGTCCACCCCGTGCAGAGTAGTCCAGCCCGTGCAGAGTAGTCCACCCCGTGCAGAGTAGTCCAGCCCGTGCAGAGTAGTCCACCCCGTGCAGAGTAGTCCGCCTTGTGCAGAGTAGTCCAGCCCGTGCAGAGTAGTCCACCCCGTGCAGAGTAGTCCAGCCCGTGCAGAGTAGTCCACCCCGTGCAGAGTAGTCCGCCTTGTGCAGAGTAGTCCAGCCCGTGCAGAGTAGTCCGGCCCGTGCAGAGTAGTCCAGCTCGCATAGAGTTGTCCGGCCCATGCAGAGTAGTCCGGCCCGTGCAGAGTAGTCCGGCTCGCATAGAGTAGTCCGGCCCGTGCAGAGTAGTCCAGTGTGTGCAGAGTAGTCCAGTGTGTGCAGAGTAGTCCACCCCGTGCAGAGTAGTCCGGCCCGTGCAGAGTAGTCCATGCCGTGCAGAGTAGTCCGGCTCGTGCAGAGTAGTCCTGCCCATGCAGAGTAGTCCAGCCCGTGCAGAGTAGTCCGGTCCGTGCAGAGTAGTCCAGGCCGTACAGAGTAGTCCGGCCCGTGCAGAGTAGTCCGGCCCGTGCAGAGTAGTCCATGCCGTGCAGAGTAGTCCAGCCCGTGCAGAGTAGTCCGGTCCGTGCCGAGTAGTTCGGCCCGGTCAGAGTAGTCCGGCCCGCATAGAGTAGTCCGGCTTCATAGAGAAGTCCGCCCCGTGCAGAGTAGTCCAGCCCGTGCAGAGTAGTCCACCCCGTGCAGAGTAGTCCAGCCCGTGCAGAGTAGTCCACCCCGTGCAGAGTAGTCCGCCTTGTGCAGAGTAGTCCAGCCCGTGCAGAGTAGTCCGGCCCGTGCAGAGTAGTCCAGCTCGCATAGAGTTGTCCGGCCCATGCAGAGTAGTCCGGCCCGTGCAGAGTAGTCCGCCTTGTGCAGAGTAGTCCAGCCCGTGCAGAGTAGTCCGGCCCGTGCAGAGTAGTCCAGCTCGCATAGAGTTGTCCGGCCCATGCAGAGTAGTCCGGCCCGTGCAGAGTAGTC
Source organism: Isoperla grammatica (assembly GCA_945910005.1). Classification (NCBI taxonomy): domain Eukaryota; kingdom Metazoa; phylum Arthropoda; class Insecta; order Plecoptera; family Perlodidae; genus Isoperla; species Isoperla grammatica. The sequence continues at coordinate 35,236,418 of OX246744.1, forward strand.
CGGCTCGCATAGAGTAGTCCGGCCCGTGCAGAGTAGTCCAGTGTGTGCAGAGTAGTCCAGTGTGTGCAGAGTAGTCCACCCCGTGCAGAGTAGTCCGGCCCGTGCAGAGTAGTCCATGCCGTGCAGAGTAGTCCGGCTCGTGCAGAGTAGTCCGGTCCGTGCCGAGTAGTCCAGTGTGTGCAGAGTAGTCCAGTGTGTGCAGAGTAGTCCACCCCGTGCAGAGTAGTCCGGCCCGTGCAGAGTAGTCCAGCTCGCATAGAGTTGTCCGGCCCATGCAGAGTAGTCCGGCCCGTGCAGAGTAGTCCGGCTCGCATAGAGTAGTCCGGCCCGTGCAGAGTAGTCCAGTGTGTGCAGAGTAGTCCAGTGTGTGCAGAGTAGTCCACCCCGTGCAGAGTAGTCCGGCCCGTGCAGAGTAGTCCATGCCGTGCAGAGTAGTCCGGCTCGTGCAGAGTAGTCCGGTCCGTGCCGAGTAGTTCGGCCCGGTCAGAGTAGTCCGGCTCGTGCAGAGTAGTCCGGCCCGCATAGAGTAGTCCGGCTTCATAGAGAAGTCCGCCCCGTGCAGAGTAGTCCAGCCCGTGCAGAGTAGTCCGGCTTCATTAAGTAGTCGGGCCCGTGCAGAGTAGTCCAGCCCGTGCAGAGTAGTCTGGCTCGCATGGAGTAGTCCGGCCCGCATAGAGTAGTCCGGCCCGTGCAGAGTAGTCCGGCCTGCATAGAGTAGTCCGGCCCGTGCAGAGTAGTCTGGCCCGCATAGAGTAGTTCAGCCCGTGCAGAGTAGTCCGGCCCGCATAGACTAGTCCAGCCCCTGCAGAGTAGCTCAGCCCGTGTAGAGTAGTCCGGCTCGCATAGAGTAGTTCAGCCCGTTCAGAGTAGTTCAGCCCGTGCAGAGTAGTCCGGCTCGCATAGAGTAGTTCAGCCCGTGCAGAGTAGTCCGGCCCGCATAGACTAGTCCAGCCCCTGCAGAGTAGCTCAGCCCGTGTAGAGTAGTCCGGCTCGCATAGAGTAGTTCAGCCCTTCAGAGTAGTTCAGCCCGTGCAGAGTAGTCCGGCCCGCATAGAGTAGTCCAGCCCGTGCAGAGTAGTCCGGCTCGCATAGAGTAGTCCAGCCCGTGCAGAGTAGTCCAGCCCGTGCAGAGTAGTCCGGCCCGTGCAGAGTAGTCCGGCTCGCATAGAGTAGTTCAGCCCGTGCAGAGTAGTCCAGCCCGTGCAGAGTAGTTCAGCCCGTGCAGAGTAGTCCAGCCCGTGCAGAGTAGTCCGGCTCGCATAGAGTAGTTCAGCCCGTGCAGAGTAGTCCAGCCCGTGCAGAGTAGTCCGGCCCGTGCAGAGTAGTCCGGCTCGCATAGAGTAGTCCAGCCCGTGCAGAGTAGTCCAGCCCGTGCAGTGTAGTCCGGCCCGTGCAGAGTAGTCCGGCTCGCATAGAGTAGTCCAGCCCGTGCAGAGTAGTTCAGCCCGTGCAGAGTAGTCCAGCCCGTGCAGAGTAGTCCGGCTCGCTTGGAGTAGTCCGGCCCGCATAGACTAGTCCAGCCCCTGCAGAGTAGCTCAGCCCGTGCAGAGTAGTCCGGCTCGCATGGAGTAGTTCAGCCCGTGCAGAGTAGTCGGGCTCGCTTGGAGTAGTCCGGCCCGCATAGAGTAGTCCGGCCCGTGCAGAGTAATCCGGCTCGCTTGGAGTAGTCCGGCCCGTGCAGAGTAGTCTGGCCCGTGCAGAGTAGTCCGGCCCGCATAGAGTAGTTCAGTCCGTGCAGAGTAGTCCGGCTCGCTTGGAGTAGTCCGGCCCGCATAGAGTAGTCCGGCCCGTGCAGAGTAGTCCGGCCCCAGCAGAGTAGTCTGGCCAGCGCAGAGAAGTAGCGTTGCGTAGATTAGTAGTCGCAACAACGGGCTGGTCATTCAAAGGTCACCATTTGTGAAACCTTAGTTGCAACAGCAAAAATTTATTTGACCCAAAGCCCAAAATATTTTCCTTCTGTGTGTTGCAAATACTGAATACTTATTTCGACCTTTCGTATCTCGTGTGTTATACGATGCAGGCTAATAATGTCGCTTTCGGCAATGCACACGGATTGTGACCTTCTAGTTCAAGTTCACCTACCTTGCAGAACACCCACTTTCGGTACATTTAAATTGTGTTAAAATGGTTTTGAGTAGTCCCAAGAGAAAATCAAAATTTTTCATCCTTTGGAGCAGCGCTTTTCAAACTTAAAAGCCCGGGACCAGGGTCCCTCCCCCCCCCCCTTTCCTCCCATTCCCCATTCCCAGGTCCCCCTTTTCCTTTCATTAAAGACCTGGGCTAAACAATTAATGAAAGGAAAAGGGGGACATGGGAATGGAGAACAATTAATCGACTCGATTAGCCTCATTGCAAAAATATGATACGTAAAACTCCAAATATCATCTAAACAATTAACGTGATTTTTTATGTGTGTGTTTATAAGGGTATCAATAGCAACTCTTGATATTTCTCAGGAAATTGTAGATGCACCAAATTATAAGCACGCGCACTAGTGGCAATTGGTACTTGTGTGTAGAAAGGGACCAAGGAGTCAGAGCCCCCCAATAAACGCGCCGCAGGCTGAAAGACAATACAGAAATTTGGTCGGTTCTGTAATATAGAACTAGGAAAACGCTCGGCGTTGACAGATGAGCGATTTTTTTCAATGTATCAAATCAAATAAATCATTTGCATATCATATTACTCTTTAAAAAAAAAAATACCTTTATAATAAACATATGATTTTTTTACAAGGTGGGGGATCAAGTTACAACCTTATAACTTAAGTATATTATTTCTTGATATGTTGCTAATAAATGCACGAAATATTATTTAAATCCGTTAAGAAATTTTCTTTAAAGAAATTAAAACCTTCAAGTTGATGGATTTCCGCATAATTTCATTCGACTGGTCTACTCAATAGGCTCTAATTCAAACACTATCAAACCTATCATTGTATGGAAAGTTTCATAATGTAGATACAGACTATATCTAAAATGCAATATTGTTTAATCATACAATAACCGCATTTAAATCATAATAAAAGCTTTTTAATTTGTCGACCAAGTTCGCTGTTAACATTTGCATTTTTGCCGTGAAAGTCATAAAACATAACACGTCATTGTAGCCATTCTATGATAGCTATCAAAATTCCAAAAACATAGTGAGAAAGGTCTGACTGAGTAAGCCATTTCGGCAGCATACTATGTGCATCTAACTTCAATGGTACGCAAATGCGAATCATATCGGTGGAACACTGTAAAAATGAAGAAAATGTCTGCCGTAAATAAACAATATTTTTTTATAACATGGCGGTTAAAGCTACAATTTTGAAACTATTGTCAAGTGTTGGTAGTAGGTATTGACGTGGACCTACATATAAAAAATCATTAATATCCGTGTTTTAACTTGATTAAATTAATTTAAAAAAATGTTTTTATTAACTCATTTTTTGTAGGTTGGCATCTTACGTCATTGTAGCCTTTTTATGACAGCTATCGAGATTCCAAATAATAATGAGAAAGGTATGATTGCGTACGCTATTTTTGTGTTTATTATGTGCATTTAACTGCAAAGATCCGCAAATGCGAATGATGTAGGTGGAACACTGTACAAATGAAAAAATTATTACCGTAAAGAAACAATATTTTTTTATAACATGGCGGATGAACTTACAATTTTGAAACTATTGTCAAGTGTTGGTATTGTTGATGATAATCTACAAGTGAAACATCATTAAAATCCGTTCGTAAGTTTTCATTTAATTAAATAAATAAACAAATTTTATTTTTCAGTAATTAATTTTTTGTAGGTTGGCATCTTGACGAATTTTGCTGGTTATGTTAACAGCATCGAGTTTAGTGGTCAAGAACGTTGCCCGAAAATTTCAGCCAAATACGGCAAGCCGTTTGACCTGTGCGCGACGAACAAAATTTAGCGCACATACAGACATACATACATACATACAGACATACAGACACACAGACAAAGCGCCGATCGAGTTGTATGGAGAGATTCATTCTCTTCGCTACGCTCATCTTATAAAAACAATTAAAATATCATGAAAAATCAGTATCAAAATTATCTCCAAGTGGTGCTCATACTTGACTTTTCGGGTTACCGCTCTTAACTCAAAAGAATATTTAGATGTTGTACTCGATGTACTACTGTAGAGATGTACTAGGGCCTACTCGAAAGACGCGAGCTTACGAGTGGAGCTTTCAACGGTTGCCTATTACTTGGTATAATTAATTTATTGTTGCGAAGCTTTACTCTAATCAATTTAATAATTGAACATGGTTGAATAAATATACTGTATTATTGTTAATATTAAAAACATTCTTAAAAATAATTTCAAAAAATAGATTTATTGTTGTCGTAGCTATACGGCATGTTTATGACGGAGGATAATAATTATGTAACTTTATAAGTGGTCACAATACAGATACGTAACGAGGGTATCGAGATGTGTTGCTATTATTATAAATGATTAAATATGTCCGCGCAAGCGGACATATGTAAGAGTGATGCGCGTTGGTCCCACGTGATGAGTGAAGCGAGGGCTATTCTGACGTCGCTGACGAGACATATGACGTGAAAACACAATACAGATACGTAACGAGGGTATCGAGATGTGTTGCTATTATTATAAATGAACTTGTGCGCGCAAGCGGACATATGTAAGAGTGATGCGCGTTGGTCCCACGTGATGAGTGAAGCGAGGGCTATTCTGACGTCGCTGACGAGACATATGACGTGAAAACACAATACAGATACGTAACGAGGGTATCGAGATGTGTTGCTATTATTATTAATGAACTTGTGCACGCAAGCGGACATATGTAAGAGTGATGCGCGTTGGTCCCACGTGATGAGTGAAGCGAGGGCTATTCTGACGTCTCTGACGAGACATATGACGTGAAAACACAATACAGATACGTAACGAGGGTATCGAGATGTGTTGCTATTATTATAAATGAACTTGTGCGCGCAAGCGGACATATTTAAGAGTGATGCACGCTGGTCCCACGTGATGAGTGAAGCGAGGGCTATTCTGACGTCGCTAACGAGACATGATGTGAAAACACAATAAAGTAAAGTGCCAGAGATTTTGTTCAAATTCGACAAATGGGTTAACCAGGGCAAGTATAACCTGAGTACGGATTGTAAATTCAAAAAAGGAAAAGGACTCTAACCCAACCCAAGTAAAGTCAAAATTGTGAGATTTTTGTTTTTCACTGCAGCTATCTGAACTGTAAATTTTACGACGAACACGCTCAGGCTATTGCATTTAGGGTTGATGCCCCCCTTTTTGGGTGAGGGAGGGGGTGAGGTGAATGAATCCGTTGTCTCTGTTGCCAGTGTACGAGCGTGCTTGCATAGATAAGCTCGCGTTATAATGATGTGGCCTAGTGACTATTGCGAAGACTGTTGATAGTCATGGCTTTAGTATTTAGAAGGAGAATTTAGAATTGGGAGTTCGGCAGGCTAGGCGAACGTACAGCATTAAATGTAAAAAAAACAAATACTTATAAAAAACATTATTTTTGAACTTTCTTTTAACAAACATTCAACTAGTCTGTCGTTTTATCCCCCACTCTAACCCAAGTCCCCTTCTGTGTCCAACATCTCGTTTGGTTGCAGGATGGCTGAGAACGATGACGCTTGGTTCGTTATAACCAAGCCTGGTGTCCTGGTGTTGGGTGGAGGCCTGTCTGCTGGATCGAGCATTGTGTCGTTCTCCCAAGATGAGACCGTCGTTCAGGTGTCTTGCGGCTTTGACCACTCTGCAGTTGTCTGCGAGTCTGGCCGCGTCTACACCTTCTGTGTAACACGAGACACAGGACGGATGAAGAACGAAGGCTCGGTCGCTAAGCCCAGGCTTGTTGACACTCTCAGCACTGTTAGGATAACCCAGGCTGCTTGTGGACATCAATACACCGTGTTCCTCTCTGACAAGGGTGAGGTGTATTCGTGTGGGCTGAATGGCGTGGGTCAGCTTGGCCTCGGTCACACCCGTGACACCACCACACCCACCCTGGTTGCCGGTCTGCCGCCCATCAAGAAGGTTGCTGCTTGGTGGGGCCACACGGTGGTTCTTGCAACAGGCGGTGAGGTCTGGGTGTGTGGATGGAACGACGAGGGCCAACTAGGGCTTGGTCGTACATACCAGCTAACCTCATTCACTCGCATGCCCAACCTCCCCGAGGCCATCGTTGACATATCGTGTGGCGCCTGGCATACAGCTCTTGTCTCGGCCTCTGGGGTCCTCTTGATGGCTGGGTGGAATGACAGTGGTCAACTTGGGCTTGGTGCAGTGGATAGCGTGTCCAGCTTCACACGAGTATCGGTGCCGTCAACAGCCGTGGCTGCCGTGTCCTGCGGTTTATACCACACTGTGGCCCTCGGAGTCGATGGGACGCCTTGGGCTTGGGGTTGTAATGTTGAAAGACAGTTGGGTACCGGTGACACAACCGAAAGATTCGCCCCCACTAGAATGATTGGCCTCGAGGACCAGACTGTCTCCCAGGTTATCGCTGGATATCGCCACACTGCGGTGTTGACACGGGCAGGGGACGTGTTTATGTGTGGCCAAGGAACCAGTGGTAAACTGGGTCAGGGGAAGAATAACCTCTCGGTGGCGACTCTGTTGCCAAAGTCACCAGGGCTGGTGGTTCAACAGGTGGCTTTTGCTAGAACATATTCACTACTGTTGGTCACGTCAATCGTCGCATCTTCAGCGCAGCGCGGGATAGGAATTGATGAAAAGGTGGGAGAAGACATAACGGACTTGGAGCAGATCATAATGCAAACCCTGGAGTGTCCCGTTTGCTTAAAGGTCATGTGCGCACCGATACATCAGTGCACCGAAGGACACAGCCTGTGTAACGCTTGCTGGTCTGACGACAGGACCACAGTTTGTCCATTATGTCGCGGATTGTTTATCAAGACCAAGAGTCTTACCTTGGAGAAATTAATGACCGACATCCGGCTACCGTGCACGGAATGCCTGCTGCGCATGCCCGCGTGTGAGCTGGATGGACACAGCGCAGTCTGTCCCCGCCGCTACTATAAATGTCCCCTGGCGTGCGGTGGTTGGAGGGGCCGGCCCGAAGCGATGCTGGGCCACGCCCTCTCGGCCCACGCGGACCGGACGTGGCCCGACCTGCCACGCACGTTTGTACAGCGGCGCGGACTCTTGCTCACGGACGTGCTCGCGGCGCACGGCAGAGTGTTCACGCTACATCGCGGGTACGACGGGGAGGGGCGCACGTTCCGGGCGGCCGTCAGGTATGTGGGCGCGCCCGAGGACAGGCACGCGTTCAGGTTCAAACTCACGCTTCTCAACGAAGACGTGCACATTACATACCGCAAGAACCTGTGTTCCGACATCGAGAGCGTCGATGACATGTTTCGTTCTTCTAACTGTGTGAACGTGACGGGAGAATTTCTTGACGCGTTTCTCCAAAACGGCGATCTGACGTGTCGGGTGGCCATCTTGCAAGTGTGATCCGGGTGGTTGGTTTTCAACATGTATACCGTTACACCACGTTGCAATCGACGAGTACAGAGAAAATACTAAACCCAGCTATGTATAGTTGGCCCAACACTACCTTACACATGCTTTCGTCACAGGCGACGGGTTCGTAGCCAATCAGCGATCGGTATTTGCGCGGTTGTGTCTCGGGCGGTTCGCTGGTTGGCTATGAGTGCCTCGCCTGTGACGAAAGCTTATGTAAGGTTATCTTGGGCCAAGTATACAAGTAAGTGTTCAGTTACGTTCTTGGCTCTGTTTGTTGTGTCCGGGCCAAGGTGGGTGTTCATCAGTTAGGCAGCCTGACAAGCTGCCCACTAATATCCTTGTTGAGCATTGCTGACATTGAACAACTATTTACTACTTTCAAGTAATCATCTCAATTGTTTGTATATATTGGTATAATCATTCATCTAGATGAAATGTAAACTGGAATCTGTGTTGTCAAGGTGTGCGTGCATGTATTGCACAGTTGCATTGTTCTTATTGTGTTCTCATTAAGTATGTGAAATGTTAATTTAGATTATTTACCATATTTCTTTATCCTGACAGTTAATAAAAATGGAATGCATTCAACTGAAATCATCCTGCTAGATTCAATGTATTCTTGGGACGGTTAACCACGAGTGCACATATTGCACTATTCTTATTGTTTTTAAGTAAGCCTTAGTGATATGTTAACCTATTTTTGTGTGCAACTTTGGTAACTTTACTTTTACAACTTATGTTTTAACCTTTCAATGCTTTTTTAAAAACAAATGTTATTTTCTTTGAACTGTGTTTACGAAGTGTGTGTGTTTGCATTATTATAAATTTCTATGTAGATTGTAGATTTTACAACTAAGCTATCTGAGTTGGGCCCAATTGTGAATGTTTTCAATGCTTGTGGATTTATATTTTATGTTAATAATTTTGATACCTTAAATGTAACATTAAAACAATCTCTTAGGCAAGTAAAGTGTACATGACACGAATGACATTGTTGCATTCTTCTTCACACCACCTGTTTCATAAAGAATCCCGTTCTTGCCATCCCGTTAACATGCTCTTGGGTTGTTCTCCTTGAAGGGTAATTAACTGTACCCCCCCGCCTGGCCTAGGCTGGTCTGTCTGGAAGAATTGTGATGACATGTTTTTTGTCCTTTTTGATAATAACAAAGTTGGCTGAAGTACGAGGTGAACTACTAAGGTACTAAGGGGAGTACTAAGTGAAGTGGGCAAGTGGACCCTGAGAGCTATGCCGGCGGCCGGCTTCTGGTATAGGGCCACCCTAGCCGGCCGGACAGGTCGAGGGGGAGGAGCCAGACGAAATCCTCCCCTTGCCCTTTTCATCCTCTTTACGTCCTACTTATCCTTATCTTTTTCAGCTCTGATCCCAGGGTGGGGGGGGGGGGGGGAAATTGTCATTCATTTTTTTCAATTGACATACAGTTACGCTTAGAACAAGCAATACAATCTTATCAACTATACATAGTTTATTTGTAAAACGACATTGTTTTACATTGGTATTGTTTGTAGTCTCGTTTCTTTAACTTCTCGCCCCCACCTCTTATTATCGGGTTATTCTTTTCTGCTTTTGCCAGCACCATAATCGCCATTAGTCATTATCCATAATAATGAATTAGAAAGTGAGATTAAAATTAATGCATTAATAATAATTGTCACTATAGTATTTTTCACCTTGGGAAACGGAGCGGTAAACAGCGCTCTCAAAGCCATTGAGTTGTCGCGAGAGATGTCAAAACGTCACTAGCGGGTGGCGACTGGAAGGGATGAGTTAGTGCTTGTCGCCACCACCTCGGTCAGTTGTCTGCCTCATTGTAAGCAAACAGGGTGGCTAAGAGAGCAACACGGTAGCACGCTTCTGTTGAGCAAACGGAACGTTTTTCTGTGCGACTTATTCGTTTGCAATACACTAAAACAATCTCTAGACGCAGACAATATTATAATTGTTTATTATTTATTATGTGTATTATTCATTTAAGTGGCATTGATCAGTTTTTGTGAACATTGTAGCATTTATTTTGTGTTTGTGCCTCTTTCGGTTGTTTGAAATTCGTTTCACCGTAAGTGCAGTGTTGTTCATAGTGTTTTGCTATTTTTGTGTGCTATATTTCATCGAAAACTTTTTTCAATTCACTAATTTGTTGATTGCGCCTTTTGTTTGTGTTATTTATTTTTGATGATATTTTTCGCTACAATTTATTTTAGAACACCCTATAACCGAACTAACAAGTTTGAGCTTTTACGATAGTCGAATGTTTACTCCAAAAATGTCAACACAAAGGGATAGCAAGATCAGGGAATTAGGGTTGATTGACAGGTGGAAAATTAAACACGATAGTTAGGCCAATAAACGGTCCACCCCCGGAGTGTTGAGTAGCTTGATGTGGCTATTTGCCGCTACGTTTCCCAAGGTGAAAAATACTATAGCATGACGTCGTCCTGAGATTGATAGATGGATGTGGTGGAGGGTTGGCAATATGCAAGACCACATATTAGGCCGTGTTCACTGTATTTCGTACCGCCCCCTGTCGCATAGTTATATTCTCCCGGTAGCGAGGAGACTCTGGCCACTGTTCACTCAGCTCTCACAATACCTGACAACTTGTAACACTCAACCCCCTGATGAGAACCCAAAAGCCGCCAGCTATCACGGAAATATGTCGTGGATGTGTGAATTTTTCATGCATATAGACTAGGAGACCTACGTGTAATGGGTAGAGATACATGTAAATGGTTTTATTTTTTAGCATATTTCGTTTTATAAATCCAAATTTCGCTGTTGAGCAGTAATTTCAGCTCTTTGGCAGTGTTTCAATTTTAATTTACAAAATCTAATTTGTATCTTGTATTTTAACGTATGTGGCATGCCTACATTGTCGGGTAGGTCTACCATGATAGTAAAAAAGGAAATGGAAGGTAATACCAAATACCGTAGCAATAATAATACGATCGACTCCCAGGAAATCATGGCGACAGCTCCGACACTAGCGCTGAGGCGGCGCGGAGTACCAACAACGTTCATCGTGGGAGCTAAGCATGCAATTTGTATGCCGAGTAAGCTCGATTTGACCCACGATTACGGGTAAAATAAGATGAAGACACATGGTATATTAATAATAGTAGCTTTGACTAAGCTTTAGTATTGTAAAACCACCAAACACGTATTTTAAATAGTATAACGGATAGTTTTAAGAACGAGTTAATTCACTCTAAACAAATACGATTTTGGTGGGAATTTGAATTGTGCGGGTGTCAACTAGGTACCGGTAATTAGTTGACACTACTTTTGGTCACTTATCGTATCGTACACATCCCTTATGTGATCGTAACGTAGGCCTGGCATGAGTTACTAACTTTCCCACGTGGATGTATAAATAAAAGGGTTAATTTAATTACTACTAGCAAACCCAGCATGCGTTGCAATGCCACTGAAAGAAATAAAGTGTTTATGTCACAATATATTTTTCCGTCTGTTGGTACGCAAAGGGGGGGGGGGGCGGTTGTACTCATTCAGAAACCTTCGCGGGCATGCGCACTATAACTCACCAAAGTTTTATTGCAATCGGATGAATAATAATAGAACGCATTATTGCATGTTGGTGGCTCAGTGGTGGTGGGGGGTGAGGGGGGTTGGAGGGGGTTATAATCATTCAGAAACCTTAGCGGGCGTGCATACCAAAATTGTATCGCAGTCGGATGAATGGTTTAGGAAAGCATTATTGCATATTGGTGTCTCAGTGGCGGTGGGGGGTGAGGGGGGCTTGGAGGGGGTTGTAATCATTCAGAAACCTTAGCGGGCGCGCATACACTAACTCCCCGAAATTGTATTGCAATCGGCTGAATGGTTTAGAAAAGCATTATTGCATGTTGGTGTCTTAGGTTGGAATTCATAGTCGGCCCCTACACCTAGGGGCGCCCATTGTTACCAAGGTAACAGTTGTTTCCATGTTATTTCCCATAAACAAAACAAATCCATAGCAACAATGGGTGCCCCTAGGTGTAGGGGCCGACTATGAATTCCAACCTTAGTGGGGGTAGGGGTTGGGGGGGGGGTTATCATTCAGAAACCTTAGCGGGCGTGCATACACCAACTCACCAAAATTTGATCGAAATTCCACAACCAGTATAGGGCAGGCAATAATAAGCCCATGGTAGGCCTAGGCCTACAAGGAGACAATTTTGCCCTGCCTTCCTTGATCTGATATTTTCCTTTGCTAGCAATTTATTCATTGTTTTATTAAAACCATAATGTACGCTTATTACCAAATCATCTCCTCACTGCAGTACATGCAAATACACATTTGTTGTCGAAGTAGAACCTCTGCTCTGCTCCGTTTATTTCCATGCTCCTCATCCCCAACAGCTGATTCTACTCACGTTCTTCTTCATGTTGTTTTGAAGTTTGTGGCCGCTGCCCGGCATATAATTTGGCCAACTAATATTTATTTGTTAGACAAGAGCACTGCCAATCTCTGCTATCCACAGAGACTCAAGAAAACTTATGATCATGCTGTATATAGGTACCTAGTTGTATGGAACGTCGTACTTCCATAACAAAGTTACATATCATATTGTACAAGATTGTAGAACATGATATGCATTACTGAAACAAAAAGGAGCATCATGAACGGTTTAAATAATTTTACAAATAGTAAGTTATGGTAAAATCAGTGTTAGTATGTAAGTATTTGATGAAACTTTATCTGAAAATGATAGCTCTCTGGGCAGCAGATTTGAATTCGCGGGCTTAGGGTTACTCCGCGCCGCCAGGAGCGCTGCAAACTGTGTCGCCGCCACCTTCCATGTTAAATGGTACCAGTCGATCGCAAAGGTATTTGGTAATACAGTCAGTAAGGATTCTACTTACGGAATGAAATGCAATTTTTAGTACCTGAGTAGGCTATGTTATTTATTGATTAATTATCTATTGTTTTAATAAAAAATGTGGGGTTTTTGACAGAAATTCGGCGATTTCGCGTCAATTCAACAGCTTCAGTCATTTTTGTATTATAACAGTAAACGTATGCTATTTCGTGTATACACGGGGTTTCGTTTTATTTCGTGATTCAAAAAGACTATTTTTGGACTTACAACAGACTGTCATGCCAACTTATTTCAATTGCTGCACGTTTCAAGTGATTTCGCGCTATCGCGCATTGCGAAATACAAGGATCTCTAGTAATGGGGCCTCGACCTTGTGATTGTGAAGCGCCACCTTGGGAATGACGAGTCGCTGCGTGAGAGAACATCGTTATCTATAGATACTGTAATGGAGTTGTTGACCCTCTGCCTGGAGTCGAACTATTTCCAATTCAAAACGGAATTTCATAAACAAACAGAAGGCCTTGCAATGGGCAGCTGCCTGTTTCCTATTCTTAGCAACCTGTTTATGGATGAGGGCGACTTAGAACGGGGTGTTATGACGAGAGGATTGATACATAAGCCTAAGGTGTGGAAGAGATACGTTGGCGATGAGTTTAGCATATGGGAACACGGAAGACCTTCACTTGACATATTTCTCAGTTATATTATTACAACGCTTATATTAACTTGCCTTGTTTGTCTGGACGGAATCTTTGAATCGATATTCCACCTACTTCTAGATGTCCGATCAAGCTGATTTTTTTTACACGGACGTATTCCTGATGACAATACATGAATCATTATTTTGTCATATTTACTAAATTGTCTATTAATTCATCATAATTAATTAATTAATGTTTTACATGGAAATCGATGAATCTTTGAATCGATATTCCACATACTTTTTAATGTCTGATCAAGCTAACATTTTTTACACAGACGTCTTTCTAATGACAATACATGAATCAACTGTCATATTTACTAAATTGTCAATTTATTCATCATAATTAATTAATTAATTAATGTTTTATATGGAAATCAATGTTGAACCCATTTTACAACGTCAAGTCAAGTTGAAAGTTTTCACACAGACGTATTCTTTTGACGTATGACAATACACGAATCAATTGTCATATTTAGTAAAATGTTAATTAATTCATCATAATTAATTAATTAATGTTTTACATGGAAATCAATGTTCAACCCACTTCCCAACGTTAAATCGAGTTGAGAGTTTTCACACAGACGTATTCTTAATGACAATACACGAATTTATTGTCATATTAACTAAATAATCAATTAATTCATCATAATTAATTAATTGATGTTTTATATGGGAATCGATGTTTAACCCACTTCCCAAGGTCAAATCGAGTTAAACATTTTCACACAGACGTATTTTTAATGACAATACACGAATCAATTGTCATATTTACTAAATATTCAATTAATTCATCATAATTAATTAATGTTTTATATGGGAATCGATGTTTCACCCACTTCCCAACGTCGAATCGAGTTGAAAGTTTTCACACAGACGTATTCTTAATGACAATACATGAATCAATTGTCATATTTACTAAATAATCAATAAAGCCATCATAATTAATTAATTGATGTTTTATATGGGGATCGATAAAACACTCACTTTCGAACGTCGAATTGAGCTAAAAGTTTGCGCACAGACGTATTCTTAATGACAATACATGAATCAATTGTCAGATTTACTAAATAATCAACTAAACCATCATAATTAATAAATCGATATTCGATATATATTCGATTGCAAGATTCTTTAAGACTAAAAAGTATAAAATAATATTACATGAAAAAAATATACAGTTTTTAAGTAATATTTAATGATATAGACCCACACATTAATTTACGTTAGAAGTTGAGGATAACAACAAAATTCCGTTTCTTGATGTAGAGGTTGAGAAACGATCTGGCCGTCTTGTTACTGGGATCTATAGGAAACCCACGCATACGAATCAGTACATTCACTACTTGTCTAACCACCCCAGGCATGTGAAAGAGGGGGTTAGTAAATGTCTGAGCCAAAGAGCGAGGACAGTTTGTTCCAACGCTAAAGTGCTTGAAGGAGATCTAGATCATCTCAATAGACAGGGTGTTAAGTGGAGGTTCTAGTCGCAAAGGTGAGGGTGTCGGAATGGAGACGAATAACCCTCTTGCTACGGTAGCTATGCAATATGTCCCGCAAGTAGCGGAGAACATAAGGAGGGTGTTAAGCTCCTTCAATATAAGAACGGTATTCAAGTCTAATGGTTGCCTACGAAATGTTTTCATTAAAAACAAACCGGAAAATAAGGTTCAAGAATATGTGTTGTGTATATTCCATCACGTGTCAGTGTGGAGAATTAGATATTGGAGCAACTAAACGACCACTGCAAGTTAGGATTAAAGAACACCAGAACAATGTTCGGAACAAAAGAGTTACCAGCTCACAACTTGCGGATCACGTTTATTCCCGGTGTCACCACCCGGTTTGGACTTCCGCTCGCAACTTGTCGAGGGAGAGGGATATGAGAAAACGCAAGGTAAAAGAGGCGGCCATTATGGCGTGCAGTAGTGCGAAGATCGCTAGTAGCCCCAGCGTGGAAATAAAGGAAATTTGGTACCCTTTGATTGCTAAAGATGTGGAACGTATAATGAATACAAAGTAGACCGTGTGTGCCAGCCTTGTGAGCCAGCTGGTTTGCACGTCACCACGAGACTGTTGATCTGCCCCTCAGTCGTGCCTGATGATGACAGCAGAGCAGCTGGCTCACAAGGCTGGCCGTGTAGTAGTAGTAGACCGTGTGTGCCAGCCTTGTGAGCCAGCTGGTTTACACGTCACCACGAGACTGTTGATCTGCCCCTCAGTCGTGCCTGATGATGACAGCAGAGCAGCTGGCTCACAAGGCTGGCCGTGTAGAAGTAGTAGACCGTGTGTGCCAGCCTTGTGAGCCAGCTGGTTTACACGTCACCACGAGACTGCGCCGTTACCACTTCGAGACTGTTGATCTGCCCCTCAGTCGTGCCTGATGATGACAGCAGAGCAGCTGGCTCACAAGGCTGGCCGTGTAGTAGTAGTAGACCGTGTGTGCCAGCCTTGTGAGCCAGCTGGTTTACACGTCACCACGAGACTGTTGATCTGCCCCTCAGTCGTGCCTGATGATGACAGCAGACCAGGACCCCTATTCTGGTAAAATTCGACTTCAGCTCGATCTAATTTATTCGAACAACTCTCATCTCATGTCGAAAAAGTGGAACACTAGTTTGCGATTCTGATAAACTTCCGAGATCAATGACAACCGGAAGTTATGAGGTTTCGAAAAAAGAAAGTGTTGGCCAATCACAGGACAGGAAACGCGGGAAGGCACGGCTGCTGTGCCGCACTAGCGAAGCCTAGCGGCAATCCAGTAGACCTTGGATTTGTTATTGTTTCCTAGTTTATAGGTTATGTTCTAAGCCGTAAGTTACAATTCCAAACAAAATGCCTCTAAAAAGGTTTATGGAAAGAAGAAAAGTAGCATAGTACTTGACAATAACTATTGGGGTGAGTAAATAAATACATGTCTCTACTACTTAAGTTATTATGATCAAAACTGGGGTTATGTGTCATCCTATATTACACTTCACAACCTAAACGGTAACGCTATAAAACCACTAGGCCTAGCGTATTTATAATAATGCCATAATGTTATGCAATTGTAAGGAAATATGTTTAATTCTTTTACAAGTGTTACATAGGTCTAATCCTAGTTACTTTTGGTATTAGTCCGTATTACACACCTAGTTCATTCGAAGTTATTCCCTCGCAAATATTTATAGAGGCCTATGCTGCATGTTCAAAAGGCTGTGATATAGATTTCACTGACCAATCACGGACATCTCAAGAATTTTTGGGTACATGAGATGATCTCACTTTTTTCGAACGAAGTTTCGAGTGCCTCGGCCGATCAGAATCGCATTTTATAGTTCTCAGTTCGAGTCTTGATGAGATCGCTTCTCGAATTTTATCAGAATCAGGGTCCAGCTGTCGAAATATTGCGTGACGTGATGTTGAACAACATCGAGAATATTTTAACTGTGTAAGTCCTACAGTGTTTTTATTATTATAGGCAGATAAGTTAGATAACGTGGGGGAAAAAGCTGTCAGTACCTTTAGTGTGTTGTTATTTGTTTGAGATTAGACCACACTTTTTGTATTATGGCAGCGATAAAGCGAAATCATAAACCATCGTTTCTATTGAAAAAAAAACTTAAAATGTTTATGAGTTGGGGTATAGAGGTTTCGTTATGTTATGCTTGACAACAACAAGTTGTATGTAGGCATGTGTGTGTATACATTGTATAATCTCAGTTGTTTCAATAATAAATGATGTGATGTCACAGTCACATACATATCAGTGATATCACATAATTATAAACAGAAGAGTAATTCATTAATTTACCTCAAAAAATGTGCAACTTAATATTTTCTATTGAGTCAAAATGGGCTGAAAAAAAACCATCGAAATTTTAAAATCATTGAGCTAAATTTTGGAAAAATAAAACTATTTTCAAACACCTCTATAAATGATAAATGCGTGCATTTTTAAACGAAACCAATAGATTTGGTATACAAAAATTAATGTTTTCTTTTTAAGGTAAAATGGCACAATTTCTAAAAATTTTTTAGAGAGGGGTTGTCACATTGGCCCCCTCCCTCTTGGATAAACCACTGGAAATATATTTCAAGAAAAGGTATACAACGTATTCATCGTTACAGTCTATGTGTTTCTAACCTTTAGACGATAAGGGGTCTGGTCTTACTTTTGTGTCACTATTTGTTTATAACACACAATGAGAAATAACCGGACAATATAGTAATTGCGAAAAGGCCGCCGGACGTTTGGTAAGTGGTACCCCTACATATTCTTCATCAGATTCAGATCCCTCAGATGTTAGTGACGACGATCCAGAACCACTTGCCTTCCCACATTGGAGCGATTACCACCGGGTATGCATTGCAGTATGATCAACAAGCAATTCTTATGTTATCAGACACTTTACATTAAAAGGTAACCTAATCTTATATACACATTATTGTTTCTTTGTTTGCTTGTGTTTGCCTCGTATCCATTCATCCGATTGCGATAAAACTTTGGTGAGTTGTGCGCGCGCACACGAAGGTTTCTGAATGAGTACAACACCCCCCCCCCCCCCCCCCCCCTCACCCCTGAGAAACCAACATGCAATATCAACAACATTCTGTAATGGGTAAAGTACTCCAATCATGTCACCTCATTACACGGGACGAATGTACTATGGCGCACAACAAAGCATTGCAAGCGCTTCATCGTACACTGAATGATTTGAAAGGAAATGAACAGCTCTTCGGTGGCGCACTTGTTGCATTGTCTGGTTCGACAAACTCTACCCGTTCCAGTGGTTAAAGTGGATTTAGAGAAGTAACGGTATGCACTACTGTTGTGTAAAGTAGACAAAGCGGGTATGCCGGGGGTTTCGGGGGGCACGGCCCCCCAGTTTTTCCCCGCAGGGAAGTTTTTCAGGGTGTTTTGTTTAAGAGGGTAGGGGGAGTGAGATCCCGTGCTTAAATAATAGTTTTGTGCTGCAGAAAAATACAAAATTCAACATTTACTTTTTAAAAACATTGGTTTACCAAATAAATACGAACTACAACAAAACGTTTAACATAATTCGTCAATATGGTTATAAACTCGATTGAAATAAGTGCCGGTATAGCATACCGTCGGTAATTTTAGTAACGGTATACATACCGGCTCATACCGCCCCATTTTAACCACTAGTTATACCAGTGAGTGTATTAGCTACACTGATAAACTCAATGGTTATTGCAACAGCTGCTCTTGAATTACATGCATGCATGTCTCAAATCAACAGTTTATTATTGGATATTGACTATAGGAAAACGGCAATCGATGAATCCACACAATGTACCACATTGCCAACAAGCTTCTGTACAATCACAACAACCACAGACGAATTGATGCACAACGTTTTCCCAAATATGTAAGTACTGTTGCACGCATCCCAATGATTCTGACAGATATGCATTCGAATTTAAACGTCTGCGATCTCCGGTGCGACTCGCATTTGTAATGACAATCAACGAAGCACAGGGACAATCGCTACGACTGTGTAGAACAAATATGGGAAACCCACGGCTCTCGCACGGACAGCTGCATGTTATGTGGCCTGCTTGCCGCACGGACAGCTGCATGTTTTGTGGCCTGCACCTCGCACGGACAGCTGCATGTTATGTGGCCTGCTTGCCGCACTGACAGCTGCATGTTATGTGGCCTGCTCTCGCACGGACAGCTGCATGTTATGTGGCCTGCTCTCGCACGGACAGCTGCATGTTATGTGGCCTGCTCTTGCACGGACAGCTGCATGTTATGTGGCCTGCTCTTGCACGGACAGCTGCATGTTTTGTGGCCTGCTCTCGCACGGACAGCTGCATGTTATGTGGCCTGCTCTCGCACGGACAGCTGCATGTTATGTGGCCTGCTCTCGCACGGACAGCTGCATGTTATGTGGCCTGCTCTCGCACGGACAGCTGCATGTTATGTGGCCTGCTCTCGCACGGACAGCTGCATGTTATGTGGCCTGCTCTCGCACGGACAGCAGCATGCTATGTGGCCTGCTCTCGCACTGACAGCTGCATGTTATGTGGCCTGCTCTCGCACTGACAGCTGTATGTTATGTAGCCTGCACCTCGCACTGACAGCTGTGTGTTATGTGGCCTGCTCTCGCACGGACACTGCATGTTATGTGGCCTGCTCTTGCACGGACAGCTGCATGTTATGTGGCCTGCTCTCGCACGGACAGTTGTATGTTATGTGGCCTGCTCTCGCACGGACACTGCATGTTATGTGGCCTGCTCTTGCACGGACAGCTGCATGTTATGTGGCCTGCTCTCGCACGGACAGCTGCATGTTATGTGGCCTGCTCTCGCACGGACAGCTGCATGTTATGTGGCCTGCTCTCGCACGGACAGCTGCATGTTATGTGGCCTGCTCTCGCACGGACAGCTGCATGTTATGTGGCCTGCTCACGCGTCGGAAAATCTTCTCATATACTCGTGTACGCACCAGACGGAAAAACAAAAATATTGTGTGTCCAAAAGCTATTGAACAACCAGAATTAAAACACAAACACTTCTTTCCTTCAGTGGCATTGCAGCGCATGCTGGTACTCGCTAGCCAAGTATATTTATAGCACTAATACGCCGTCTCGTATCGAAATCATAATATGATGTTGAAATACGTGAATAATAAAATAAAGTGTAATAATATACATTACTAGGTGACCCGGCGAACTTCGTACTGACTTAGAATCAATAAATGTAGTGTTAACTCATTGGTTGAAATCAATTTAGTTTTTTATTAAGATAAATCTAATACTTTAAATGAATAAGTCCAATAAACTATGTTATCTAACTAGTAGAAACTAGTTATCAAACATCCAAACAACGACACGTTGAAACTATATTATACCAATTATAGGAACAAACTAACGTCTCTGATAAAAACAACAAAACATGATTACTATAAACGAAAACTGGCAAACACAAACCAACCTAAAGCAATGTGGAATATTATAAATCAAATAACTGAGAGCAATAGGCATTCCAAGACGGAAATTGTATCAATTGACGATAACGGACAAACCCTGTTCACTAAACAATCACCAAAACTTGTAAGTAATACGTTTAACAATTTCTTTGCTAACATTGGGAAGAATCTAGCGTACAAAATCTCTAGTAATATTAAAAATCACTACCATGCGACCACTCACCCTTCACGGAATCTACAAAAATCATTCTACTTAAATCCGGTGACTTGCAATGAAATAATTATACAACTAAGTAAACTAAAAAACGACTCTGCACCCGGAAATGATGAAATCACAGTAAAAACACTAAAAACCATCCACAAATATATTGCGCCTCCTATAACTTACTTAATAAACTGGAGCTTCGAATCAGCAACCTTTCCAAGTATACTAAAAACGGCCATAGTGCAACCAATTTTTAAAGGGGGGGACAAACAAAAACTTGCCAACTACAGACCTATTTCAATTATAAGTAATATCACCAAAATCTTTGAAAAATGCATAAAATCAAAACTAATGAATTACCTTGAAGAGAATAATTTAATATCAAATAACCAATATGGCTTAAGAAGCAAGATGGGTACGGAAGATGCCATATATGAACTGACAAGGGTATTAACAGAATCGTTAGATGCTTATCGTAAAGTACTGGCTATTTTCTTAGATCTAGCTAAAGCCTTCGATACTGTCAACCACACTAAACTTCTTAATAAAATGGAACGCATTGGTATTCGAGGTACACCCTTAAACCTCTTTCGAAGCTATCTTGCTAATCGAACTCAGTATGTGAAGATTCGAAACACCCTCAGCAATGCTTGTACTATCACGTGTGGAGTACCCCAAGGCACCGTATTAGGACCTGCGCTCTTTATAATTTACATAAATAGTTTACTAAACAAAAATTATGCTAATCATATAATTTCGTACGCTGACGACACAGTATTATTATTCACAGCTGAAGACTGGGAAACCGTGTTCCAAGCTGCAAAAATAGGATTTGAGTATACAAAATCATGGCTAAACAACAACTTACTAACTCTTAATATTGACAAAACTAAATTCATTCCATTTTCTATCAATAAGTTACATAATTCTGTAAAAGACCATTTTAGTTATCTAGCAGACATACAATACACCACAGAAATTAAGTACCTAGGCATAATAGTAGATTGTTATCTAAAGTGGGATAAACACATACAATTTACTACTAACAAGCTTCGCAAAATAGTCTACAAATTTTATCAACTTCGAAACATCCTTGACAGAGACACGCTAAAATTAACATATATGGCATTTGCACAGTCCATCCTTCAATATGGCGTTGTAGGATGGGGTACTTGTTACTCAAGTCACTTACATACCCTAGAAATTATGCAACGGAAAATTATAAAAGTTTGCTTAAAAGAAAGACGAGATTACCCAACTGCAAATATATTCAACGAATTTAGCGTACTTACCTTACGACAAATTATTGCCAAAACAATACTTAACTTCCATTTTAAAAACTCCATTAAATATAAAATAATTAGTCATACACACAGTACAAGAGCAAAGACAACTCGAAATGTAGAAATTCCTCGAAAAAGCAAAACTATCGGACAAAAACATGCAGCGTATCTTGGCTCAAAACTGTATAATATACTACCAAATGACATGAAAAATACTACTTCTAAGCACTATTTCCAAACCAAACTAAATCTATGGATAAATACACCTCAGACAATTGACAAGTTAAATAATATAATCAAATAAATAATAGTTACAGTACAATCAGATCCAAAATACAATCACAATTGACCAGTCTTCCACAAAATACTATAGCAATCATTACCGATATTACTCTCATATCTATCTTTGGTTACTCGTATGTAGTTATCTTTTATTATCATTATTTATTATTATTACTTTATAATCATATATTATATTCTTATAAATGTATAGAAACTATATTACTAAACATAAATACTGAATTATATAAATTTTATAAATATAATTAAATAATAATAATTATCAGTATGACCTAGAGTCTACCTCGTAGAATAGGCATAATTGAGTCTTACAATTATTTAGTATGTAACTCTGTGCCACACTCAAGAGCTATCTTCGTGGCACAGTATATTATTTGTTCAAATGATTCTGATATGTATAGATCTAACTTAAAAATGAATGTATACCAATGTAAAAAAGTGAACAAATAATAAACATCCTATAATAATAAAAAAAAAAAAAAAAAAAAAAAAATGTTCAAACATCTAAATGAAATTTATTTATATATAATGCCACAAAAATGAATGTAATTCACGTGGTAGCAAGGCATTTTTATTATTGAAGCGAATCGACATGATTTAAGTAGCATTGTTGCACTTCTTTCTGTTGAACTATTTGCTGGATGGGTTTCACTCGGGTCGATTCCCTTCATTGAAGTGACGTGGAGGGGTCCTGAGTTGAAGTAAATAACGTAATGCTGCCACCACTCACTCAATTGGCTGTGGGAGTGAGACCACAAATCAAGTAGTTAAGGAAAGCAATATAAAGGAGGCGTAAATATAGGTTCTTAAGCTACATGGAAACTTTAAGCTGAGATAAACTTTGACCATTTTATTAACAAATAGTGACACAAATACAGTATCAATACAATAATATAGACTCACCAGTACACAAGTATCTTGATGCACAAAAAACACGGTAAGTACACAGAATTATTGAGAGATGCAGTTAGAGCCTAATACTCAGTTACTACTCAAGATTACTCTCTGTAAAACCAACCCAACTATGGTTAACCACAGCAAATATGGCTCAATGGTCTACCAAGAATTAGTAAAGGTATATAAGGTATATAAGGTATATATAACAAGGTATATAGCAAGACCCCTCGTCTTGTTGGCAATACGCCGGAAGCTGACGACAACTGTGTACCAGGCTAGAATCTAGCCAGTCGATCAAATCACTGTCCTCCTGGGTGTGGATCCACCCACCTTATATAACCAAGTCTCTAATAATCCTTGAATCACCCATAGTATGTGATGTGTTCCTACTCCCTTATTTGTGACGTAGGTCAATGTTAACTTCCTATTGGGTAGTTGACTCATCGCTCGGACTGTATATCGAGGACAGTAAGATAATACGGTAAATCTATAACTGCACATCTAAGCGGATATTTGAACTTCAATATATAATTGGTGTCCTAAATGACTTTAAAGAAACAACATGTGCATATTAAAACGTAAAATTATTATTTTATTTTATTGCAGCTGGATGTATGAAAGTATAGCAGCTGGGTGAATGGATGTATAGCAGCTGGATGTATGGAGGAATAGCAGCTGGATGTTTGTTGGTATAGCAGCTGGAAGTATGGAGGTATAGCAGCTGGATGTATGGAGGTATAAAAGCTGGATGTATGGAGGTATAGCAGCCGGATGTATGGAGGGATGGCAGCTGTTTGTATGAAGGTATAGCAGCTAGATGTATGGAGGTATAGCAGCTAGATGTATGGAGGTATAGCAGCTGGATGTATGGAGGTATAGCAGCTGGATGTTTGGAGGTACAGCAGCTGGATGTATGAAGGTATAGCAGCTGGATGTATGGAGGTATAGCAGCTGGATGTATGGAGGTATAGCACCTGGATGTATGGAGGTATAGCAGATGGATGTATGGAGGTATAGCAGCTGGATGTTTGGAGGTATAGCAGCTAGATGTATGGGGGTATAGCAGCTGGATGTATAGAGGTATAGCACTGGATGTATGGAGGTACAGCAGCTGGATGTATGAAGGTATAGCAGCTGGATGTATGGAGGTATATCACCTGGATGTATGGAGGTATAGCAGCTGGATGTATGGAGGTACAGCAGCTTGATGTATGGAGGTATAGCAGCTTGATGTATGGAGGTATAGCAGCTGGATGTATGGAGGTATAGCAGCTAGATGTATGGAGGTATAGCAGCTGGATGTATGGAGGTATAGCAGCTGGATGTTTGGAGGTACAGCAGCTGGATGTATGAAGGTATAGCAGCTGGATGTATGGAGGTATAGCAGCTGGATGTATGGAGGTATGGCACCTGGATGTATGGAGGTACAGCAGCTTGATGTATGGAGGTATAGCAGCTTGATGTATGGAGGTATAGCAGCTGGATGTATGGAGGTATAGCAGCTAGATGTATGGAGGTATAAAAGCTGGATGTATGGAGGTATAGCAGCCGGATGTATGGAGGGATGGCAGCTGTTTGTATGAAGGTATAGCAGCTAGATGTATGGAGGTATAGCAGCTAGATGTATGGAGGTATAGCAGCTGGATGTATGGAGGTATAGCAGCTGGATGTTTGGAGGTACAGCAGCTGGATGTATGAAGGTATAGCAGCTGGATGTATGGAGGTATAGCAGCTGGATGTATGGAGGTATAGCACCTGGATGTATGGAGGTATAGCAGATGGATGTATGGAGGTATAGCAGCTGGATGTTTGGAGGTATAGCAGCTAGATGTATGGGGGTATAGCAGCTGGATGTATAGAGGTATAGCACTGGATGTATGGAGGTACAGCAGCTGGATGTATGAAGGTATAGCAGCTGGATGTATGGAGGTATATCACCTGGATGTATGGAGGTATAGCAGCTGGATGTATGGAGGTACAGCAGCTTGATGTATGGAGGTATAGCAGCTTGATGTATGGAGGTATAGCAGCTGGATGTATGGAGGTATAGCAGCTAGATGTATGGAGGTATAGCAGCTGGATGTATGGAGGTATAGCAGCTGGATGTTTGGAGGTACAGCAGCTGGATGTATGAAGGTATAGCAGCTGGATGTATGGAGGTATAGCAGCTGGATGTATGGAGGTATAGCACCTGGATGTATGGAGGTACAGCAGCTTGATGTATGGAGGTATAGCAGCTTAATGTATGGAGGTATAGCAGCTGGATGTATGGAGGTATAGCAGCTAGATGTATGGAGGTATAGCAGCTGGATGTATGGAGGTATAGCAGCTGGATGTTTGGAGGTACAGCAGCTGGATGTATGAAGGTATAGCAGCTTGATGTATGGAGGTATAGCAGCTGGATGTATGGAGGTATAGCACCTGGATGTATGGAGGTATAGCAGATGGATGTATGGAGGTATAGCAGCTGGATGTTTGGAGGTATAGCAGCTAGATGTATGGGGGTATAGCAGCTGGATGTATAGAGGTATAGCACTGTATGTATGGAGGTACAGCAGCTGGATGTATAAAGGTATAGCAGCTGGATGTATAAAGGTATAGCAGCTGGATGTATGGAGGTATATCACCTGGATGTATGGAGGTATAGCACCTGGATGTATGGAGGTATAGCAGCAGGATGTATGAGGGTATAGCAGCTGGATGTATGGAGGTATAGCAGCTGGATGTATGGAGGTATAGCAGCTGGATGTATAGAGGTATAGCACTGGATGTATGAAGGTATAGCAGCTGGATGTATAAAGGTATAGCAGCTGGATGTATGAAGGTATAGCAGCTGGATGTATGGAGGTATAGCAGCTGGATGTATGGAGGTATAGCAGCCGGATGTATGGAGGTATAGCTCTGGGTGTATGAAGGTATAGAAGCCGGATGTATGGAGGTATAGCAGGTAGATGTATGGAGGTATAGCTAATAGATGTATGGAGGTATGGCAGCTAAATGTATGATGGTATAGCAGCTGGATGTATGAAGGTATAGCTGCTAGATGTATGGAGGTATAGCAGCTAAATGTATAATAATATAGCAGCTGGATGTATAAAGGTATAGCAGCTGGATGTATGGAGGTATAGCAGCTGGATGTATGGAGGTATAGCAGCTGGATGTATGGAGGTACAGCAGCTGGATGTATGGAGGTATAACTAAGGGATGCATGGAGGAATAGCAGCTTGGTATGGAGGCAAAGTAGCTGGATGTATGGAGGTATAGCAGCTGGATGTATGGAGGTATAGCAGCTGGATGTATGGAGGTATAGCAGCTGGATGTATGGAGGTATAGCAGCTGAATGTATGGAGGTATAGCAGCTGGATGTATGGAGGTATAGCAGCTGTATGTATGAAGGTATAGCAGCTGGATGTATGGAGGTATAGCACCTGGATGTTTGGAGGTATAGCAGCTGGATGTATGGAGGTATAGCAGCTGGATGTATGGAGGTATAGCAGCTTGATGTATGGAGGTATAGCAGCTGGATGTATGGAGGTATAGCAGCAAGATGTATGGAGGTATATAGCAGCTAGATGTATGGAGGTATAGCAGCTGGATGTATGGAGGTATAGCAGCTGGATGTATGGAGGTATAGCAGCTGGATGTATGGAGGTATAGCAGCTGGATGTATGGAGGTATAGCAGCTAGATGTATGGAGGTATAGCAGCTGGATGTATGGAGGTATAGCAGCTGGATGTATGGAGGTATGGCAGCTTGATGTATGGAGGTATAGCAGCTGGATGTATGGAGGTAAAGCAGCTGGATGTATGGAGGTATAGCAGCTGGATTTATGGAGGTATAGCAGCTAGATGTATGGAGGTATAGCACCTGGATGTATGGAGGTATAGCAGCTGGATGTATGGAGGTATAGCAGCTGGATGTATGGAGGTATAGCAGCTGGATGTATGGAGGTATAGCAGCAAGATGTATGGAGGTATATAGCAGCTGGATGTATGGAAGTATAGCAGCTGGATGTATGGAGGTATAGCAGCTGGATGTATGGAGGTATAGCAGCTGGATGTATGGAGGTATAGCAGCTGGATGTATGGAGGTATAGCAGCTGGATGTATGGAGGTATAGCAGCTGGATGTATGGAGGTATAGCAGCTGGATGTATGAAGGTATAGCAGCTGGATGTATGGAGGTATAGCAGCTAGATGTATGGAGGTATAGCAGCTGGATGTATGGGGGTATAGCAGGTGGATGTATTGCTGAGCTGCTGCTGTGGTGAGGTATACTTTCTTATCGTGACGATGCCTATATTTGTGCCACGTACTTACCTACTGGCGGATAAAACGTACTTATCAGCTAGTCGAGCTAGACTGATCCAAGGTCCACCAGATTGCTTGTAGCGCGCGCGCAGTGAGTGCGCTTCGAAATTACTGCGCTAGGAGTAAATCCAGTAGACCTTGGACTGATCAAGTACTGCGAATTCAGATTATAAATTTCCAAGGTTTTGTTTTAATATTGTTGCTATGCAATAGTGGTGTCGTGTTATTATTGATTTAATTGGAATAGTCACATAAAACAATTTAGAATAATTAATGATACCTTGTTTTTGTTTTATTTTGTAAAATGTTACCAGTTTCAAGTAGCCGCCTAACAAAAACTGAGCCTATAACGCAACACTCCATTTATTTCGAAACTTGGCAAAGTGGACACATCACGGGTTCTTAATTGCCTTGCTTATCTCTTATCACTGAGCACCGCACCTACCTGCCAGTATATTGCGTAGTGTTGGGCGGGTTTATCTTCAAACAGTGAGAGACGAAGCAAAGGCAAGGGGAGCGGCCACACTATAGTTACAGTTTTATATTTGTTAATTTCGTTCAACTTGGGGTCGCAAATTATTGTCAATAAACTAGTTGTGTCAGCTTATTACATATCTCGCTGAGTAGTCTGCCTATCTACCACAATACGGCCTGGCCATACGGCGCACTAACATACAACATACACGACCGTAAGTAGTCTTGGCTGATTCGCATTAATGTTAACATTAGGGAAACGCCCTTGTGTAACGCGTTGATAAGCGAGCGGGTACACATCAACGAACTTTCTGGCAAAAAGTTGTCAAAGTTTTTTAAAAACAACAATTAACAACAATAGAAGAAGGCGCGTTGCTAGATTTTGGAATCGCTATAGCTATTATACTTTCCAACATCGTTGAATGCAGTGCAGTGAGTGTTGCTAAGATTTTTTTCGTCATGTTTTCGACACGGTCCGCCACCGTTACTAACACTTATTGACAGCCATAGAAAGCTTATTGGTGCCTTTAATAAGTATCTGCTCGAGTTTAAAGTAGTTTGTTTGAGACCGGACGAAAACCTTCTATAATATAGCCACCTCACATTTTGCCGTTTCTGTATTTCCGAAAAATATTTTCGAGTGACCATTGTGTAACTTTTCTAATACTTATCAGATCTCCACAACATGAACATATTCGTGACTTGAAATATCTTTATAAAAATATGGCTGTCTCAAATTTAGCCGCCATTTTGTTTCAGAAAAATATTTGGCAGTAACTATGGTGTAACTTTTAACTTTTTCAAATGCTTTTCTCACAAAACTATAGGGCCTACACTTTCAATCCACATCGAGGCTTGTGGATGGTCCAAATTTCAAGTTGATCGGACTCTCCGTTCATTGTTGTATGCAGTGCAATGTGCGTTGCTAAGAATTTTCGTGGTCATGTTTTCAACACGGTCCACCACCGTTACTAACACTTATTGACAGCAATAGAAATGTAATTTCTGCCTGTTATACGTATCGGATTGCGTTTACATTAGTATATTCGTGACCGGACCAAAATTTACTATAAGATAGCCACCTCACATGTTGCCGTTACTGCGTTTTAGAAAAATATTTTCGAGTAACTTTCGTGTAACTTTGCCAATACTTATCAAATCGCTATTACATTAACATATTCGTGACCGAAAAAATCTGTTAAACAATCTGGCTATCTCTAATTTGCCGCCATTTAGTTCCAGAAAAATATTTTGGAGTAACTATGGTGTAGCTTTGTAACTTTTTTGAACGATTTTGCCTCAAAACTATACACAATCAACTCACATCGAGGCTTGTGGATGGCACAAATTTCAAGTTGATCGGACTTTCCGTTCGACCTCTATCGACAGAATCCTATCTTGGACAGTGACCATGTAGCAAAATAATTAGTTTTAATTACGGGAAAGAAAATCCCCAACAAAATGACAAGGTCCGCTTGATCTCCGCCTAGCGGTGGCTCGTCGAACTCCCAACTTGCGAGTTAGGCGAGCATCCGCTAGTCGTTGATCTCCGACTAGGCGGAGATCAAGATGACCTTGACAAAATAGCCAACACAATAAGGCATTGCATGCCAGTCAGCATCCCATGGAATAGACAGTATTAGTGATGACGTCAGATTAAATGGCAGACGAGCTATCCGACTCCAAACAACTTTCGAAACGTAGTTATTATTTAAAGTAGTAATTCTATCATTTCAATACTTGACTTATCAATTTAATCAACTTCTGTTTCACTGTTTCGTGTGAAGGAAAACGAAATATCAGAACGGATAGCCCTCGTTACAATGTTTGCAAAAACAAAACCATCTGTCAGTTGTCAACTTTCATGATTGTTTGGAGTCACAAATACGGTTCGCCATTGGTTGACACGGGAAACATGACGTCACACTAATATACTCTATTCTAACGTAGTGTAACCATGGTGTAACAGGTTGTGTACTAAGGTATTTGGTGTAACGGTCATTGGCCTGTTATTAGTAATAATAACCCGCGTTGGGTTTTTGACATTGAATTGTTTGACTTGGATACATGCCAAGATTAGTCTTTTTAAATAAAAAGCATTGATAAACCAAGCAAAAATGCAAAAAAATTGCAAAAATGGGGTCATGCCGAAAACGGAGAAGACAAACCGTTGCAAACCAAAGAGGGCACACGTACAATAAACACCAATTTCTAAAGAGGCTTAACATTTAAATGGGTGTTTTTTTAAATTGTGGCTAAGCCAAATATTTAATTTCCAATATATAAATATAGTAATTATAATGAAATAAACTAATATATAAATGTTTACATCACTTAATAATTGATAAATAAATATATTAACTACAATAAGAAAATGAAATTAACTTATTGAAACATTTCGAGGTGGGAAAAACAAAATGAACACACTGTTCTTGTAAATATAAGCTAGGCCGATGAATTTGTAATTTGGCTTTGGGTAATAAATTATTAATATTATGCACTATATAAAGCAATAACGGTTAACTCTTCAAGCTAATGAACTTCAAAATTAATTTAATATATAATTCAAGAAACATTTAATAATAATTGACATATATTTTTTATACCGTGCGAACAATGTGATAACAATAAGAACTATTCATTTTAACGTATTTATGAGTCAGTACGTTGATATAATGAATATTGGTCAATAAATCTAAGAAAATGTTACAAATTACCCATTTTGAGGAAATTGACCTCAATCAAGGTCAAAAAAGGCTAAGTCGATACTTTAATTTTTTTAAATAAACATAATACATTTACCTTTCTAAAAGTGTATGCTTAAACTTGCAAATATTTTTCATTATTTAATTACAAATTATTTAAAACAAACACAAATTATACCTTTGACCCTAATTTTGACATAGAAAGCTGGATTTGCCATAAGTGTATCATGGTTTTTTGAAAATTTCCTTTAAACCATATTTTATACCGTCATTCTCGTTATGCAAAGGACTATTGTGTTCTGCAAAACATACAAATGCAACGTAGACGACATTGCGATGCCTTCATCTGGGGACATTTCCTTAGCAGAAGATGGACACTTACTTCCACCAAGCTATCATGCCGTATCAAGCCATCATGACTAGCACCTAAGAACGGTATATGCTCGTCGACAACAAGACCACAACTGACAACTGATATACCCTCAGTTGTTGCCAACTCACGGATAGCCGTAGCCTCGTTAGTACGCCCATGGCCCATACCGCATTGATTTGCCCCTCATTGGAAAATATCCTGGCGGCGCCCATGGTTCGAACCCACGTCATTGAATTCCGTATGTTTCCTACATGTACGAACAACGTACGTACCCCAAGTATAAAGAAGGAAACACATATCATTGTGAAATGCGATCCATCTTGAACGATAGTCTTCGGCTTGACTTTCAAACAATAAAGCAAGAACGTATTTTATTTATAGCAGCACTGCTAATTACGCTACAACTTCCATTCAAATTGCATAGTTATTATAAAAGTGTCATTTAAATTAGGGTTTGCATTTTAATTTTGTTATCATTTCACGACAGAAAACAGATCTAAAGACTGGCGTAAGCGTTCCCCAACCCCCTCGGTGTCAGTTATCTTATCGCTCCAAAGTAGCCAGGTGACTGCATGGTCTCGGATAACAGGGACCTTGTCTTTATCTCCCTTCATCTCGCATTGAACATTTCGAGTGTTTTGTTTTCTGTTGGCTGAAATCTTAACAGAGTTTTGTCCGATCAAGTACTTTTTTTTTTTTATAATAAAGCAATATGCACGGGTCTGTACTCTTCGTTAGACTTAAAGCTAGGTTGGTGCTTTAGAAAAATACGTCTATCTCGTTTCTATTTTCCCCCATAACTGGTCAAACTTTGGTCTGATTATGGTTAAAAATATATTTTTATTCATATTTATTATTTTGTGACTTTTTTCTCGCTAATTTAACAAACGGAATTAAATAGCGATAAAGCAATAACATAGATAACGTTGTGCTGTATGTTCGTGTATTTTTTTGTATCCACAGAGTAAACATGTGAGAATGTTGCGATTGTTAAACTGTGCTCCTGCATTGACAGTGAAACGCCCGCAGATGCGGGTCTGGTGAATGCTCTTAGTAATATGGATCAATCTGTACTGCACGCATTGAACATCAAATTCTATTTTTTTAAATTAAAACAAAACGTGAGGAAATTTCCAGCAGAAAACCAGAAAATAGTTTTTTTCCATGGTGTACACTTGTCAGGCACTTATCTACTGGCGGATAAAACTTATCAGCTAGCTGCTAGACTGATTAAATACTACGTATTTAGATTATAAATTTCTAAGTTTTTATTAATAACTGTTGCTATGCAATAGTGGTGGTGAAGTGTAATATTGATATAATACAAATAATGACATAAAATAATTCCGAATAATAAATGATACTTTTGTAATGTTTTATTTTGTAAAAAGCCATCAATTTCAAGTGTCTGCCTAAAAAAAAAACTGGAGTCTATAACGCAACACTCCGTTTATCTCGAAACTTGGCAACGTGGACACATCACGGGCTCATGTTTGCCACGCTTATCTCTTATCACTGAGCACCGCACCTACCTGCCAGCATATTGCGCAGTGTTTGTCAGGTTTATCTTCAGACAGTGAGAGACGAAGCAAAGGCAAGGGTAGCGGCCACACTATAGTAACAGTTTTATATTTGCTAGTTTCGTTTAATTTGCAGTCGCAAATAATTGTCAATAAACTAGTTGTGTCAGCTTATTACATATCTCGCTGAGTAGTCTGCCTATCTGCCCGACAATACGGCCTGGCCATACGGCGCACTAACATACAACATACACGACCGTAAGTAATCTTGGCTGATTCGCATTAATGTTAACATTAGGAAAACGCTCTTGTGTGACGCGTTGATAAGCGAGCGCGTACATGTCAACGAACTTTCTGGAGAAAAGTTCTGAAAGTTTTTCAAAAACAACAAAACAAAAACAACTCTGTCGTCAGGATACTATGTCACTAAGCACAGTGACATAGTGTCCTGATGACAGAGCACATACGTTGCTCAGAAACGTTGACTTATATGACAAGTAAGTGCGATAAACGTGACTTAACAACCCGTTGTGTTTACATATATATATATCAATAAAATTAAAATAATTGCGGGCTATTCCGCCACGTCCTACCTCCATATTGTGCCGACGTTTCAGGAACCTTATGGATCCTTACATCATTTTAATATATATATATATATATATATATATATATATATATATATATATATATATATATATATATATATATATACACAACACACACATATTGGCACAATATGGAGGTAGATCGGTTTAACCTATAAATTGTTTTCGTTATTTATATTTGGAACCAACAAAATCTAAGAAATCATATATATACACACACAACACACACATAATATTGGCACAATATGGAGGTAGGACTATTGGCTTTAAAATTCTTTTGTACTTTACATTTTGCAACCAACAAAATCTAAGATATTATATATATATATTGTACCTTCTGTACCTTTCTCCTCACTAAAACATGTTTATCTTGTTCTGAGTTCCAATTTTATATATATACACACATATTGGCACAATATGGAAGTAGGACGGTTTTACCTTTAAAATTCTTTCGTACTTTTTATTTGGAACCAACAAAATCTAAGAAATAATAAATATAAACACACAACACACACATATTTACACAATACTTTATTTATATATATATATATATGTATATGTTGAGACGTAAATTTTCGTAGACAAACTGAGATGTTGGAGAGGGTTTTTGGGTATTAGTCCACGTTTTGTGAGGAGGTTGTTTTTTCACATACCTTTTTTCACAACGTTTCGCCGACAAATGTTGCGGCATCATCAGGGTACAGGTCCGGGTCGCGTGTGTTGTCGTCGCGAACGCCTGGGCTCGACTGTACTGAGAGTGTTGCAATCCTTGTGCACGTCATGGCACCGATCACAGCGCTCGGTAGAGACTGCATGGCGGTGCAAGCGGTAACTAGCTGCAGTGGCGCACTGCTCGTGCACAATCTTGCTCTGCTCCTGGTCCAAGGGGGAGAGATGACGTTGTTGTTGTCACCCTGGTTTGAGACACCCGGAGCCCTTGAGGCGAGTGTCTCATCCCTATGCAGCAAGCGGTGCGTCGTGTCCGAGTTGTTGTCACTTGTCATGTGTTCACCGCTGATGTTAGGTTCCTCTTCCATGTCCTTGATTTGTAAGGCGGTTAAAACCGGAGACCATGTAGCCGAGAGGCTGCGGCTATCATTTTGTTTATTCATACAGTAGGGTCTTTTCTCGATTTCAATCGCCTCTCTGACGATTCTAGGGTTAAGGCGTTCGATGCCTGCCAACACCCTAGCGTTGTCGAAGCCAATGACGTGATTAGATCGCAGTGTGTGCTGTGCCAGCGCCGAGGCTTTGTCTCCCTTGTTGACCGCTAGTTTGTGTTCTCTAAGGCGTGACGATATTCTGCGCCCCGTCTGCCCTACGTAGGTAGAGTTGCAACCCCCACACGGAACCTCGTACACTCCGTGGGTTTCCAAGGGTATATGGTCTTTGGCTTTTCTCAACATCGTGTTGATTTTTCTGTCGGTGTTGAAAATAGTTCTTATGCCCTCTTTTTTTAGCAACCGCCCTATACGGTCAGTGGTGCCCTTGACATAGGGCAGCATGGCCGTAGCGACTGGTTTTTTCGACTCATTCTTAGTATCGCGGTCAGGAACGTGGCTGAACGCTTTGGCAATACACCTGTTAGAAAAACCATTGAATTGTAAAGCGTTGCGTACTATGGCCATTTCTTCCTTAGTACTTTCCTCGTCCGCCAGCCTTCTAGATCTGATAGCTAACGTTTTAGCTAGTGCGTCAAGTTGCGCCGGATGATGATGGGATGCAGCATTAAGATACCTGTCTGTGTGGGTTGGCTTCCTAGTGCTTTGGTTTCTAAGTCCACCATAGAAACCAAAGCACTAGCTACAGCCCCCTTAAAGCCCAGTGTATGGGTCAGATATGTGAATGACACGTTTGCCATATGGCCATATAGCAGAGAAGAACTGGACAGTTTCCTCATCCACCTGAATAACCAACATCCCAAGATTAAATTCACTATGGAGGTGGAGGAAAAGGGGAAAATTGCCTTCCTGGACGTACTAATAATTAAACGAGCCGACGGCAGCCTTGGGCACACAGTGTATAGGAAGCCAACCCACACATACAGGTATCTTAATGCTGCATCCCATCATCATCCGGCGCAACTTGACGCACTAGCTAAAACGTTAGCTATCATATCTAGAAGGCTGGCGGACGAGGAAAGTACTAAGGAAGAAATGGCCATAGTACGCAACGCTTTACAATTCAATGGTTTTTCTAACAGGGGTATTGCCAAAGCGTTCAGCCACGTTCCTGACCGCGATACTAAGAATGAGTCGGAAAAACCAGTCGCTACGGCCATGCTGCCCTATGTCAAGGGCACCACTGACCGTATAGGGCGGTTGCTAAAAAAAGAGGGCATAAGAACTTTTTTCAACACCGACAGAAAAATCAACACGATGTTGAGAAAAGCCAAAGACCATATACCCTTGGAAACCCACGGAGTGTACGAGGTTCCGTGTGGGGGTTGCAACTCTACCTACGTAGGGCAGACCGGGCGCAGAATATCGTCACGCCTTAGAGAACACAAACTAGCGGTCAACAAGGGAGACAAAGCCTCGGCACTGGCACAGCACACACTGCGATCTAATCACGTCATTGACTTCGACAACGCTAGGGTGTTGGCAGGCATCGAACGCCTTAACCCTAGAATCGTCAGAGAGGCGATTGAAATCGAGAAGAGACCCTACTGTATGAATAAACAAAATGATAGCCGCAGCCTCTCGGCTACATGGTCTCCGGTTTTAACCGCCTTACAAATCAAGGACATGGAAGAGGAACCTAACATCAGCGGTGAACA
Organism: Isoperla grammatica; assembly: GCA_945910005.1. Classification (NCBI taxonomy): domain Eukaryota; kingdom Metazoa; phylum Arthropoda; class Insecta; order Plecoptera; family Perlodidae; genus Isoperla; species Isoperla grammatica. Next base: position 35,271,860 of record OX246744.1, read on the forward strand.
CATGACAAGTGACAACAACTCGGACACGACGCACCGCTTGCCGCATAGGGATGAGACACTCGCTTCAAGGGCTCCGGGTGTCTCAAACCAGGGTGACAACAACAACGTCATCTCTCCCCCTTGGACCAGGAGCAGAGCAAGATTGTGCACGAGCAGTGCGCCACTGCAGCTAGTTACCGCTTGCACCGCCATGCAGTCTCTACCGAGCGCTGTGATCGGTGCGGTGCATGACGTGCACAAGGATTGCAACACTCTCGGTACAGTCGAGCCCAGGCGTTCGCGACGACAACACACGCGACCCGGACCTGTCACCTGATGATGCCGCAACATTTGTCGGCGAAACGTTGTGAAAAAAGGTATGTGAAAAAACAACCTCCTCACAAAACGTGGACTAATACCCAAAAACCCTCTCCAACATATATATATATATATATACACAACACACGCGACCCGGACCTGTCACCTGATGATGCCGCAACATTTGTCGGCGAAACGTTGTGAAAAAAGGTATGTAAAAAAAAAAAAAACTCCTCACAAAACGTGGACGAATACCCAAAAACCCTCTCCAACATATATATAGGTAAACTATTATTAAATGTTTCTTGAATTTCATAATTAAATTGATTTAAAAGTTCATTAGCTTGATGAGTTTACCATCAGTGCTTTAAAGTACAAAATATTAATAATATTATACCCAAAGACAAATAACAAATTCATCGGCCAAGTTTTTATTTATAAAAACAGTGTGCTAATTTTGTTTCTCCTACCTCGAAATGTTTCAATGAGTTTATACAATTTTGTAATTGCTGTTAATTTATTAAATTTTCAATTATTAAGTGATGTCAACATTTATATATTCATTAAATTAACATTTAATAATAATAAAAATAATAAAAATAATAATAATAATAATAATAATAATTATAATAATAATAATAATAATAATAATAATAATAATAATAATAATAATAATAATAATAATAATGAAGAAAATAAAAATAATAATAATTATAATAAAAATAATAATAATAATAATAATAATGTAATAATAATAATAATAATAATAATAATAATAATAATAATAATAATAATAATAATAATAATAATAATAATAGCATTTATTTGAGTTTCGAAGTCTCTTACATGAAACGTTTCGCGTGACGTCGATTACAGTGAAATTCTGATGTATCGTTTTTCTGGAATCTGTGCTAAAAAAACTGATGAATCCGTGAAAACGGTGAAAGCGATAATATACATGGACAAATTAAAAAAATGACAGTGATGGTATATTATTATTTACTTTGCATTGAAGTGGGCAAGGAAATACAATATTTTGATGCCATAATGAATGTACTATGAATGAGCTTAATAGTGGTGGATGAATAGCCTATACTTGCTCATTATCAACCAATGGACACACAGGATCTGTTTTGATTGACTTGTATTGTTGTTGCAGATAGTTGTCTTCCGAAATATACCCTTGTCACAGCAGATCCCGCTAGGAAGCCCGAGACGAGGTATGTAGGGCCTACAGGTCCAAGACAATCTACTAACGTGATCAGTTAATGGACACACAGGATCTGTTTTGATTGACTTGTATTGTTGTTGCAGATAGTTGTCTTCCGAGATATACCCTTGTAACAGCAGATCCCGCTAGGAAGCCCGAGACGAGGTATGTAGGGCCTACAGGTCCAAGACAATCTACTAACGTGATCAGTTAATGGACACACAGGATCTGTTTTGATTGACTTGTATTGTTGTTGCAGATAGTTGTCTTCCGAGATATACCCTTGTCACAGCTGATCCCGCTAGGAAGCCCGAGACGAGGTATGTAGGGCCTACAGGACCAAGACAATCTACTAACGTGATCAGTTAATGGACACACAGGATCTGTTTTGATTGACTTGTATTGTTGTTGCAGATAGTTGTCTTCCGAGATATACCCTTGTCACAGCAGATCCCGCTAGGAAGCCCGAGACGAGGTATGTAGGGCCTACAGGTCCAAGACAATCTACTAACGTGATCAGTTAATGGACACACAGGATCTGTTTTGATTGACTTGTATTGTTGTTGCAGATAGTTGTCTTCCGAGATATACCCTTGTCACAGCTGATCCCGCTAGGAAGCCCGAGACGAGGTATGTAGGGCCTACAGGACCAAGACAATCTACTTACGTGATCGGTTAATGGACACACAGGATCTGTTTTGATTGCCTTGTATTGTTGTTGCAGATAGTTGTCTTCCGAGATTTACCCTTGTCACAGCAGATCCCGCTAGGAAGCCCGAGACGAGGTATGTAGGGCCTACAGGTCCAAGACAATCTACTAACCTTCTCTTGCATTCATTGTGATCAGTTAAGTGTATAAGTCATAAGCCATGGCTTGTTCATCACGGAAATGAGTAGCCTGCACTATTTGAGAAAATTACAACCCCGATCTTTCCATGACTACTGTCCAAGAAATTGGGCTGCCTCAATAGATAATTGGCTCAGTTGTGATAAACACGGAAAGTGTATTGAATTCCTTGGGCCGGATTCGCAAGAGGTCTTATCTTGGTTTGGTGGTCTTAAGAACGTTGGGTACATTTACATTTAAAAAAAAATGCAGCACATTGTCATGTTTAATTATATCTCAAGAATGCACCTTATAATCGAAAATCTGAGTAATTAACATGCTTTGGTTTGGTAAGTCCTGCATACTCAATAATAAATGTATCGAAAAATATAATCAGTATGGATATGATACTTATTTAATTAGTTCTTTAATGAAATAATAATTGCATTCATACTGGTTCTAATGATAAATACATTTATCATTTAGTTTTTAGGCCTTACTAAACCCCAGCTTGCTGATTACTCAGATATTTGATTTCCAGGTGCATTTTTGAGATAAAATTTAAACATGACAATTAATTTGCTGCAGTTTTTGACGTAAACGTACCAATCGTTCTTGTCATGACCTAAGTTTTACTGTACCATATGTGCTGTTATAAATCCATGGTAGGCCTACTACACAGCCCAATTGATAGCTTATTTCGTGGAAATCACAGTGAACTTGAAATATTGCCTTGCACTGTTTTCAAGTTTAGTGTTTTGTTTCCTAAGTCCTCATACCTCTACATTTTTACAACATACAACTGTGTGCATGTCAAGGTAAATAAACAGTATCTATTTACATTCACAATTTGAAGTCGTAGGCACATTGCCACCATCTATGTGCAAACCAAGTATTAGGCGTTCAAGAGAAACAAGTAAAAAAAAAAAAACATTTTAGTACTAATTAACATGGAGAAATTTTAATTTTTAGGTTAATGGTAAGTCCTATAAAAATATGTCAATATCATATGTGTGTAAAATTTTACAAGAAATAATTTTTATCATATTAGATTTTGTCATAAAACGTACGGTTATGACGGTAAATTGGAAAAACTACCTATAGTGGTGGCCATTTTGTATTTTACGTGTAACTCGATAATGCCCCATATTTAAGGTAGGCACCATCACAATTATTACTTTATAAGCTATAAAGAAGAGATTGAGCCCACTCCTATACTTGATTCATCAAACAACCGACGGATGTACATCTGAATACACCCTATTGGCGGGCATTTTGTTTTTTGCGTGTTTCTCTTGAACGCCTAGTACTTGAGTTTCGCACTATCAAAATTATTATTCTATAAGTTGAAAGGAAGAGATTGAGCCCACCCCCATGGTCCATACTTGCTTCATCAAGTAGCCCAGGGGAGCCAATGCTTGTACATTTGAGTACAGATTAACATACACAAATCTAAATTTGTAGGTAAATGGTAAATCATATGAAAATACCTGAATATGAATTGTATGTAGAATTTTACAAGGAATATTTTTTGTCTTTTAGATTTTGTCATAAATAGTACGGTTATGAAGATAATTTGCCAAAACCACCCGAAGTGACAGCCATTTTGTTTTTCACATGCAACTCGTAAACGCGTATCATTGGAGCTTGGCACCATCAATATTATTATTTGATGAGCTTAAAATAAGATATTAAGACCACTCCCGTAGGTCACAGTTGCTTCATCAAGAAGCGAACGGGAGCCAAGTTTTGTACATTTGAGTTCAGATGCACACATACAAAAATTAAACTTGAACGTAAGTAGTACTTCCTATGAAAATATATAAGTATCATATGTGTGTAGAATTTTACAAGAAACAATTTTTGTCATATTAAGTTTTGCCAAAAAATGCACGATTGTGAAGATAAATAGGAAAAACCTCATGAGAGTCGGCCATTTTGTTTTTTATGTATAACTTGTAAACGCCAAATTTTGGAGCTTGGCACCATCCAAATTATTATTTTACAAGCTAAAACGAAGATATAAGTGTACTTTTCTTTCGAAATAGTACAATATTATGATTGCCAATGCTTCTATGCATTACACCTGTGTTTAGCGGGTGCACAAAAGCCCCACGCATTCTTGTCTTTAATACTTCACTAATACCAATCGCTTGAAGATAAAATTATGAAAAAAATTACCGATATGGCAACACTCTGACATTTCTAAACGTGTATGAATGTGTTTGTAATGCTTTGATAATATATGGTTGTCCCATGGTTTTATATATTGAGAATATATTAATTTTATACTTAATTAACGATAACTTTCACACTATATACCGTACGTGAATAATTGTGACAAGGAAATATTTATCAATTACACACAAATATATTTTATAGGCATCATTTTCGTTGTCAGACCAACCGTTTGGCGGATATTGAGCTATATTCAATGCAATGCGTAGTCAAAATTGGGGCCACCGCCCCCGCCCCCAGTCGCGGATATCGCTCTGGCACCAAAGCGCGCTAAATACTGTGAAACCTTATGAACACATTGGTATATGGTGCTATACTCTTTCCTTGAAATTGCACAGGATTCCATTTGATGCTGGACTAAATAGTGACAGATTAGATTTGTTGCAATGTATGACCTGCAGTATTCTATAGTAACATCACTTTTTATTTGGCCAGCGCTATTGTACAGTCTGCTGTCACCGCTCTTATCAAGGAGGAGATAACATGACCATCCAGTGCTTTTAAGATTATGCCTATATCACGAGTGATAAACTGGTTTATTTCCATTTTGATTCCATGTCAAGAGGATGTATTAGACACAGATAAAAGGCAACAAAGCGCTGGCCGGCAGGCTGGCTGTGAGTCAACCGCCCCGGGCCCGCTACCTGAGTCCGGTTTCACCGCGCGTAGGGTTGTTGAGGGAAGAGGATGAGGAGTAAACTAGCAGCAAAATTCCATTGTTAAAACAGGAATTTTATCTGCAACGACGTTATATAAATTGTTTAACTAATGTAGGGACGTTAATTTAGGGCCGTACCATCGAATTCGATGTTATATCAGGCGACGTATTATCAAGAGAAAATTATCATTGCGTATTATAGGGTCTCGCCAGGACTTTAATAAAACGACGTGATGATGCGAATGACGTATCAGCCGACGTAATAACAAGGTTGTACTAAATTTGGGTTTTAAATCCCATATTTTTGTAACTTGGCTAATCGAAACGATGTGTGGATGAAATATGAAGTTATAAATGAACAAAGATATTTGGGTTATTATTTGTCTTGGAATTATCCCTCAACTCGATCCAACATCTCACTTGGTTGCAGGATGGCTGAGAACGATGACGCTCGGTTCGTTATAACCAAGCCTGGTGTCCTGGTGTTGGGTGGAGGCCTGCCTGCTGGATCGAGCATTGTGTCGTTCTCCCAAGATGAGACCGTCGTTCAGGTGTCTTGCGGTGATGACCACTCTGCAGTTGTCTGCGAGTCTGGCCACGTCTACAACTTCTGTGTAACACAATACACAGGACGGATGAAGAACGAAGGCTCGGTCGCTGAGCCGAGGCTTGGTGACATTCTCAGCACTGTTAGGATAACCCAGGCTGCTTGTGGAAGTGGATACACCATGTTCCTCACTGACAAGGGTGAGGTGTATTCCTGTGGGCAGAATGTGTACGGTCAGCTAGGCCTCAATCACACCCGTGACACCCCCACACCCGTCCTGGTTGCCGGTCTGCCACCCATCAAGAAGGTTGCTGCTGGGTGGTACCACACGGTGGTTCTTGCAACGAACGGTGAGGTCTGGGTGTGTGGATACAACTACGAAGGCCAACTAGGACTCGGTCATACAAACCAGCTAACCTCATTCACTCGCGTGCCCAACTTCCCCGAGGCCATCGTTGACATATCGTGTGGCGCGGCCCATACAGCTCTTATCTCGGCCTCTGGGGTCCTCTTGGTAGCTGGGTGGAATGACAGTGGTCAACTTGGGCTTGATGCAGTGGATAGCGTGTCCAGCTTCACACGAGTATCGGTGCCGTCAACAGCCGTGGCTGCCGTGTCCTGTGGGTCACAGCACACTGTGGCCCTCGGAGTCGACGGGACGACCTGGGCTTGGGGTTGTAATGGTGAAGGTCAGTTGGGTACCGGTGACACAACCTACAGAGCCGCCCCCACTAGAATGATTGGCCTCGAGGGCCAGACTGTCTCCCAGGTTATTGCTGGATATGACCACACGGCGGTGTTGACACGGGGATGGGATGTGTTTGTGTGTGGCCTAGGAACAAGTGGTGAACTGGGTCAGGGGAAGAATAACCTCTCGTTGGCGACTCTGTTGCCGAAGTCACCGGGGCTGGTGGTTCAACAGGTGGCTTTTGCTGGAACATATTCACTACTGTTGGTCACGTCAATCGTCACACCTTTAGCGCAGCACGGGACAGGAATTAATGGAAAGGTGGGGGAAGACATAACGGACTGGGGGCAGATCATAATGCGAACCCTGGAGTGTCCCGTTTGCTTCAAGGTCATGTGCGCACCGATACATCAGTGCACCGCGGGGCACAGCCTGTGTAACGCTTGCCGGTCTGACGACAGGACCAAAGTTTGCCCGCTGTGTCGCGGACAGTTCTCTGCAGTGAGGAATCTTCTCGCGGAGGGTCTGAGTGATGACATCAGATTGCTGTGCACAGAATGCCTGCTGCGCATGCCCGCGTGCGAGCTGGGGGGACACGGCGCGGTCTGTCCCCGCCGCGAGTACGACTGTCCCCTGGCGTGCGGCGGTTGGAGGGGCCGGCCCGAAGCGATGCTGGGCCACGCCCTCTCGGCCCACGCGGACCGGACGTGGCCCGACCTGCCACGCACGTTTGTGCAGCGGCGCGGACTCTTGCTCACGGACGTGCTCGCGGCGCATGGCAGAGTGTTCACGCTACATCGCGGGTACGACGGGGAGGGGCGCACGTTCCGGGCGGCCGTCAGGTACGTGGGCGCGCCCGAGGACAGGCACGCGTTCAGGTTCGAACTCACGGTTCTCACCGAAGACGTTCACATTACATACCGCAAGAACCTGTGTTCCGACATCGAGAGCGTCGAAGACATGTTCAGTTCATCCAACTGTGTGAGCGTGAAGGGGGAATGTCTTGACACGTTTCTCCAAAACGGCGATCTGACGTGTCGGGCGGCCATCTTGAAAGTGTGATCCGGTCTGTTGGTTTTCAACTTGTATACCGTTACACCACGTTGCAATCGACAGGAGCAGAGAAAATACTAAACCCAGCTATGTATAGTTGGCCCAAGACTACTTTACACATGCTTTCGTCACAGGCGACGGGTTCGTAGCCAATCAGCGATCGGTATTTGCGCGGTTGTGTCTCGGGTGGTTCGCTGGTTGGCTATGAGTGCCTTGCCTGTGACGAAAGCACATGTAAGGTAATCTTGGGCCTAGTATACAAGTAAGTGTTCAGTTACGTTCTTGGCTCTGTTTTTTGTGTCCGGGTCGAGGTGGGTGTTCATCAGTTAGACAGTCTGACAAGCTGCCCACTAATATCCTTGTTGAACATTGCTCGCATTGAACAACTATTTACTACTTTCAAGTAATTATCTCAATTGTTTGTATATATTGGTATAAAACATAAATCATTCATCTAGATGAAATGTAAACTTGAGTCTGTGTTGACAAGGTGTGCGTGCATGTTTTGCACAGTTGCATTGTTCTTATTGTGTTCTCATTAAGTATGTGAAATGTTTATTTAGATTATTTACCATTTTTCTTTATCTTGACAGTTTAAAGAAATTGAATACATTCAATTGAAATCATTCTGCTAGACTCAATGTATTCTTGAGACCATTGACCACGAGTGCACGTATTGCATTATTCTCATTGTATTTGCGTTAGCCTAAGTGATATGTACCTTCAACTATGGTAATTTCTTTACTTTTACAACTTATATTTTAAGCTTTCAATGCTTTTTTAAAAACATATGTTATTATCTTTTAACTGTGTTAACAAAGTGTTTGTACATTGTATTATTATTAATTTCTAAGTAGATTGTAGATTTTAGAAGTTAGCTGACTGAATTGAGCCTAATATTGAATGTATTTATTGATTTTTAATTTATATTTTAATTTTATGCTACTTATTTTGAGACCATAAATATAACATTCAAAAAATGTTTTGAGCAAGTAAACTGTACAGTGTACATGACACGAATGACATTGTTGCATTCTCCTTCACACCACCTGTTTCATAAAGAGTCCCGTTCTTGCCATCCCGTTAACATGCTCTTGGGTTGTTCTCCTTGAAGGGTAATTAATTGTAGCCTGGCCTGGCCTAGGCTGGTCTGTCTGGAAGAATTGTGATGTACATGTTTTTCAGTCCCTTTTAATGAAAGAATGAATGTCCGTGTCCGGCTCAGATGCATCCACCCCAAAAAACAGTGGCATTTGTTGCTTTCTCATTTGCCTTAATAAAATTATTCATTTGATAATAAAAAAAGTTAACTGAAGTACGAGGTGAACTTCTAATGTACTAAGGTGAGTGCTAAGTTCAGTGGACCCTCGGCTGGCTTCTGGTTTTGGGCTTACCCTACAGTGGAGACCACTCGGACAACGAAGCAGTCGATCCGACCGACGAGCGCACGTCGATCTTATATGTACCTGGTTTGTAAACCCCTCGTTAGAGGGGTAGTCGGGCCGACTTGTTCGCGCTACATTCCATTCACTTATTTCCTAGAATTTCATAATTGGCTACCAAAACAACTGTAAAAGCTAAACTCCAAATATAAATTAATGTTTTATTTGAATTAACGTTTCGGAAACTTATTCCTTATAGTTCGGGAGCCACCCTTGAAAAATGTTGATATTTCGGGGTGTTAGCTGCACCCCTGTTGAGGCAGAAATTGCAATACATCATTAGATAGATAAAGGTAATGTGCATATTAAGGCACCGTGCCTTTTTTGCCTCAGTGGTGCAAACGGAAAATAATCGTATCTAAGTGATGGCACTTGCGCGAATTAATGGGCATGCACGGATACGAATGTCGGGTACCATTACCCTTTTATCATAATCAATATTGTATGTGTTATATATCAAATGAAAGCTATTGAAACACACAATACAACTGTATAACATTCAAGTAGCTACATTACATACCATGTCATAAAATGTAATCAACATCCGGAAATTTATCTTTTTCAATAAGGTAATATCTTATAAGTTTTGTTATGGTACTAAACAAATCGAATTCTTAATATACAAAGCATTGATCATAACGACCATTTAGTTATTAAAAAGTTATGTCTCTTGCATTTTGTTTGTATTTTTGAAATTACGCCAGTTATGAGTAGTTTTCCACGGCAATCTGTAGCTTATCCGCAAAGATGGATACGTTTTTGATCTCTTATAATTTGATCAATATGAGGATTTTCTTTAATAAAAGTTCAGTACGTAATACATATCAGTTGATTACATGGTTTTCAACAGTGAAATGCTTGTCTTTTATTATAATTCGGGAATTATGAATTTTTTTTATCGTGATAAAAAGAGTTTTTTTAACGATCACACATTTCTCAGTGAAATAGTAGAAACAACGATGACTTCATAGAAGTAAAAATCAAACAAGAATGATTTCACATTCACATTTAATATACATCCACAATTTGTTTCATTAATGTGTGTATAACTAACGAGATAAAAATTGGTTTGTGAGATGACGTAGTACAAAATGACATAGTTTCTCGTCTCCAGAAGTTGTGAGGCTCGCTAACTAGCCCCTAAACGCAGTAGGATATCGGCGGGGGGAGGCAGGGTGTAAAGCGGCATGCCAAGGTTGAATAGACTGAATGGGACGGTTGTTGTAACGGAGCGGAAAGTGGTCGTAAATGAAAATAAAACGATAAACCTTTGCACTTCCACTTCAATTATTGATTGTGAGTTTCGACAATTATTTACAAATCTTTCATATAGAATAAATAATAATCAATGACACATACGAATAATAATAATAGCAGTATAAATGACAAATAATAATCCTACTTATAGCTTATATAGTGAAACAATGTAGGCACAAATGTATGGAAGCGAGCGTTTTCAGTCTCTACTTATGACAGTACTTTTGTTTTTGTTTGTTATATTTTTCTCGCGATAGCGGTCGAACGGAGAGAAATTTTGAGCATCACAAGCTTCTATGCGGATCATTAGTTTTGAGGAAAAATCGTCGAAATAATAAGGCTAACTCGAATTATTATTTTTTCAACCCAAATGGTTAAACGAAAAATCATCTTGTATACAAAGTAAAAACCAACATATAGATCTGGTTTATATTACTGACATTACACGGATAGGTGAAATTACGTGGGTAATTTCTGCGTGTGATTGCTTGAAAGTTACTACCCTAACATGAACATAAATTAAAAGCATTCACCTACACGTTTATGTGCACCAATTATTGTTCACTATGAAAACAATACAATTAACTATATATACCAACAGAAACACAATACAAACGTAGACATAAATTAAAATGTAATATTTTATAAATTATAATACTATGCACAACTCGATAAAGATAACGAAATACTGTGCGGGACCAACAACACAATGTGACAACTCCCGTCAGTGGCTTGTCACACATTGAAAGCACCGACTTGAAAAACTAGCAGAACAAATCTTTTAGCAAAGATTACTGAGTGAGTATACAACCTTGTTTATTGCTCCCAGATGGGCTGTCAATACAAGGAATGTTGCAGCCGTGGGTCACTCGGCACCGAATGGGACGGGACTATCCTTACGAGAACTAAAGAGCGAGTCTCCCACGTTCCGCGCTCAAAACAAAAATCTCGATGCTTGAAAACTAGAAGTAGTGGAAATACGCATCGTCGGATAAGAAGACGAAACACTTGAAAACCAAAATAGATAATGCAAATTGGTAACTTCAATAGAGCTCACAATTTAATGTTCATTAATTTGATAAAAATATTTATCTACATTTAAGTAATTATACCTAGGTTAGGGCTGGACGAAGTCGCAAAATCTAAAGAAAACGTAAATTCAAAATACTATAACATTCTTTGTTTACTAAACAAAAATACAAAAATCCATAACTGACTGTTCTTAACATACAATTTAGTATTAGGTCCATTCTAAAGCACATTTTGCACCAAATAAAAATTACTGTGACCTTGCATGGATAAAAACAAACTTTCATGGTTTCCGTAAGACGGTCACGTGGTTCACTATTATTGTTCATTGTGGGCGTAATAATAAAAATACATAAAAATAACAAGAGACAATATCTAAAGCTTACACTATGATGCATCGTATGAGCTATTAGTTGCAATGTTTTTTTCATTTCTACTATTGTATAAAAAACTGATAAAATAAGCTTCCTTCGAAGTAGATTAATTTCGTAATTAATTCACGATTTGTGTTTCGTTACATCCATCTGATGAACTGCCATGGCATATATTATGAACAAGCGTTTCAAGATCTTTCATTTGATATATTACATGTCGTCGTATCATAGTAAATAGTGATGATACAAGACTATATTCAATCATATGGGTGCGATTACAATAGGAAAAATTATGAATTTCAAATTAAATTATTCGGCGTTTGCACCACTGAGGCAAAAAAGGCACGGTGACTTGAGATGCACATTTACTTCGTCTAACTCATGGCATATTGCATTTTCTGCCTCAAAAGGGGTGCAGCAGTGCAAAACATATTTCTGAGGCGGCGCCCGGTCTATTAATAAAGATCAGAACACCACGAGTTTGAAACTTTTTTATTTTTTCTTGTAGCGTTATTATAAGATGAATGCGAATCAAACGATTTGTATACTGCATAGTGCATACATGAATTACATAATATGTTTCTTCAAAATCCTACTACAAAGACGATTAATAGATGACAATATGCATAAATGCATTTAGAAAACGATTGTGATAATCGAAAATCACGTGAACCCAGAAGCAAAAATAATAAAACTAGCACGGGGTATTTAACAGAATACAACAGTCTGCAATCTGATTTAACGATCTTCTAGCTTTGAATATTGACATGAATGCCATGCATTCCCAATCTTTGTACAAAATATGGTCATCGCTCAGAACCGGTTTTCGCCGGATATTCTGCTTCGTTGTCCGAGAGGTCTCAACTGTAGCCGGCCGGACAGTTTGAGGGGGAAGAGCCAGACAACATCCTCCCCTTCCCTTTTTCTTCTTCTTTACGTCCTACTTATCCCTATCCTCCAAACACCCATCCCCCCCTCCCGTCTTATGCAGTGACGAATTCAGCTATGATCCCGGGGGTATTTTCATTTGCCCCCCCCCCCCCCACCCCCCCACAGGGGGACTATATTAGTGGAATGTTCTAGCGTGTTTGGGTCGTTCTAAAAGTTTAAGTGGTAATTTTTTTAGAATTTTGTGAATTGGGTGTTTGTGCGACTAGTTTGTCTCCCTCAGTAGCGTCTAAGAGTGGTTGAGAAGCAAGGAGGCAGCGGTGAACGGTGGCTTGTTGTGGGCGTGGACAAGGTCTTTTAAATTGTTCTTTTAAAAACGTTGAGACCCCCTTCCCCCCCCCCCCCCCCGCCCGGGCTCAACGCCTAGTTTTGTTGTTCCGTCTGCCTGCCTATCGGCCACTAACCCTCTACCCCTTCCAAGACCACTTACTTTGGGACTGGGTGGAGGGTTTGGTCATTTGGCATTTACACCTGTCAATATTATGACGTGATGTTCCTAATATTTGTTCGATGGGTTGTTCTGAAAATGTCTTAATATTGGCCCTGCCCCCCCCCCCCCCCAACCCCCCGCGGACATAAATTGACTACAAGCTCTATAATCTATATATTAGTTAATTTTGAAATGGCCTGAAAATATTGCATTCAAGGTTTTTGTTATGGCTTATGTTTGCACCTGTAATGATAGGCAGACCTTGCGAAGAGAGTGTATGTGACAGCTCACGAGGACTCTTAATGTAAGCACCTGTAATGATAGGCAGACCCTGCGAAAAGAGAGTATGTGACAGCTCACGAGGTCTCTTAATGTTTGCACCTGTAATGATAGGCAGACTCTGCGAAGAGAGTGTATGTGACAGCTCACGAGGTCTCTTAATGTAAGCACCTGTAATGATAGGCAGACCCTGCGAAAAGAGAGTATGTGACAGCTCACGAGGTCTCTTAATGTTTGCACCTGTAATGATAGGCAGACCCTGCGAAAAGAGAGTATGTGACAGCTCACGAGGTCTCTTAATGTTTGCACCTGTAATGATAGGCAGACTCTGCGAAGAGAGTGTATGTGACAGCTCACGAGGTCTCTTAATGTTTGCACCTGTAATGATAGGCAGACCCTGCGAAAAGAGAGTGTGTGACAGCTCACGAGGTCTCTTAATGTTTGCACCTGTAATGATAGGCAGACCCTGCGAAGAGAGTGTATGTGACAGCTCACGAGGACTCTTAATGTTTGCACCTGTAATGATAGGCAGACTCTGCGAAGAGAGTGTATGTGACAGCTCACGAGGTCTCTTAATGTTTGCACCTGTAATGATAGGCAGACCCTGCGAAAAGAGAGTATGTGACAGCTCACGAGGACTCTTAATGTTTGCACCTGTAATGATAGGCAGACCCTGCGAAAAGAGAGTATGTGACAGCTCACGAGGACTCTTAATGTTTGCACCTGTAATGATAGAGAGACCCTGCGGAAAGAGAGTATTTGACAGCTCACGAGGTCTCTTAATGTTTGCACCTGTAATGATAGGCCGACTCTGCGAAAAGAGAGTATGTGACAGTTCACGAGGACTCTTAATGTTTGCACCTGTAATGATAGAGAGACCCTGAGGAAATAGAGTATTTGACAGCTCACGAGGACTCTTAATGTTTGCACCTGTAATGATAGGCAGACCCTGCGAAAAGAGAGTATTTGACAGCTCACGAGGACTCTAAATGTTTGCACCTGTAATGATAGAGAGACCCTGCGAAAAGAGAGTATTTGACAGCTCACAAACACTCTTAATGTTTGCACCTGTAATGATAGAGAGACCCTGCGAAAAGAGATTATTTGACAGTTCACGAGGACTCTTAATGTTTGCACCTGTAATGATAGGCAGACCCTGCGGAAAGAGAGTATTTGACAGCTCACGAGGACTCTTAATGTTTGCACCTGTAATGATAGAGAGACCCTGCGGAAAGAGAGTATTTGACAGCTCACGAGGACTCTTAATGTTTGCACCTGTAATGATAGGCAGACCCTGCGAAAAGAGAGTATTTGACAGCTCACGAGACCTCTTAATGTTTGCACCTGTAATGATAGAGAGACCCTGCGAAAAGAGAGTATTTGACAGCTCACAAACACTCTTAATGTTTGCACCTGTAATGATAGAGAGACCCTGCGGAAAGAGAGTATTTGACAGCTCACGAGGACTCTTAATGTTTGCACCTGTAATGATAGAGAGACCCTGCGGAAAGAGAGTATTTGACAGCTCACGAGGACTCTTAATGTTTGCACCTGTAATGATAGGCAGACCCTGCGAAAAGAGAGTATTTGACAGCTCACGAGTACTCTTAATGTTTGCACCTGTAATGATAGGCAGACCCTGCGAAAAGAGAGTATTTGACAGCTCATAAACACTCTTAATGTTTGCACCTGTAATGATAGGCAGACCCTGCGAAAAGAGAGTATGTGACAGCTCACGAGGACTCTTAATGTTTGCACCTGTAATGATAGGCATACCCTGCGAAAAGAGAGTATTTGACAGATCACGAGGAATCTTAATGTTTGCACCTGTAATGATAGGCATACCCTGCGAAAAGAGAGTATTTGACAGCTCACGAGGACTCTTAATGTTTGCACCTGTAATGATAGGCATACCCTGCAAAAAGAGAGTATTTGACAGCTCACAAACACTCTTAATGTTTGCACCTGTAATGATAGAGAGACCCTGCGGAAAGAGAGTATTTGACAGCTCACGAGGACTCTTAATGTTCGCACCTGTAATGATAGGCAGACCCTGCGAAAAGAGAGTATTTGACAGCTAACGAGGACTCTTAATGTTTGCACCTGTAATGATAGGCAGACCCTGTGAAAAGAGAGTATGTGACAGCTCACGAGGACTCTTAATGTTTGCACCTGTAATGATAGGCAGACCCTGCGAAAAGAGAGTATTTGACAGATCACGAGGACTCTTAATGTTTGCACCTGTAATGATAGGCAGACCCTGCAAAAAGAGAGTATTTGACAGCTCACAAACACTCTTAATGTTTGCACCTGTAATGATAGAGAGACCCTGCCGAAAGATAGTATTTGACAGCTCACGAGGACTCTTAATGTTTGCACCTGTAATGATAGGCAGACCCTGCCGAAAGATAGTATTTGACAGCTCACGAGGACTCTTAATGTTTGCACCTGTAATGATAGGCAGACCCTGCCGAAAGATAGTATTTGACAGCTCACGAGTACTCTTAATGTTTGCACCTGTAATGATAGGCATACCCTGCGAAAAGAGAGTATGTGACAGCTCACGAGGACTCTTAATGTAAGCACCTGTAATGATAGGCAGACCCTGCGAAAAGAGAGTATGTGACAGCTCACGAGGACTCTTGCTACGGCTTGGCCAGGAACTCGATATGTGAATGAATGGAGATTGCTGGTGCTCGAACATCCAACTCTGAGATATCTGATGGCATTTACGGTATTGTATTTTACCCCTCGACTCTTCACAATAAGTAATAACATATGTTTCTAAAATATAATCCTCCAACTACCTTATCATGTACAGACAGTTATAGACAGACACGAGATTAATTCGAGTGTGGACGATGCACATGTGTCAATATTGACAGCATCTCGTGTGTGAGGGGATGTGTCGAAGGAATAGACAAATATTCTACCCGTTTAAGGTAGGGTTCCGGCTCCAAGTATACAGGGTTGCGGGTGAGATCTATAACATGCGAGGGTACCGGCTCCAAGTATACAGGGTTGCGGGTGAGATCTATAACATGCGAGGGTACCGGCTCCAAGTATACAGGGTTGCGGGTGAGATCTATAACATGCGAGGGTACCGGCTCCAAGTATACAGGGTTGCGGGTGAGATCTATAACATGCGAGGGTACCGGCTCAAAGTATACAGGGTTGCGGGTGAGATCTATAACATGCGAGGGTACCGGCTCCAAGTATACAGGGTTGCGGGTGAGATCTATAACATGCGAGGGTACCGGCTCCAAGTATACAGGGTTGCGGGTGAGATCTATAACATGCGAGGGTACCGGCTCAAAGTATACAGGGTTGCGGGTGAGATCTATAACATGCGAGGGTACCGGCTCCAAGTATACAGGGTTGCGGGTGAGATCTATAACATGCGAGGGTTCCGGCTCCAAGTATACAGGGTTGTGGGTGAGATCTATAACATGCGAGGGTACCGGCTCCAAGTATACAGGGTTGCGGGTGAGATCTATAACATGCGAGGGTACCGGCTCCAAGTATACAGGGTTGCGGGTGAGATCTATAACATGCGAGGGTTCCGGCTCCAAGTATACAGGGTTGCGGGTGAGATCTATAACATGCGATGGTACCGGCTCCAAGTATACAGGGTTGCGGGTGAGATCTATAACATGCGAGGGTACCGGCTCCAAGTATACAGGGTTGCGGGTGAGATCTATAACATGCGGGGATACCGGCTCCAAGTATACAGGGTTGCGGGTGAGATCTATAACATGCGAGGGTACCGGCTCCAAGTATACAGGGTTGCGGGTTAGATCTTTAACATGCGAGGGTACCGGCTCCAAGTATACAGGGTTGCACTGAGATCTATAACATGCGAGGGTACCGGCTCCAAGTATACAGGGTTGCACTGAGATCTATAACATGCGAGGGTACCGGCTCCAAGTATACAGGGTTGCGGGTGAGATCTATAACATGCGAGGGTACTGGCTCAAAGTATACAGGGTTGCGGGTGAGATCTATAACATGCGAGGGTACCGGCTCCAAGTATACAGGGTTGCGGGTGAGATCTATAACATGCGAGGGTACCGGCTCCAAGTATACAGGGTTGCACTGAGATCTATAACATGCGAGGGTACCGGCTCCAAGTATACAGGGTTGCGGGTGAGATCTATAACATGCGAGAGTACCGGCTCCAAGTATACAGGGTTGCGGGTGAGATCTATAACATGCGAGGGTACCGGCTCCAAGTATACAGGGTGAGATCTATAACATGCGAGGGTACCGGCTCCAAGTATACAGGGTTGCGGGTGAGATCTATAACATGCGAGGGTACCGGCTCCCAGTATACAGGGTTGCGGGTGAGATCTATAACATGCGAGGGTACCGGCTCCAAGTATACAGGGTGAGATCTATAACATGCGAGAGTACCGGCTCCAAGTATACAGGGTTGCGGGTGAGATCTATAACATGCGAGGGTACCGGCTCCAAGTATACAGGGTTGCGGGTGAGATCTATAACATGCGAGGGTACCGGCTCCAAGTATACAGGGTGAGATCTATAACATGCGAGGGTACCGGCTCCAAGTATACAGGGTTGCGGGTGAGATCTATAACATGCGAGGGTACCGGCTCCCAGTATACAGGGTTGCGGGTGAGATCTATAACATGCGAGGGTACCGGCTCCAAGTATACAGGGTTGCACTGAGATCTATAACATGCGAGGGTACCGGCTCCAAGTATACAGGGTTGCGGGTGAGATCTATAACATGCGAGGGTACCGGCTCCAAGTATACAGGGTTGCGGGTGAGATCTATAACATGCGAGGGTACCGGCTCCAAGTATACAGGGTTGCGGGTGAGATCTATAACATGCGAGGGTACCGGCTCCAAGTATACAGGGTTGCGGGTGAGATCTATAACATGCGAGGGTACCGGCTCCAAGTATACAGGGTTAAGGGTGAGATCTATAACATGCGAGGGTACCGGCTCCAAGTATACAGGGTTGCGGGTGAGGTCTATAACATGCGAGGGTACCGGCTCCAAGTATACAGGGTTGCGGGTGAGGTCTATAACATGCGAGGGTACCGGCTTCAAGTATACAGGGTTGCGGGTGAGGTCTATAACATGCGAGGGTACCGGCTCCAAGTATACAGGGTTGCGGGTGAGGTCTATAACATGCGAGGGTACCGGCTCCAAGTATACAGGGTTGCGGGTGAGGTCTATAACATGCGAGGGTACCGGCTCCAAGTATACAGGGTTGCGGGTGAGGTCTATAACATGCGAGGGTACCGGCTCCAAGTATACAGGGTTGCACTGAGATCTATAACATGCGAGGGTACCGGCTCCAAGTATACAGGGTTAAGGGTGAGATCTATAACATGCGAGGGTACCGGCTCCAAGTATACAGGGTTGCGGGAGAGATCTATAACATGCGGGAGTACCGGCTCCAAGTATACAGGGTTGCACTGAGATCTATAACATGCGAGGGTACCGGCTCCAAGTATACAGGGTTGCACTGAGATCTATAACATGCGAGGGTACCGGCTCCAAGTATACAGGGTTGCGGGTGAGATCTATAACATGCGAGGGTACCGGCTCCAAGTATACAAGGTTGCGGGTGAGATCTATAACATGCGAGGGTACCGGCTCCAAGTATACAGGGTTGCACTGAGATCTATAACATGCGAGGGTACCGGCTCCAAGTATACAGGGTTGCGGGTGAGATCTATAACATGCGAGGGTACCGGCTCCAAGTATACAGGGTTGCACTGAGATCTATAACATGCGAGGGTACCGGCTCCAAGTATACAGGGTTGCACTGAGATCTATAACATGCGAGGGTACCGGCTCCAAGTATACAGGGTTGCACTGAGATCTATAACATGCGAGGGTACCGGCTCCAAGTATACAGGGTTGCACTGAGATCTATAACATGCGAGGGTACCGGCTCCAAGTATACAGGGTTGCACTGAGATCTATAACATGCGAGGGTACCGGCTCCAAGTATACAGGGTTGCACTGAGATCTATAACATGCGAGGGTACCGGCTCCAAGTATACAGGGTTGCGGGTGAGATCTATAACATGCGAGGGTACCGGCTCCAAGTATACAGGGTTGCGGGTGAGATCTATAACATGCGAGGGTACCGGCTCCAAGTATACAGGGTTGCGGGTGAGGTGTATAACATGCGAGGGTACCGGCTCCAAGTATACAGGGTTGCACTGAGATCTATTACATGCGAGGGTACCGGCTTCAAGTATACAGGGTTGCGGGTTAGATCTATAACATGCGAGGGTACCGGCTCCAAGTATACAGGGTTGCGGGTGAGATCTATAACATGCGAGGGTACCGGCTCCAAGTATACAGGGTTGCGGGTGAGATCTATAACATGCGAGGGTACCGGCTCCAAGTATACAGGGTTGCGGGTGAGGTCTATAACATGCGAGGGTACTGGCTCCAAGTATACAGGGTTGCACTGAGATCTATAACATGCGAGGGTACCGGCTCCAAGTATACAGGGTTGCGGGTGAGGTCTATAACATGCGAGGGTACCGGCTCCAAGTATACAGGGTTGCACTGAGATCTATAACATGCGAGGGTATCGGCTCCAAGTATACAGGGTTGCGGGTGAGATCTATAACATGCGAGGGTACCAGCTCCAAGTATACAGGGTTGCGGGTGAGATCTATAACATGCGAGGGTACCGGCTCCAAGTATACAGGGTTGCACTGAGATCTATAACATGCGAGGGTACCGGCTCCAAGTATACAGGGTTGCGGGTGAGATCTATAACATGCGAGGGTACTGGCTCCAAGTATACAAGGTTGCACTGAGATCTATAACATGCGAGGGTACCGGCTCCAAGTAAACAGGGTTGCACTGAGATCTATAACATGCGAGGGTACCGGCTCCAAGTATACAGGGTGAGATCTATAACATGCGAGGGTACCGGCTCCAAGTATACAGGGTTGCGGGTGAGATCTATAACATGCGAGGGTACCGGCTCCAAGTATACAGGGTTGCGGGTGAGATCTATAACATGCGAGGGTACCGGCTTCAAGTATACAGGGTTGCGGGTGAGATCTATAACATGCGAGGGTACCGGCTCCAAGTATACAGGGTTGCGGGTGAGATCTATAACATGCGAGGGTACCGGCTTCAAGTATACAGGGTTGCGGGTGAGATCTATAACATGCGAGGGTACCGGCTCTAAGTATACAGAGTTGCGGGTGAGATCTATAACATGCGAGGGTACCGGCTCCAAGTATACAGGGTGAGATCTATAACATGCGAGGGTACCGGCTCCAAGTATACAGGGTTGCGGGTGAGGTCTATAACATGCGAGGGTACCGGCTCCAAGTATACAGGGCTGCGGGTGAGATCTATAACATGCGAGGGTACCGGCTCCAAGTATACAGGGTTGCGGGTGAGATCTATAACATGTGAGGGTACCGGCTCGAAGTATACAGGGTTGCGGGTGAGATATATAACATGCGAGGGTATCGGCTCCAAGTATACAGGGTTGCACTAAGATCTATAACATGCGAGGGTACCGGCTCCCAGTATACAGGGTTGCACTACGATCTATGACATTCGAGGGTACCGGCTCCAAGTATACAGGGTTGCGGGTGAGATCTATAACATGCGAGGGTTCCGGCTCCAAGTATACAGGGTTGCGGGTGAGATCTATAACATGCGAGGGTACCGGCTCCAAGTATACAGGGTTGCGGGTGAGATCTATAACATGCGAGGGTACCGGCTCCAAGTATACAGGGTTGCGGGTGGGATCTATAACATGCGATGGTACCGGCTCCAAGTATACAGGGTTGCAGGTGAGATCTATAACATGCGAGGGTACTGGCTCCAAGTATGCAGGGTTGCGGGTGAGATCTATAACATGCGAGGGTACCGGCTCCAAGTATACAGGGTTGCGGGTGAGATCTATAACATGGTAGGGTACCGGCTTCAAGTATACAGGGTTGCGGGTGAGATCTATAACATGCGAGGGTACCGGCTCCAAGTATACAGGGTTGCACTGAGATCTATAACATGCGAGAGTACCGGCTCCAAGTATACAGGGTTGCGGGTGAGATCTATAACATGCGAGAGTACCGGCTCCAAGTATACAGTGTTGCGGACGTGAGATCTATAACATGCGAGGGTACCGGCTCCAAGTATACAGGGTTGCGGGTGAGATCTATAACATGCGAGGGTACCGGCTCCAAGTATACAGGGTTGCGGGTGAGATCTATAACATGCGAGGGTACCGGCTCCAAGTATACAGGGTTGCGGGTGAGATCTATAACATGCGAGGGTACCGGCTCCAAGTATACAGGGTTGCAGGTGAGATCTATAACATGCGAGGGTACCGGCTCCAAGTATACAGGGTTGCGGGTGAGATCTATAACATGCGAGGGTACCGGCTCCAAGTATACAGGGTTGCGGGTGAGATCTATAACATGCGAGGGTACCGGCTCCAAGTATACAGGGTTGCACTGAGATCTATAACATGCGAGGGTACCGGCTCCAAGTATACAGGGTTGCGGGTGAGATCTATAACATGCGAGGGTACCGGCTCCAAGAATACAGGGTGAGATCTATAACATGCGAGGGTACCGGCTCCAAGTATACAGGGTGAGATCTATAACATGCGAGGGTACCGGCTCCAAGTATACAGGGTTGCGGGTGAGATCTATAACATGCGAGGGTACCGGCTCCAAGTATACAGGGTTTCGGGTGAGATCTTTAACATGTGAGGGTACCGGCTCCAAGTATACAGGGTTGCGGGTGAGATCTATAACATGTGAGGGTACCGGCTCCAAGTATACAGGGTTGCGGGTGAGATCTATAACATGCGAGGGTACCGGCTCCAAGTATACAGGGTTGCGGGTGAGATCTATAACATGCGAGGGTACCGGCTCCAAGTATACAGGGTTGCGGGTTAGATCTATAACATGCGAGGGTACCGGCTCCAAGTATACAGGGTTGCGGGTGAGATCTATAACATGCGAGGGTACCGGCTCCAAGTATACAGGGTTGCGGGTTAGATCTATAACATGCGAGGGTACCGGCTCCAAGTATACAGGGTTGCGGGTTAGATCTATAACATGCGAGGGTACCGGCTCCAAGTATACAGGGTTGCGGGTGAGATCTATAACATGCGAGGGTACCGGCTCCAAGTATACAGGGTTGCGGGTGAGATCTATAACATGCGAGGGTACCGGCTCTAAGTATGCAGGGTTGCGGGTGAGATCTATAACATGCGAGGGTACCGGCTTAAGTATACAGGGTTGCGGGTGAGATCTATAACATGCGAGGGTACCGGCTCCAAGTATACAGGGTTGCGGGTGAGATCTATAACATGCGAGGGTACCGGCTCCAAGTATACAGGGTTGCGGGTGAGATCTATAACATGCGAGGGTACTGGCTCCAAGTATACAGGGTTGCGGGTGAGATCTATAACATGCGAGGGTACCGGCTCCAAGTATACAGGGTTGCGGGTGAGATCTATAACATGCGAGGGTACCGGCTCCAAGTATACAGGGTTGCGGGTGAGATCTATAACATGCGAGGGTACCGGCTCCAAGTATACAGGGTTGCGGGTGAGATCTATAACATGCGAGGGTACCGGCTCCAAGTATACAAGGCTGCGGGTGAGGTCTATAACATGCGAGGGTACCGGCTCCAAGTATACAAGGTTGCGGGTGAGGTCTATAACATGCGAGGGTACCGGCTCTAAGTATACAAGGTTGCGGGTGAGGTCTATAACATGCGAGGGTACCGGCTTCAAGTATACAAGGTTGCGGGTGAGATCTATAACATGCGAGGGTACCGGCTCCAAGTATACAAGGTTGCGGGTGAGATCTATAACATGCGAGGGTACCGGCTCCAAGTATACAAGGTTGCGGGTGAGGTCTATAACATGCGAGGGTACCGGCTCCAAGTATACAAGGTTGCGGGTGAGATCTATAACATGCGAGGGTACCGGCTCCAAGTATACAGGGTTGCGGGTGAGATCTATAACATGCGAGGGTACCGGCTCCAAGTATACAGGGTTGCGGGTGAGATCTATAACTTGCGAGGGTACTGGCTCCAAGTATACAGGGTTGCGGGTGAGATCTATAACATTCGAGGGTACCGGCTCCAAGTATACAGAGTTGCACTGAGATCTATAACATGCGAGGGTACCGGCTCCAAGTATACAGGGTTGCGGGTGAGATCTATAACATGCGAGGGTACCGGCTCTAAGTATGCAGGGTTGCACTGAGATCTATAACATGCGAGGGTACCAGCTCCAAGTATACAGGGTTGCACTGAGATCTATAACATGCGAGGGTACCGGCTCCAAGTATACAGGGTTGCGGGTGAGATCTATAACATGCGAGGGTACCGGCTCCAAGTATACAGGGTTGCACTGAGATCTATAACATGCGAGGGTACCGGCTCCAAGTATATAGGGTTGCACTGAGATCTATAACATGCGAGGGTACCGGCTCCAAGTATACAGGGTTGCACTGAGATCTATAACATGCGAGGGTACCGGCTCCAAGTATACAGGGTTGCGGGTGAGATCTATAACATGCGAGGGTACCGGCTCCAAGTATACTGGGTTGCACTGAGATCTATAACATGCGAGGGTACCGGCTCCAAGTATACAGGGTTGTGGGTGAGATCTATAACATGCGAGGGTACCGGCTCCAAGTATACAGGGTTGCGGGTGAGATCTATAACATGCGAGGGTACCGGCTCCAAGTATACTGGGTTGCGGGTGAGATCTATAACATGCGAGGGTACCGGCTCCAAGTATACAGGGTTGCGGGTGAGATCTATAACATGCGAGGGTACCGGCTCCAAGTATACAGGGTTGCGGGTGAGATCTATAACATGCGAGGGTACCGGCTCCAAGTATACAGGGTTGCACTGAGATCTATAACATATGAGGGTACCGGCTCCAAGTATACAGGGTTGCACTGAGATCTATAACATGCGAGGGTACCGGCTCCAAGTATACAGGGTTGCGGGTGAGATCTATAACATGCGAGGGTACCGGCTCCAAGTATACAGGGTTGTGGGTGAGATCTATAACATGCGAGGGTACCGGCTCCAAGTATACAGGGTTGCGGGTGAGATCTATAACATGCGAGGGTACCGGCTCCAAGTATACAGGGTTGCACTGAGATCTATAACATGCGAGGGTACCGGCTCCAAGTATACAGGGTTGCGGGTGAGATCTATAACATGCGAGGGTACCGGCTCCAAGTATACAAGGTTGCGGGTGAGATCTATAACATGCGAGGGTACCGGCTCCAAGTATACAGGGCTGCGGGTGAGATCTATAACATGCGAGGGTACCGGCTCCAAGTATACAGGGTTGCGGGTGAGATCTATAACATGCGAGGGTACCGGCTCCAAGTATACAGGGTTGCACTGAGATCTATAACATGCGAGGGTACCGGCTCCAAGTATACAGGGTTGTGGGTGAGATCTATAACATGCGAGGGTACCGGCTCCAAGTATACAGGGTTGCGGGTGAGATCTATAACATGCGAGGGTACCGGCTCCAAGTATACAGGGTTGCGGGTGAGATCTATAACATGCGAGGGTACCGGCTCCAAGTATACAGGGTTGCACTGAGATCTATAACATGCGAGGGTACCGGCTCCAAGTATACAGGGTTGCGGGTGAGATCTATAACATGCGAGGGTACCGGCTCCAAGTATACAGGGTTGCACTGAGATCTATAACATGCGAGGGTACCGGCTCCAAGTATACAGGGTTGCGGGTGAGATCTATAACATGCGAGGGTACCGGCTCCAAGTATACAAGGTTGCGGGTGAGATCTATAACATGCGAGGGTACCGGCTCCAAGTATACAGGGCTGCGGGTGAGATCTATAACATGCGAGGGTACCGGCTCCAAGTATACAGGGTTGCGGGTGAGATCTATAACATGCGAGGGTACCGGCTCCAAGTATACAGGGTTGCACTGAGATCTATAACATGCGAGGGTACCGGCTCCAAGTATACAGGGTTGCACTGAGGTGTATAACATGCGAGGGTACCGGCTCCAAGTATACAGGGTTGCGGGTGAGATCTATAACATGCGAGGGTACCGGCTCCAAGTATACAGGGTTGCACTGAGATCTATAACATGCGAGGGTACCGGCTCCAAGTATACAGGGTTGCGGGTGAGATCTATAACATGCGAGGGTACCGGCTCCAAGTATACAGGGTTGCACTGAGATCTATAACATGCGAGGGTACCGGCTCCAAGTATACAGGGTTGCACTGAGATCTATAACATGCGAGGGTACCGGCTCCAAGTATACAGGGTTGCACTGAGATCTATAACATGCGAGGGTACCGGCTCCAAGTATACAAGGTTGCACTGAGATCTATAACATGCGAGGGTACCGGCTCCAAGTATACAGGGTTGCGGGTGAGATCTATAACATGCGAGGGTACCGGCTCCAAGTATACAAGGTTGCGGGTGAGATCTATAACATGCGAGGGTACCGGCTCCAAGTATACAGGGTTGCGGGTGAGATCTATAACATGCGAGGGTACCGGCTCCAAGTATACAGGGTTGCACTGAGATCTATAACATGCGAGGGTACCGGCTCCAAGTATACAGGGTTGCACTGAGATCTATAACATGCGAGGGTACCGGCTCCAAGTATACAAGGTTGCGGGTGAGATCTATAACATGCGAGGGTACCGGCTCCAAGTATACAGGGTTGCACTGAGGTCTATAACATGCGAGGGTACCGGCTCCAAGTATACAAGGTTGCACTGAGATCTATAACATGCGAGGGTACCGGCTCCAAGTATACAGGGTTGCACTGAGATCTATAACATGCGAGGGTACCGGCTCCAAGTATACAGGGTTGCGGGTGAGATCTATACCATGCGAGGGTACCGGCTCCAAGTATACAGGGTTGCGGGTGAGATCTATAACATGCGAGAGTACCGGCTCCAAGTATACAGGGTTGCGGGTGAGATCTATAACATGCGAGGGTACCGGCTCAAAGTATACAGGGTTGCGGGTGAGATCTATAACATGCGAGGGTACCGGCTCCAAGTATACAGGGTTGCGGGTGAGATCTATAACATGCGAGGGTACCGGCTCCAAGTATACAGGGTTGCGGGTGAGATCTATAACATGCGAGGGTACCGGCTCCAAGTATACAGGGTTGCACTGAGATCTATAACATGCGAGGGTACCGGCTCCAAGTATACAGGGTTGCACTGAGATCTATAACATGCGAGGGTACCGGCTCCAAGTATACAGGGTTGCACTGAGATCTATAACATGCGAGGGTACCGGCTCCAAGTATACAGGGTTGCGGGTGAGATCTATAACATGCGAGGGTACCGGCTCCAAGTATACAGGGTTGCACTGAGATCTATAACATGCGAGGGTACCGGCTCCAAGTATACAGGGTTGCACTGAGATCTATAACATGCGAGGGTACCGGCTCCAAGTATACAGGGTTGCGGGTGAGATCTATAACATGCGAGGGTACCGGCTCCAAGTATACAGGGCTGCAGGTGAGATCTATAACATGCGAGGGTACCGGCTCCAAGTATACAGGGTTGCGGGTGAGATCTATAACATGCGAGGGTACCGGCTCCAAGTATACAGGGTTGCGGGTGAGATCTATAACATGCGAGAGTACCGGCTCCAAGTATACAGGGTTGCGGGTGAGATCTATAACATGCGAGGGTACCGGCTCCAAGTATACAGGGTTGCACTGAGATCTATAACATGCGAGGGTACCGGCTCCAAGTATACAGGGTTGCGGGTGAGATCTATAACATGCGAGGGTACCAGCTCCAAGTATACAGGGTTGCGGGTGAGATCTATAACATGCGAGGGTACCGGCTCCAAGTATACAGGGTTGCGGGTGAGATCTATAACATGCGAGGGTACCGGCTCCAAGTATACAGGGTTGCACTGAGATCTATAACATGCGAGGGTACCGGCTCCAAGTATACAGGGTTGCGGGTGAGATCTATAACATGCGAGGGTACCGGCTCCAAGTATACAGGGTTGCGGGTGAGATCTATAACATGCGAGGGTACCGGCTCCAAGTATACAGGGTTGCAGGTGAGATCTATAACATGCGAGGGTACCGGCTCCAAGTATACAGGGTTGCGGGTGAGATCTATAACATGCGAGGGTACCGGCTCCAAGTATACAGGGTTGCGGGTGAGATCTATAACATGCGAGGGTTCCGGCTCCAAGTATACAGGGTTGCACTGAGATCTATAACATGCGAGGGTACCGGCTCCAAGTATACAGGGTTGCAGGTGAGATCTATAACATGCGAGGGTACCGGCTCCAAGTATACAGGGTTGCGGGTGAGATCTATAACATGCGAGGGTACCGGCTCCAAGTATACAGGGTTGCACTGAGATCTATAACATGCGAGGGTACCGGCTCCAAGTATACAGGGTTGCGGGTGAGGTCTATAACATGCGAGGGTACCGGCTCCAAGTATACAAGGTTGCACTGAGATCTATAACATGCGAGGGTACCGGCTCCAAGTATAAAGGGTTGCGGGTGAGATCTATAACATGCGAGGGTACCGGCTCCAAGTATACAGGGTTGCACTGAGATCTATAACATGCGAGGGTACCGGCTCCAAGTATACAGGGTTGCGGGTGAGATCTATAACATGCGAGGGTACCAGCTCCAAGTATACAGGGTTGCGGGTGAGATCTATAACATGCGAGGGTACCGGCTCCAAGTATACAGGGTTGCACTGAGATCTATAACATGCGAGGGTACCGGCTCCAAGTATACAGGGTTGCGGGTGAGATCTATAACATGCGAGGGTACCAGCTCCAAGTATACAGGGTTGCACTGAGATCTATAACATGCGAGGGTACCGGCTCCAAGTATACAGGGTTGCACTGAGATCTATAACATGCGAGGGTACCAGCTCCAAGTATACAGGGTTGCGGGTGAGATCTATAACATGCGAGGGTACCAGCTCCAAGTATACAGGGTTGCACTGAGATCTATAACATGCGAGGGTACCGGCTCCAAGTATACAGGGTTGCGGGTGAGATCTATAACATGCGAGGGTACCAGCTCCAAGTATACAGGGTTGCACTGAGATCTATAACATGCGAGGGTACCGGCTCCAAGTATACAGGGTTGCGGGTGAGATCTATAACATGCGAGGGTACCAGCTCCAAGTATACAGGGTTGCGGGTGAGGTCTATAACATGCGAGGGTACCGGCTCCAAGTATACAGGGTTGCACTGAGATCTATAACATGCGAGGGTACCAGCTCCAAGTATACAGGGTTGCGGGTGAGATCTATAACATGCGAGGGTACCAGCTCCAAGTATACAGGGTTGCACTGAGATCTATAACATGCGAGGGTACCGGCTCCAAGTATAAAGGGTTGCACTGAGATCTATAACATGCGAGGGTACCGGCTCCAAGTATACAGGGTTGCGGGTGAGATCTATAACATGCGAGGGTCCCGGCTCCAAGTATACAGGGTTGCGGGTGAGATCTATAACATGCGAGGGTACCGGCTCCAAGTATACAGGGTTGCACTGAGATCTATAACATGCGAGGGTACCGGCTCCAAGTATAAAGGGTTGCACTGAGATCTATAACATGCGAGGGTACCAGCTCCAAGTATACAGGGTTGCGGGTGAGGTCTATAACATGCGAGGGTACCGGCTCCAAGTATACAGGGTTGCACTGAGATCTATAACATGCGAGGGTACCAGCTCCAAGTATACAGGGTTGCGGGTGAGGTCTATAACATGCGAGGGTACCGGCTCCAAGTATACAGGGTTTCACTGAGATCTATAACATGCGAGGGTACCGGCTCCAAGTATACAGGGTTGCACTGAGATCTATAACATGCGAGGGTACCGGCTCCAAGTATACAGGGTTGCGGGTGAGGTCTATAACATGCGAGGGTACCGGCTCCAAGTATACAGGGTTGCACTGAGATCTATAACATGCGAGGGTACCAGCTCCAAGTATACAAGGTTGCACTGAGATCTATAACATGCGAGGGTACCGGCTCCAAGTATACAAGGTTGCACTGAGATCTATAACATGCGAGGGTACCAGCTCCAAGTATACAGGGTTGCGGGTGAGATCTATAACATGCGAGGGTACCGGCTCAAAGTATACAGGGTTGCGGGTGAGATCTATAACATGCGAGGGTACCGGCTCCAAGTATACAGGGTTGCGGGTGAGGTCTATAACATGCGAGGGTACCGGCTCCAAGTATACAGGGTTGCACTGAGATCTATAACATGCGAGGGTACCGGCTCCAAGTATACAGGGTTGCGGGTGAGATCTATAACATGCGAGGGTACCGGCTCCAAGTATACAGGGTTGCGGGTGAGATCTATAACATGCGAGGGTACCGGCTCCAAGTATACAGGGTTGCACTGAGATCTATAACATGCGAGGGTACCGGCTCCAAGTATACAGGGTTGCACTGAGATCTATAACATGCGAGGGTACCGGCTCCAAGTATACAGGGTTGCACTGAGGTCTATAACATGCGAGGGTACCGGCTCCAAGTATACAGGGTTGCACTGAGATCTATAACATGCGAGGGTACCGGCTCCAAGTATACAGGGTTGCGGGTGAGATCTATAACATGCGAGGGTCCCGGCTCCAAGTATACAGGGTTGCACTGAGATCTATAACATGCGAGGGTACCGGCTCCAAGTATAAAGGGTTGCACTGAGATCTATAACATGCGAGGGTACCGGCTCCAAGTATAAAGGGTTGCACTGAGATCTATAACATGCGAGGGTACCGGCTCCAAGTATACAGGGTTGCACTGAGATCTATAACATGCGAGGGTACCGGCTCCAAGTATACAGGGTTGCGGGTGAGATCTATAACATGCGAGGGTCCCGGCTCCAAGTATACAGGGTTGCACTGAGATCTATAACATGCGAGGGTACCGGCTCCAAGTATAAAGGGTTGCACTGAGATCTATAACATGCGAGGGTACCAGCTCCAAGTATACAGGGTTGCGGGTGAGGTCTATAACATGCGAGGGTACCGGCTCCAAGTATACAGGGTTGCACTGAGATCTATAACATGCGAGGGTACCGGCTCCAAGTATACAGGGTTGCGGGTGAGATCTATAACATGCGAGGGTACCGGCTCCAAGTATACAGGGTTGCGGGTGAGATCTATAACATGCGAGGGTACCGGCTCCAAGTATACAGGGTTGCGGGTGAGATCTATAACATGCGAGGGTACCGGCTCCAAGTATACAGGGTTGCGGGTGAGATCTATAACATGCGAGGGTACCGGCTCCAAGTATACAGGGTTGCACTGAGATCTATAACATGCGAGGGTACCAGCTCCAAGTATACAGGGTTGCGGGTGAGGTCTATAACATGCGAGGGTACCGGCTCCAAGTATACAAGGTTGCACTGAGATCTATAACATGCGAGGGTACCGGCTCCAAGTATACAGGGTTGCACTGAGATCTATAACATGCGAGGGTACCGGCTCCAAGTATACAGGGTTGCACTGAGATCTATAACATGCGAGGGTACCGGCTCCAAGTATACAGGGTTGCGGGTGAGGTCTATAACATGCGAGGGTACCGGCTCCAAGTATACAAGGTTACACTGAGATCTATAACATGCGAGGGTACCGGCTCCAAGTATAAAGGGTTGCACTGAGATCTATAACATGCGAGGGTACCGGCTCCAAGTATACAGGGTTGCGGGTGAGGTCTATAACATGCGAGGGTACCGGCTCCAAGTATACAGGGTTGCACTGAGATCTATAACATGCGAGGGTACCGGCTCTAAGTATACAGGGTTGCACTGAGATCTATAACATGCGAGGGTACTGGCTCCAAGTATACAGGGTTGTGGGTGAGATCTATAACATGCGAGGGTACCGGCTCCAAGTATACAGGGTTGCACTGAGATCTATAACATGCGAGGGTACCGGCTCCAAGTATAAAGGGTTGCACTGAGATCTATAACATGCGAGGGTACCAGCTCCAAGTATACAGGGTTGCGGGTGAGGTCTATAACATGCGAGGGTACCGGCTCCAAGTATACAGGGTTGCGGGTGAGATCTATAACATGCGAGGGTACCGGCTCCAAGTATACAGGGTTGCGGGTGAGGTCTATAACATGCGAGGGTACCGGCTCCAAGTATAAAGGGTTGCACTGAGATCTATAACATGCGAGGGTACCAGCTCCAAGTATACAGGGTTGCGGGTGAGGTCTATAACATGCGAGGGTACCGGCTCCAAGTATACAGGGTTGCACTGAGATCTATAACATGCGAGGGTACCAGCTCCAAGTATACAGGGTTGCGGGTGAGATCTATAACATGCGAGGGTACCGGCTCCAAGTATACAGGGTTGCACTGAGATCTATAACATGCGAGGGTACCGGCTCCAAGTATACAGGGTTGCACTGAGATCTATAACATGCGAGGGTACCGGCTCCAAGTATACAGGGTTGCACTGAGATCTATAACATGCGAGGGTACCGGCTCCAAGTATACAGGGTTGCGGGTGAGATCTATAACATGCGAGGGTACCGGCTCCAAGTATACAGGGTTGCACTGAGATCTATAACATGCGAGGGTACCGGCTCCAAGTATACAGGGTTGCACTGAGATCTATAACATGCGAGGGTACCGGCTCCAAGTATACAGGGTTGCACTGAGATCTATAACATGCGAGGGTACCGGCTCCAAGTATACAGGGTTGCACTGAGATCTATAACATGCGAGGGTACCGGCTCCAAGTATACAGGGTTGCACTGAGATCTATAACATGCGAGGGTACCGGCTCCAAGTATAAAGGGTTGCACTGAGATCTATAACATGCGAGGGTACCAGCTCCAAGTATACAGGGTTGCGGGTGAGGTCTATAACATGCGAGGGTACCGGCTCCAAGTATAAAGGGTTGCACTGAGATCTATAACATGCGAGGGTACCAGCTCCAAGTATACAGGGTTGCGGGTGAGGTCTATAACATGCGAGGGTACCGGCTCCAAGTATACAGGGTTGCACTGAGATCTATAACATGCGAGGGTACCGGCTCCAAGTATACAGGGTTGCGGGTGAGATCTATAACATGCGAGGGTACCGGCTCCAAGTATACAGGGTTGCACTGAGATCTATAACATGCGAGGGTACCGGCTCCAAGTATAAAGGGTTGCACTGAGATCTATAACATGCGAGGGTACCAGCTCCAAGTATACAGGGTTGCGGGTGAGGTCTATAACATGCGAGGGTACCGGCTCCAAGTATACAGGGTTGCACTGAGATCTATAACATGCGAGGGTACCGGCTCCAAGTATACAGGGTTGCGGGTGAGATCTATAACATGCGAGGGTACCGGCTCCAAGTATACAGGGTTGCACTGAGATCTATAACATGCGAGGGTACCAGCTCCAAGTATACAGGGTTGCGGGTGAGGTCTATAACATGCGAGGGTACCGGCTCCAAGTATACAGGGTTGCACTGAGATCTATAACATGCGAGGGTACCGGCTCCAAGTATACAGGGTTGCGGGTGAGATCTATAACATGCGAGGGTACCGGCTCCAAGTATACAGGGTTGCACTGAGATCTATAACATGCGAGGGTACCGGCTCCAAGTATACAGGGTTGCACTGAGATCTATAACATGCGAGGGTACCGGCTCCAAGTATACAGGGTTGCGGGTGAGGTCTATAACATGCGAGGGTACCGGCTCCAAGTATACAAGGTTGCACTGAGATCTATAACATGCGAGGGTACCGGCTCCAAGTATACAGGGTTGCACTGAGATCTATAACATGCGAGGGTACCGGCTCCAAGTATACAGGGTTGCGGGTGAGGTCTATAACATGCGAGGGTACCTGCTCCAAGTATACAGGGTTGCACTGAGATCTATAACATGCGAGGGTACCGGCTCCAAGTATAAAGGGTTGCGGGTGAGATCTATAACATGCGAGGGTACCGGCTCCAAGTATACAGGGTTGCACTGAGATCTATAACATGCGAGGGTACCGGCTCCAAGTATACAGGGTTGCGGGTGAGATCTATAACATGCGAGGGTACCGGCTCCAAGTATACAGGGTTGCGGGTGAGATCTATAACATGCGAGGGTACCGGCTCCAAGTATACAGGGCTGCGGGTGAGATCTATAACATGCGAGGGTACCGGCTCCAAGTATAAAGGGTTGCACTGAGATCTATAACATGCGAGGGTACCGGCTCCAAGTATACAGGGTTGCGGGTGAGATCTATAACATGCGAGGGTACCGGCTCCAAGTATACAGGGTTGCGGGTGAGATCTATAACATGCGAGGGTACCGGCTCCAAGTATACAGGGCTGCGGGTGAGATCTATAACATGCGAGGGTACCGGCTCCAAGTATAAAGGGTTGCACTGAGATCTATAACATGCGAGGGTACCGGCTCCAAGTATACAGGGTTGCGGGTGAGATCTATAACATGCGAGGGTACCGGCTCCAAGTATACAGGGTTGCACTGAGATCTATAACATGCGAGGGTACCGGCTCCAAGTATAAAGGGTTGCACTGAGATCTATAACATGCGAGGGTACCAGCTCCAAGTATACAGGGTTGCGGGTGAGGTCTATAACATGCGAGGGTACCGGCTCCAAGTATACAGGGTTGCACTGAGATCTATAACATGCGAGGGTACCGGCTCCAAGTATACAGGGTTGCGGGTGAGATCTATAACATGCGAGGGTACCAGCTCCAAGTATACAGGGTTGCGGGTGAGATCTATAACATGCGAGGGTACCGGCTCCAAGTATACAGGGTTGCACTGAGATCTATAACATGCGAGGGTACCGGCTCCAAGTATACAGGGTTGCGGGTGAGATCTATAACATGCGAGGGTACCGGCTCCAAGTATACAGGGTTGCGGGTGAGATCTATAACATGCGAGGGTACCGGCTCCAAGTATACAGGGTTGCACTGAGATCTATAACATGCGAGGGTACCGGCTCCAAGTATACAGGGTTGCGGGTGAGATCTATAACATGCGAGGGTACCGGCTCCAAGTATACAGGGTTGCGGGTGAGATCTATAACATGCGAGGGTACCAGCTCCAAGTATACAGGGTTGCACTGAGATCTATAACATGCGAGGGTACCGGCTCCAAGTATACAGGGTTGCACTGAGATCTATAACATGCGAGGGTACCGGCTCCAAGTATACAGGGTTGCACTGAGATCTATAACATGCGAGGGTACCGGCTCCAAGTATACAGGGTTGCGGGTGAGATCTATAACATGCGAGGGTACCGGCTCCAAGTATACAGGGTTGCACTGAGATCTATAACATGCGAGGGTACCGGCTCCAAGTATACAGGGTTGCGGGTGAGATCTATAACATGCGAGAGTACCGGCTCCAAGTATACAGGGTTGCGGGTGAGATCTATAACATGCGAGAGTACCGGCTCCAAGTATACAGGGTTGCGGGTGAGATCTATAACATGCGAGAGTACCGGCTCCAAGTATACAGGGTTGCACTGAGATCTATAACATGCGAGGGTACCGGCTCCAAGTATACAGGGTTGCGGGTGAGATCTATAACATGCGAGGGTACCGGCTCCAAGTATACAGGGTTGCGGGTGAGATCTATAACATGCGAGAGTACCGGCTCCAAGTATACAGGGTTGCGGGTGAGATCTATAACATGCGAGGGTACCGGCTCCAAGTATACAGGGTTGCGGGTGAGATCTATAACATGCGAGGGTACCGGCTCCAAGTATACAGGGTTGCGGGTGAGATCTATAACATGCGAGGGTACCGGCTCCAAGTATACAGGGTTGCACTGAGATCTATAACATGCGAGGGTACCGGCTCCAAGTATACAGGGTTGCGGGTGAGATCTATAACATGCGAGAGTACCGGCTCCAAGTATACAGGGTTGCACTGAGATCTATAACATGCGAGGGTACCGGCTCCAAGTATACAGGGTTGCACTGAGATCTATAACATGCGAGGGTACCGGCTCCAAGTATACAGGGTTGCACTGAGATCTATAACATGCGAGGGTACCGGCTCCAAGTATACAAGGTTGCACTGAGATCTATAACATGCGAGGGTACCGGCTCCAAGTATACAGGGTTGCGGGTGAGATCTATAACATGCGAGGGTACCGGCTCCAAGTATACAGGGTTGCGGGTGAGATCTATAACATGCGAGGGTACCGGCTCCAAGTATACAGGGTTGCGGGTGAGATCTATAACATGCGAGAGTACCGGCTCCAAGTATACAGGGTTGCGGGTGAGATCTATAACATGCGAGGGTACCGGCTCCAAGTATACAGGGTTGCGGGTGAGATCTATAACATGCGAGGGTACCGGCTCCAAGTATACAGGGTTGCGGGTGAGATCTATAACATGCGAGGGTACCGGCTCCAAGTATACAGGGTTGCGGGTGAGATCTATAACATGCGAGGGTACCGGCTCCAAGTATACAGGGTTGCACTGAGATCTATAACATGCGAGGGTACCGGCTCCAAGTATACAGGGTTGCGGGTGAGATCTATAACATGCGAGGGTACCGGCTCCAAGTATACAGGGTTGCGGGTGAGATCTTTAACATGCGAGGGTACCGGCTCCAAGTATACAGGGTTGCGGGTGAGATCTATAACATGCGAGGGTACCAGCTCCAAGTATACAGGGTTGCACTGAGATCTATAACATGCGAGGGTACCGGCTCCAAGTATACAGGGCTGCACTGAGATCTATAACATGCGAGGGTACCGGCTCCAAGTATACAGGGTTGCACTGAGATCTATAACATGCGAGGGTACCGGCTCCAAGTATACAGGGTTGCAGGTGAGATCTATAACATGCGAGGGTACCGGCTCCAAGTATACAGGGTTGCACTGAGATCTATAACATGCGAGGGTACCGGCTCCAAGTATACAGGGTTGCGGGTGAGATCTATAACATGCGAGGGTACCGGCTCCAAGTATACAGGGCTGCACTGAGATCTATAACATGCGAGGGTACCGGCTCCAAGTATACAGGGTTGCGGGTGAGATCTATAACATGCGAGGGTACCGGCTCCAAGTATACAGGGTTGCAGGTGAGATCTATAACATGCGAGGGTACCGGCTCCAAGCACACAGGGTTGCACTGAGATCTATAACATGCGAGGGTACCGGCTCCAAGTATACAGGGTTGCGGGTGAGATCTATAACATGCGAGGGTACCGGCTCCAAGTATACAGGGTTGCACTGAGATCTATAACATGCGAGGGTACCGGCTCCAAGTATACAGGGTTGCGGGTAAGATCTATAACATGCGAGGGTACCGGCTCCAAGTATACAGGGTTGCGGGTGAGATCTATAACATGCGAGGGTACCGGCTCCAAGTATGCAGGGTTGCACTGAGATCTATAACATGCGAGGGTACCGGCTCCAAGTATACAGGGTTGCACTGAGATCTATAACATGCGAGGGTACCGGCTCCAAGTATACAGGGTTGCGGGTGAGATCTATAACATGCGAGGGTACCGGCTCCAAGTATACAGGGTTGCACTGAGATCTATAACATGCGAGGGTACCGGCTCCAAGTATACAGGGTTGCGGGTAAGATCTATAACATGCGAGGGTACCGGCTCCAAGTATACAGGGTTGCGGGTGAGATCTTAACATGCGAGGGTACCGGCTCCAAGTATGCAGGGTTGCACTGAGATCTATAACATGCGAGGGTACCGGCTCCAAGTATACAGGGTTGCGGGTGAGATCTATAACATGCGAGGGTACCGGCTCCAAGTATGCAGGGTTGCACTGAGATCTATAACATGCGAGGGTACCAGCTCCAAGTATACAGGGTTGCACTGAGATCTATAACATGCGAGGGTACCGGCTCCAAGTATGCAGGGTTGCACTGAGATCTATAACATGCGAGGGTACCGGCTCCAAGTATACAGGGTTGCGGGTGAGATCTATAACATGCGAGGGTACCGGCTCCAAGTATACAGGGTTGCACTGAGATCTATAACATGCGAGGGTACCGGCTCCAAGTATACAGGGTTGCGGGTGAGATCTATAACATGCGAGGGTACCGGCTCCAAGTATGCAGGGTTGCACTGAGATCTATAACATGCGAGGGTACCGGCTCCAAGTATACAGGGTTGCGGGTGAGATCTATAACATGCGAGGGTACCGGCTCCAAGTATGCAGGGTTGCACTGAGATCTATAACATGCGAGGGTACCAGCTCCAAGTATACAGGGTTGCGGGTGAGATCTATAACATGCGAGGGTACCGGCTCCAAGTATGCAGGGTTGCACTGAGATCTATAACATGCGAGGGTACCGGCTCCAAGTATACAGGGTTGCGGGTGAGATCTATAACATGCGAGGGTACCGGCTCCAAGTATGCAGGGTTGCACTGAGATCTATAACATGCGAGGGTACCGGCTCCAAGTATAAAGGGTTGCGGGTGAGATCTATAACATGCGAGGGTACCAGCTCCAAGTATACAGGGTTGCACTGAGATCTATAACATGCGAGGGTACCGGCTCCAAGTATACAAGGTTGCACTGAGATCTATAACATGCGAGGGTACCGGCTCCAAGTATACAGGGTTGCGGGTGAGATCTATAACATGCGAGGGTACCGGCTCCAAGTATACAGGGTTGCGGGTGAGATCTATAACATGCGAGGGTACCGGCTCCAAGTATACAGGGTTGCACTGAGATCTATAACATGCGAGGGTACCGGCTCCAAGTATACAGGGTTGCGGGTGAGATCTATAACATGCGAGGGTACCGGCTCCAAGTATACAGGGTTGCGGGTGAGATCTATAACATGCGAGGGTACCGGCTCCAAGTATACAGGGTTGCGGGTGAGATCTATAACATGCGAGAGTACCGGCTCCAAGTATACAGGGTTGCGGGTGAGATCTATAACATGCGAGGGTACCGGCTCCAAGTATACAGGGTTGCGGGTGAGATCTATAACATGCGAGAGTACCGGCTCCAAGTATACAGGGTTGCGGGTGAGATCTATAACATGCGAGGGTACCGGCTCCAAGTATACTGGGTTGCAGGTGAGATCTATAACATGCGAGGGTACCGGCTCCAAGTATACAGGGTTGCGGGTGAGATCTATAACATGCGAGAGTACCGGCTCCAAGTATACAGGGTTGCACTGAGATCTATAACATGCGAGGGTACCGGCTGCAAGTATACAGGGTTGCGGGTGAGATCTATAACATGCGTGAGGATAGTAAATTAGGTCTCTAACTAACAATAAAATGATTACATTGTTTTTTTATTGATGTATTTCATTTGATAAAGTCGATTAATAAACGGATTGCTTTTATTGATTTATCTTTTTTAATCTATAATTTAATCAGTTCGGTATTCCAAGAAATGTGTTGGTTACATTTAAACTTTTAACCACTTTAACTTATATAATAATATATCATTATTTATTGAATGCATGCAATACATATTTTTAACTGACTGATTTCTTGATATACTTGATTAAAAACACTTATAATTACTACATTTTGGTATCTGTGATAATTGAGTAAAAAAGTTTAATAATGTCAATTATTATTGATGCTGTGCTTTTTATTTTTGCACTAAATCAATGCGCTATTTAAGCAAGCAATGTTTTCGCTTAATACTCGTTTATCATTTCGATAATTAAAATTTCTCATCCCATTCACAAACAACTTCTAATCAAAAAAAACGTGTTTCATCAAAATTTTGTCAAATTTTTAAATTACTTAATTAATAAATTAATTAATTTTTAAGTTCCTCTCGTCGAGGTTGTAAGTTAAAGTTAGTGTCTGACATTTTAGTGTGGCTGTTCCATGGTTGCACATAAATCATACTAAATGTGCAGTTAAAACTATCTAAATGTTTAGTCCTGCTGTTTGTTGAACCAATATCGTAAACTTACATTTAATGTAGAAAGCAACAATCTGTCTCCATTGTCTTCCGTTCTGAGAAACTAATCTAGGCAACCATTAGGCCGCGTTCAAGCTAAACACACATAATTCTGTTGCAATTATTTATCTTTTCAAGACTGGGTTCTGTTCCAGTGGCGTGCCGTGACTTTTCTAATGGGGGAAGCAACTACTTTTTTAAGTAATCCCTTGGCAATGGCACTTGTGAGACCCCCCCCACCTAATACATGCATGGGGGGTCTGGGGGAAGGCCCCTCAGTCAATGCGGGTCCGGGGCGCATAGCCCCGGATTTTTTTGGATTATCGTGATTGCCGTACGAACCTTTTAACGAGTTTTAGGCAATTTACCATTAGAAATTTACGAACAAAAATCTGATCCATTATAAAATATCAGTGCTAAAATGCCGAGTGCATTTTTTGGTTTTTGAATTGAGATTTGGCAGAGCTGATGTTGGTCGGCCACTCTCACTAATTGCACATTTTTCTTGAAAAGATCGAGTGCTAAATGGGCGCGCAAATAATTCATCGATTAGATAACATTCAATCATATTCATGGTTATTGAAAGTTGATAGTACAAATTCAGAAAGGAGTGCACATTCGCGCTAGACCTAGATCCTCCACATCCGCGCTAGACCTAGATCCTTGGCCCACAGCAAGCGATCCGATCGAGCCCGCAGACTCGGAAGCAATCCTTCATATTGCTTATTCGCGCGTAGATGAACAACACACCAAACATTTGTCACACACTACAATTATACTCAAATAATCAACTAATCAATGTAGAATCGCATTCTTTCTCACACTGAATGAATTTAGAAAATAAACGAAACAGTTTTACGGTTATAAAGAGGTAAAAACACGAACAACTTTCAAACCCACGTGTATCTCGGAACAGTCTGGCTTATGGGTGCTGGGTGGATGCAATCCGAGGCATTGCTTCCACTCGGCTTTTCTTCGTCAACCCTCGGCCACCCTCGTCGCTTGGCCCACAGCGAAGGCCTGGCGCTCGAATTCAAACTCGTAGAATATGGTACAAGGATTTTTCATTGCGCTGTCAGTTATTTCGCATAATTCGGGTAGTTAAGTTTGGTTCATTAATTCTATTTTAGTGTTACTGGTAAGCGATATTGTTAGCCAGCATTGAGGGTATACATAGGTAATTTAGTTAAAAATAAAATGGAAGCAATGCTTCCATTGCTTCCATGGACGGCACGCCACTGTTCTGTTCATTTTGTTGAAGGAAGATCCAACCTACGGTTCGTCGCTATCCAAGATGCACATGCCGTTAAAGAGGACTCCTCAAAGGGTGGCTTATTTCCCGCTCACTGTGCAAGGTTGTACACGTCAAGCGTGTCACCAGGAAAGATGCACAGTTTTTTAAAAAATGTGACTTCCAATAATTTCTATTCAAATAACAAAAACACCCACTTGACAATAGGAAGACGGGGGCTCAGGATTGGCTTTTCAAAGGGTCGACCATAATTATCTCTTGCTTCGAAGGTCCATGTGGTTCGGAGCTGTCTTTACTATGTTAGAAGCTAAGTGGTTTGCTAAATAAAGGGGATGATTAACAGCATAAGTCTCCAACAATAAGAAACAGTTCCTTTTAGTTGTCATTTTGCCGGCGTGTATCTTGAATCGGGACAGAGAGTAAGAGAAAGTAATAGATATTTAAATTACCTCATTCTACATGACCTTGTACCTCTAATCTTTGAACAGTGGTTGTATGGTGAAATATGGTGCCAATACCATACATAATTACATGATGAGTATTTGTTCCCCATTTCGGTCACATTGAATTCATAAAGGTCATGTAAAACTGGGATTAAAAATTTGTGAATTTCATCATTAACGCATCGAGGATAATCGAGATACGGCAAACGATTTTGTGTTATGTTAATTAAAACATTATTTAGTTGATTTTAATGTTGTGTGTGAATGTTCCTCACAAAAATATTGAAAAACGTATTGATACACATAAAGCTAGAAAACAGTACAGTCAAAGTACGTTACGATGTACTGAAAATGCTTTGTAAAATTGTGTTTTTTGATTGTATAGACCAACAATAACGAACCAGAACCCAGTCCCAACAAAAGTATCATAAAGACTACAACCTTTCTTTTCAACAGTATGAAAACGTCCACTTATTTTGAAACAAGACTTTGAATATGTATAAACAAATTAAACAACAAAATCATTGCATTCATATATAAAAAATAATAAGATAAAATATTATTTAATTCAGTGCAAAAACATTCAAGTATATTTATTAATTGATGATGTCTTCTGAAGACAGCTTTGTTCTCTGATTTAGGCAAACGCTCCAGTGTAGAGTTTTCCTTATCTCAAGCTTCATGTCTGACTCGACATTATGAGTGGTGCCCAAGTTAACCGTTGCCCTACCCTAGTGTGAATGTGGCTGTTCGTCAAGCTTCTTCTTATTAATCTAACGGCTTTTCATGCTTCCAAGGAAACTCATCAAAATCGTAAATTAAATATTTATAATTTTAAACACAATTTAATAAAATAAAAAAATTGCGTCTTAAATAACATTTTATAAATAAAATAAAGAATATTGGGGCGTTGGTAATGACAGAAGACTAGGAGGGTATAAAGTTATATACATACATTTTGTATTATTTAAACATACATTATTTGAAACCTGTAATGAAATGCAGGAAAACATAACTATAGGTGTATCCTTATGTATTCACCCATGCTGACATCACAGT
This sequence comes from Isoperla grammatica, assembly GCA_945910005.1. Taxonomy (NCBI): domain Eukaryota; kingdom Metazoa; phylum Arthropoda; class Insecta; order Plecoptera; family Perlodidae; genus Isoperla; species Isoperla grammatica. The sequence continues at coordinate 35,313,792 of OX246744.1, forward strand.
TCAGGCAAGCCACTATTAGTGTGTTAATAGCTACGCCTGTTGGTAGATGTATCTCACTCGTTGATGACGTCACAGTTCAGGCAAGCCACTATTAGTGTGTTAATAGCTACGCCTGTTGGTAGATGTATCTCACTCGTTGATGACGTCACAGTTCAGGCAAGCCACTATTAGTGTGTTAATAGCTACGCCTGTTGGTAGATGTATCTCACTCGTTGATGACGTCACAGTTCAGGCAAGCCACTATTAGTGTGTTAATAGCTACGCCTGTTGGTAGATGTATCTCACTCGTTGATGACGTCACAGTTCAGGCAAGCCACTATTAGTGTGTTAATAGCTACGCCTGTTGGTAGATGTATCTCACTCGTTGATGACGTCACAGTTCAGGCAAGCCACTATTAGTGTGTTAATAGCTACGCCTGTTGGTAGATGTATCTCACTCGTTGATGACGTCACAGTTCAGGCAAGCCACTATTAGTGTGTTAATAGCTACGCCTGTTGGTAGATGTATCTCACTCGTTGATGACGTCACAGTTCAGGCAAGCCACTATTAGTGTGTTAATAGCTACGCCTGTTGGTAGATGTATCTCACTCGTTGATGACGTCACAGTTCAGGCAAGCCACTATTAGTGTGTTAATAGCTACGCCTGTTGGTAGATGTATCTCACTCGTTGATGACGTCACAGTTCAGGCAAGCCACTATTAGTGTGTTAATAGCTACGCCTGTTGGTAGATGTATCTCACTCGTTGATGACGTCACAGTTCAGGCAAGCCACTATTAGTGTGTTAATAGCTACGCCTGTTGGTAGATGTATCTCACTCGTTGATGACGTCACAGTTCAGGCAAGCCACTATTAGTGTGTTAATAGCTACGCCTGTTGGTAGATGTATCTCACTCGTTGATGACGTCACAGTTCAGGCAAGCCACTATTAGTGTGTTAATAGCTACGCCTGTTGGTAGATGTATCTCACTCGTTGATGACGTCACAGTTCAGGCAAGCCACTATTAGTGTGTTAATAGCTACGCCTGTTGGTAGATGTATCTCACTCGTTGATGACGTCACAGTTCAGGCAAGCCACTATTAGTGTGTTAATAGCTACGCCTGTTGGTAGATGTATCTCACTCGTTGATGACGTCACAGTTCAGGCAGGCCACTATTAGTGTGTTAATAGCTACGCCTGTTGGTAGATGTATCTCACTCGTTGATGACGTCACAGTTCAGGCAAGCCACTATTAGTGTGTTAATAGCTACGCCTGTTGGTAGATGTATCTCACTCGTTGATGACGTCACAGTTCAGGCAAGCCACTATTAGTGTGTTAATAGCTACGCCTGTTGGTAGATGTATCTCACTCGTTGATGACGTCACAGTTCAGGCAAGCCACTATTAGTGTGTTAATAGCTACGCCTGTTGGTAGATGTATCTCACTCGTTGATGACGTCACAGTTCAGGCAAGCCACTATTAGTGTGTTAATAGCTACGCCTGTTGGTAGATGTATCTCACTCGTTGATGACGTCACAGTTCAGGCAAGCCACTATTAGTGTGTTAATAGCTACGCCTGTTGGTAGATGTATCCCACTCGTTGATGACGTCACAGTTCAGGCAAGCCACTATTAGTGTGTTTATAGCTACGCCTGTTGGTAGATGTATCTCACTCGTTGATGACGTCACAGTTCAGGCAAGCCACTATTAGTGTGTTAATAGCTACGCCTGTTGGTAGATGTATCTCACTCGTTGATGACGTCACAGTTCAGGCAAGCCACTATTAGTGTGTTAATAGCTACGCCTGTTGGTAGATGTATCTCACTCGTTGATGACGTCACAGTTCAGGCAAGCCACTATTAGTGTGTTAATAGCTACGCCTGTTGGTAGATGTATCTCACTCGTTGATGACGTCACAGTTCAGGCAAGCCACTATTAGTGTGTTAATAGCTACGCCTGTTGGTAGATGTATCCCACTCGTTGATGACGTCACAGTTCAGGCAAGCCACTATTAGTGTGTTAATAGCTACGCCTGTTGGTAGATGTATCCCACTCGTTGATGACGTCACAGTTCAGGCAAGCCACTATTAGTGTGTTAATAGCTACGCCTGTTGGTAGATGTATCTCACTCGTTGATGACGTCACAGTTCAGGCAAGCCACTATTAGTGTGTTAATAGCTACGCCTGTTGGTAGATGTATCTCACTCGTTGATGACATCACAGTTCAGGCAAGCCACTATTAGTGTGTTAATAGCTACGCCTGTTGGTAGATGTATCTCACTCGTTGATGACGTCACAGTTCAGGCAAGCCACTATTAGTGTGTTAATAGCTACGCCTGTTGGTAGATGTATCTCACTCGTTGATGACGTCACAGTTCAGGCAAGCCACTATTAGTGTGTTAATAGCTACGCCTGTCGGTAGATGTATCTCACTCGTTGATGACGTCACAGTTCAGGCAAGCCACTATTAGTGTGTTAATAGCTACGCCTGTTGGTAGATGTATCTCACTCGTTGATGACATCACAGTTCAGGCAAGCCACTATTAGTGTGTTAATAGCTACGCCTGTTGGTAGATGTATCCCACTCGTTGATGACGTCACAGTTCAGGCAAGCCACTATTAGTGTGTTAATAGCTACGCCTGTTGGTAGATGTATCTCACTCGTTGATGACGTCACAGTTCAGGCAAGCCACTATTAGTGTGTTAATAGCTACGCCTGTTGGTAGATGTATCTCACTCGTTGATGACGTCACAGTTCAGGCAAGCCACTATTAGTGTGTTAATAGCTACGCCTGTTGGTAGATGTATCTCACTCGTTGATGACATCACAGTTCAGGCAAGCCACTATTAGTGTGTTAATAGCTACGCCTGTTGGTAGATGTATCTCACTCGTTGATGACGTCACAGTTCAGGCAAGCCACTATTAGTGTGTTAATAGCTACGCCTGTTGGTAGATGTATCTCACTCGTTGATGACGTCACAGTTCAGGCAAGCCACTATTAGTGTGTTAATAGCTACGCCTGTTGGTAGATGTATCTCACTCGTTGATGACGTCACAGTTCAGGCAAGCCACTATTAGTGTGTTAATAGCTACGCCTGTTGGTAGATGTATCCCACTCGTTGATGACGTCACAGTTCAGGCAAGCCACTATTAGTGTGTTAATAGCTACGCCTGTTGGTAGATGTATCTCACTCGTTGATGACGTCAGCATCAGTGAAGACAAGACAAGACACCTATAGTCATTATCAACCTCTTCTAACTATGATCCTATCTTAAGACTGTTGGACACTAATAGCTTGAAAAGCTTGAGAAATTAAGATGTTTTGTTTGTATCTTTGGAACTCATTCAACATCGACTGATGTTCTTACAACAATTATTCGAAATTAATAGTTTTAAATCCAAACGTATACTGTTTAATCCTTTTTCGAGTAAATATGCAAATCTTGATCAAATCTATCCCCGGATCATTTCAAAATGTGAATATCGAATGCCATTGTACCCTCACACACAAAATAAACATGATTTTTAACGCTTTTCCGTCTACTTGTGTGGAAGACTCTTAAATAGTCTAAATAGAACAATATTCCACCCCAAACTTCTCATGATGGGGTGAGAACTATCCCCAAAATATATATTAATTCTTTTACTGTGAAAAGATTGTGATTATTGTGATTCTTGCAGATTAGTGTTGATGTGTTTGAATGAAGATCTCAATTGTTGTCAGGCCACACCCCAATATTGTTACTCTCAACTTAAACATTATCCTTAAATCACAATTTTAAAAACTTCTATTAATGAATATCATAAAACGTATGTATAATATAAATTATATTATCAATGTCGTTATGCTTTAATGTTTGTTAAATTGTTTGATTGTACTAAACTACTAACACTACAGTAGACAACTGAATATTGTTTTGTAACTTGTCAACAATGCTGGTCATTGTTGTTAAATTATAAGACTGTTTTCATTTCAAAGGGATATTGTGACGTATTATTGTTATAGGGTAAAAAAAAAACATTGTCCAAATCTACATATTAATGTAATAGCAAGAAATCGATTTGAAAAGAAGAAAATAAAAAAAATGAAAACAAAGAATTGTAAAACATAAAATTATTATGCAAGACCATTTTGTAAAATGGAGATTATGTTTTAAATAAATGTTTACAATTTTAAATGTGTTGTTATTTGTTAAGTTAGATTTAGAATGTTGTGGCCGGCGCAGTTGGCCGCGGTCTATTAGGCGTTGGTCTAGTCTGTAAACCGCGGTCTATTAGGCGTTGGTCTAGTCTGTAAACCGCGGTCTCTGCGTTCCAGGTTCGAATCCCGGCTTGGGCATGGATGTCATGTGGCGTTGTTTCATCTTCACAATCACCCACTCATCGTCTCGACTAGCATGGTTGCAAAAGTATGAGACATTAAACCCCAAATATCATCATCATCATCATAAGAATGTTGTCTTATTATATATGACTCAGACATTATCTATTTATTATCTGCTTCTGTGACTACATGATGGTGCAGATAAGCACATGCTCCGTAATATGAGAACGTCCTTCTATCATGCGGAATTCGAATCCACGGCCTTTCACGAGTTTGTATTAGAGAAAATCATGACCCTTGATTCCACATATTATTAGGATTTCATTAAATCATGTATCCCAATAGGAAGTCCTGTCCTGTATATTCATTTTCGAATTATAATCACACAAATCTAACAGAGACCTATTCATATTTTCTGCCATCATTATTTTGTCTAACTTTGATGTATATTTTACGGATATCAGGCATATTTTTTTTTAAGTATCAGAGTATTTTGTCAATTTTTAAGTTAATTTTCTTGGTACTAGTTGATTTTCTTGTTCTACTTTAACAAATCATTTACTTTGATTAGTTTGATCTCGTAAGGGGAAAAGTCGAGATACATTGACCTTAACTAATGTCCTCCTGAGTAGCACTTCCAGTGAGCGTTCTTCTTTGCGTTCTGAATCTATTGTGCAATACGAGATAAGATTGCCATGGCACAGTACTCGCCGTCACCATCTTGAAGTTTGACTAGGTGACGTTTAAAGAAGGCTGCTAAAATATCTTCTTTTTGGCCACGTTCAAATCTAGGTACTCTAGGTCTTGTAAATAACATCAAAGATTTGTAACAACAATAAACAAATTTCAATCAAGACAATTTTATAATTTTTACAGTATATTACATGATATGCAACATTTTTTGTTCGTATTTTTAGGTTTTTTCTTCTTATTGTTTTTCTTCAACTTAACCTCGAGATCTCCACCATCTAAAGGTTCACTGCCCACTTGTGTGTCTGTATGTGGGACATTACGTAATTTATAATGACAGC